>CM050168.1:117200405-117215405 GCA_027410445.1 Discoglossus pictus | reverse complement strand
CACATTCTCATTGGGCACACAGAAACTTCCTCTGCAAAGACTCCTACCAGCTAACGAGGTTGATCTGCAGAGACTAAATGGTAGATTCTGCAACAGCATAATTGTTTTTTAACTAAGAAATGTGTGTGTGTGTTTTTGCGTTGTTGAGTGGTGTCAAACTTTAAGGGACCTCATGGACCATAACACATCACGCTGAGTCACATCACTGGAGTGAGTAAGCAGTTCCTTCTCCAGTAGTCTCCCATCCAAGTACTGATCAGGCCCAACCTTGCATGGCTTCAGGCTGGTGTGATCTCTTGGTTCCTTGACTGGAATTGAACCCAGGTTGCACCGGTGAAAGCACAGAATCCTAACCACTGGACCACCAGGGAAAACCTTCTAAGAAATAGTTAAATACAGGAATACAGTTAACTAAATAGACACAGACCATTTACATATGGTGTTCAGTTTTGCTTTAA
Source organism: Discoglossus pictus (assembly GCA_027410445.1). NCBI lineage: Eukaryota > Metazoa > Chordata > Amphibia > Anura > Alytidae > Discoglossus > Discoglossus pictus. Next base: position 117,214,947 of record CM050168.1, on the reverse strand, counting down.
AAGGTAGCGTGCTTTTTGCCTTGCAGAAACAGCGGTGTCAAATCTCTATTCAGTATTGTTGACAGATTTTCAGGTTAAATAGCCACTTGAAAATAGAATTAAATAAAAGAAGCAAAAGGAAGACTATCAGTCAAATATGGGGACACTGATGATACAAAACAGGTTCAGCTAAATATAAGATTTGTCTCTAGTAATGATTTTATGCCAAGGCTACTGATGCTGTTAGTTTATTATATACTGTACTCCATAAACATGTGAGTTTTTTCCATAACACAGTGGTGCTTTAAGACTGTATACAATAGCATGTGGATGTATATACCAGCACTTAATGACACAGGACTATCCTAGAGGAATCTCACACAGTGTAAACATAAAATGACCTTGCATCTCAGGGACTTGGGGAATCCCAAGATTTTTTTGTTTTTCTTAAGGGTGTAGGAGAGAAGGTTTCGGGTTTCTTTATTTTTGTCGGTTAATTATATATTTTCTTTGTGCACAACTTGAAAAACTATATATATTGTGTATAAAACTATGTAAATATATAATAATATGTGTTATTTATTAACTAATTATTTGTATAAACATGGTCTCTCTCTTTATCCAGGTTGGTATGAATAGTAATAGCCATAGAGACTTTTAATTAGTGAAGTCTTATCATTATACTAATATATACCAATATATATATTAAGATCATATCATATACTAATTTATACCATCTGGATTCCCTTGAGGTCCAGTGGTTAGGATTCAGTGCTTTCACCCCTCCATCTGGGTTCCGTTCTAGTCATACATACATACATATATACACACACCATACACACCATACGGACATACCCTTCTTCTTTACAATCCCCCATTGTGAGGATGAATTAATTGTCTAAGCTGATTATGCTCATTTTAAGATCAGTTAGAACAACCACCAGTAACAATGATATATATTTTTATGTGTACTTTCCATTTCTGTATCACTTATAGGGTGGTAGGTAGTCACGTTCCTTATTCATTCCATTGTATAATCAAGCTGCATTATTCTACATAAGGTAATCGTGCTATTTAGCAGAGGTGGGCTGTATCCACACACATTTTAACCACCTACGAGCTCAACATTGTGTATAAATTGGAACATTTTCTCCTTGCTTCCAATGATGTGGGTTTGATATTCTTGCTAATAGCGCAGCGTGACATTGCTTGTAGGCTGGTTCAATGTGACTGACACTAAAGAAAGGCTAACATATAAACTATATGGCTTCATTCTAAAGGTGACAGGGACCAGAACCTGTGACTACCCTCCCCTTTGGGAGCTCCAGTTTGGGAACCCCCACCCCACAACTCAACTGATCCGGACTACAGACCCTCGAGGATGGTCAGCGGTTTTCAAAAGCGTAACGCTTTAAGGACATCACTACCATTAGACATACTCGGAGACAGATTTTCTAAGAACTTCTCTGAGGTTAAAGGTATATCTAAGTTTCCCTTTTTCTAATCTAATACATCCTGCTTATCAGAAACACACATTACTTTGAGTCATTCTATACACATAGATTTATTTTATCTAAAATGTGTATAGATTTTAACCCTTTACTAACCTTCAAGCCAGCAGCATCACAATGCAGAGATCTACAGAGCAATGTCTGATCTCCACCTTACTTCCTTGTGCAGAGGACTATACATTCACTGACGCTTTACTGCACAAGCTGCCAGATTGATACAAAGTGCTATTTGCATGTGATGGGCCATAATGAGTTATGAACTTTATGTTAATTTTAGCAGGGATTTCCAGGGATGTTAACTGCTTGCAAATTCAGAAGATTTAGCAAACCACAGGGTGACTTTAAAATTGTTTATTTGTGGATTTTTTCATGGGAAAAATATTTTCATACAATACTGGTTCTCCTCTATCAGATGCATTCATAATCTATGAAACTCAAATATGCCTTTAAATGTACTCTATTAATACCAATGCAAAATTAGATCAAACGTGGTCTCACATGTAGTATCACCTTACTAAAAATGTTCTGGATCTTAAATATGGTCCCCATGAGCATTGGAAGGTGACCATCTGATGCCCAGATCAAAAAGGCTCATCCTTTCTGATTTTCATGTTTTAAAAAATGCATTTAAGATGCTTTATTACAGATTATATTTTTTTATGAATATGTGTGACCTAAAGTCTAACCTATTGCAAACATTGCTACCAGCAAAGTAATTCATTCCACCATACAAGTCTTGACTGCCTAGACCAGAGGTTCACAAACTGTGGTAGGTGGACCCCCAGTGGTCCATGAACTTCATTCAGGTGGTTCACAGTAAAACTGGGATTACAAAACATAACAATGGCACATGCTATATTCCAAAAAGCACAGAGCAATATGTAGGAATAAAATAAAAAACAAATATTAGATGGTTCACAAAAACCATGGTGATATCTAACTGGTCTGCCAAGGAAAAGTTGGGGAACTTCTGGCCAAGGAAAAGCTAAACTTGTTTGTCAACGGTTGTTGACTGCTAGTGCTGCAAAGACATTCTAATTTCTAAAATTTAGATCACTTTTTTTTCCATGAAGAACTTTATAAAAAATATGGGGCCTAAAAGACATAAAAAAGAGAAAAAAAAAGGATTGATCCCATATGGGAAATTGAATAAATCATTCAAGGACAAAGACTCCAGACGTGGACCCCTTGCTCACTGTGCCTTGGGGAGTTCAGCTACACCTCACTGACAAGGACCATAAAGTCCAAAACGTATGTCTGGGGTTTGCTGCTTCTCCTGTTCAGTGTAGAGTTGCCTGGTATTTCGGGGCTGGGTCACTCTAGTGAGTGGCACCAGACTGATATACTACAGGATATTTCTCCCTGTGTAGGGCACAAGTGAGCTAAAAGAGGTTGCTCTCAGAGTGGATGACCATATCCATAGAACTAACTTATTAAAGCTAGTTCAGTTTCTGATTGAGCACCTCTCATATTTTTTTTTTTTTAGGGGACAAAGAAATCATCAATAATGCTCCACATCATTGGATGGAGCAAGTGAAAATACTTGGAACATTTTTTAATTAATAAATATGTCACGGTTTTATGTAATCTAGTAAATCCTGAAACAGCCTTAACCATCTGATGGGTGAAGCTTTCTAGACAAGGCTAGTTCTGAAATGACCAAAAATCCCAAGCAACCTCCTGTCAATCTCCATATTGCATAATCTACAGTGCGCAGCACACAAAGTGGCTTCCTATTGGTACATGTGATGCTGACTTCTGCTTAGATGCTGTACCAAATGGCAAAGCAGTTGACCATACTGTGTTTGCATTAGAAAATGCAACATGAAGATTCACAGCTTGTTACCTGCCCCGTCACACAGCAACACACTCCAAGATATTGGAGGAAAAAGAGAGACTAAGATGGCAGACCCTAAGAAGAATTTTTAGGATGGCGTATTAATCCATAACTTTGTTTTATACTGCAGCACGGTGTGCAAGATTTACACAGAAGGTTGTTACTCACTCCTCCCATCTGGCCCGTGCCTCCTTTGTATATACTGCTTCCTACTATGTGCAGGCCATGAAGTGATGCAAGACGACTTATTATCCAGCTGCATTTTATCTAAACTTTGTATCAACATTTCTGGATTATTCATAAATGGTTTCAACACTATGTCAGTTGACATATTAAATAGCATTTATTTTATGAAGATCTAAACGATCTGTATGAGGTGCTTTAATCAGCATAAATGTCTCTGGCACTGCAATGGTTATTTCTCTGTGTTATTCAATCACTACAAACAATATCACGTTTAGATCTCCCTTTTCATGAAACCAGAACAATCTCTTCCTTGTTACATCTGGTTTAACAACAAACACTCAACATAAAACCCATTATTAGGTCTTTGAAATTGAAAATATTTGTATTACAGAATCTATCTGAACCTCTTACTACATCATCCACCCTTACAAATCACATTCCCAAACCTAAAAAAGGCCATTTTAGTCAATTGTACTTTTTAGTATGGGCTTTTGAATAACTAAAAATGATAACTATGTTTCCTTGCTTGCTGCAGTTATTTTCTCAGGTGTGTGTATCCTTGTATGCTCAGGAGTTTCCACTCTGACAGATTTAGCTGACAGATTTCCATTGAGCAAACAGAATCTTAATCTGCTGAATCTAACATGGTAGATTCCGCTGCAGCATAATTGCATATAAAATGTTGATGTTATATTGTTGTTATTTTAATTTTAAAAGCATGTTGCATATTTCCAAGGGTAGTTCTTCCAAACAGTAAATTCTAGAAACATGTCCATAGTGGTCCTTCAATATCGTCCATTATAGCAGATCATCCACCCTCTCCCTGTACCACATGATAGATCATCATCCTTTACAGAACGTCCACGCTCTCCCTTCACCTCATCATAGATCATTACCCATAGACACCAAACACCCTCTCTGTGCACTTCCTCATAGGTCATCACCCCTTACAGACCATCCACCCTCTCCCCGCACCTTCTCATACATCATCAACCCTAACAGACTACCCACTATCAACCTGCAAATCCTCATAGATCATCACCCTTTATAGACCATCCTCCATCTCACAGCACCTTCTCATACATCATCAACCCTAACAGACTACCTACTATCAACCTGCAAATCCTCATAGATCATCACCCCTTACAGACCATCCACCCTCTCCCCGCACCTTCTCATACATCATCAACCCTAACAGACTACCTACTATCAACCTGCAAATCCTCATAGATCATCACCCTTTATAGACCATCCTCCCTCTCACAGCACCTTCTCATACATCATCAACCCTAACAGACTACCTACTATCAACCTGCAAATCCTCATAGATCATCACCCTTTATAGACCATCCTCCCTCTCACAGCACCTTCTCATACATCATCAACCCTAACAGACTACCTACTATCAACCTGCAAATCCTCATAGATCATCACCCTTTATAGACCATCCTCCATCTCACAGCACCTTCTCATACATCATCAACCCTAACAGACTACCTACTATCAACCTGCAAATCCTCATAGATCATCACCCCTTACAGACCATCCACCCTCTCCCCGCACCTTCTCATACATCATCAACCCTAACAGACTACCTACTATCAACCTGCAAATCCTCATAGATCATCACCCTTTATAGACCATCCTCCCTCTCACAGCACCTTCTCATACATCATCAACCCTAACAGACTACCTACTATCAACCTGCAAATCCTCATAGATCATCACCCTTTATAGACCATCCTCCCTCTCACAGCACCTTCTCATACATCATCAACCCTAACAGACTACCTACTATCAACCTGCAAAACCTCATAGATCATCACCCTTTATAGACCATCCTCCCTCTCACAGCACCTTCTCATACATAATCAACCCTAACAGACTACCTACTATCAACCTGCAAATCCTCATAGATCATCACCCTTTATAGATCATCACCCACTTCCTGCATCTTCTCATACATCATCAACCCTAACAGACTACCTTCTATCAACCTGCAAATCCTCATAGTTCATCACCCTTTATAGACCATCCGCCCTCTCACAGCACCTTCTCATACATCATCAACCCTAACAGACTACCTACTATCAACCTGCAAATCCTCATAGATCATCACCCTTTATAGACCATCCACCCTCTCCCCGCACCTTCTCATACATCATCAACCCTAACAGACTACCCACTATCAACCTGCAAATCCTCATAGATCATCACCCTTTATAGACCATCCTCCATCTCACAGCACCTTCTCATACATCATCAACCCTAACAGACTACCTACTATCAACCTGCAAATCCTCATAGATCATCACCCCTTACAGACCATCCACCCTCTCCCCGCACCTTCTCATACATCATCAACCCTAACAGACTACCTACTATCAACCTGCAAATCCTCATAGATCATCACCCTTTATAGACCATCCTCCCTCTCACAGCACTTTCTCATACATCATCAACCCTAACAGACTACCTACTATCAACCTGCAAATCCTCATAGATCATCACCCTTTATAGACCATCCTCCCTCTCACAGCACCTTCTCATACATCATCAACCCTAACAGACTACCTACTATCAACCTGCAAATCCTCATAGATCATCACCCTTTATAGACCATCCTCCATCTCACAGCACCTTCTCATACATCATCAACCCTAACAGACTACCTACTATCAACCTGCAAATCCTCATAGATCATCACCCCTTACAGACCATCCACCCTCTCCCCGCACCTTCTCATACATCATCAACCCTAACAGACTACCTACTATCAACCTGCAAAACCTCATAGATCATCACCCTTTATAGACCATCCTCCCTCTCACAGCACCTTCTCATACATCATCAACCCTAACAGACTACCTACTATCAACCTGCAAATCCTCATAGATCATCACCCTTTATAGACCATCCTCCCTCTCACAGCACCTTCTCATACATCATCAACCCTAACAGACTACCTACTATCAACCTGCAAATCCTCATAGATCATCACCCCTTACAGACCATCCACCCTCTCCCCGCACCTTCTCATACATCATCAACCCTAACAGACTACCTACTATCAACCTGCAAATCCTCATAGATCATCACCCTTTATAGACCATCCACCCTCTCCCCGCACCTTCTCATACATCATCAACCCTAACAGACTACCTACTATCAACCTGCAAATCCTCATAGATCATCACCCTTTATAGACCATCCTCCATCTCACAGCACCTTCTCATACATCATCAACCCTAACAGACTACCTACTATCAACCTGCAAATCCTCATAGATCATCACCCTTTATAGACCATCCTCCCTCTCACAGCACCTTCTCATACATCATCAACCCTAACAGACTACCTACTATCAACCTGCAAAACCTCATAGATCATCACCCTTTATAGACCATCCTCCCTCTCACAGCACCTTCTCATACATCATCAACCCTAACAGACTACCTACTATCAACCTGCAAATCCTCATAGATCATCACCCTTTATAGACCATCCTCCCTCTCACAGCACCTTCTCATACATCATCAACCCTAACAGACTACCTACTATCAACCTGCAAATCCTCATAGATCATCACCCCTTACAGACCATCCACCCTCTCCCCGCACCTTCTCATACATCATCAACCCTAACAGACTACCTACTATCAACCTGCAAATCCTCATAGATCATCACCCTTTATAGACCATCCACCCTCTCCCCGCACCTTCTCATACATCATCAACCCTAACAGACTACCTACTATCAACCTGCAAATCCTCATAGATCATCACCCTTTATAGACCATCCTCCATCTCACAGCACCTTCTCATACATCATCAACCCTAACAGACTACCTACTATCAACCTGCAAATCCTCATAGATCATCACCCCTTACAGACCATCCACCCTCTCCCTGCACCTTCTCATACATCATCAACCCTAACAGACTACCTACTATCAACCTGCAAATCCTCATAGATCATCACCCTTTATAGACCATCCTCCCTCTCACAGCACCTTCTCATACATCATCAACCCTAACAGACTACCTACTATCAACCTGCAAATCCTCATAGATCATCACCCCTTACAGACCATCCACCCTCTCCCTGCACCTTCTCATACATCATCAACCCTAACAGACTACCCACTATCAACCTGCAAATCCTCATAGATCATCACCCCTTACAGACCATCCACCCTCTCCCTGCAGCTTCTCATACATCATCAACCCTAACAGACTACCTACTATCAACCTGCAAATCCTCATAGATCATCACCCACTTCCTGCATCTTCTCATTGGTCATCAGCCCTTACAGACCACCCACCCTTTCCATACACCTTCTCAAAGATCATAACCCTTTACAGACCATTCGCCCTCTCCATGCACTTCCTCATAGGTCATCACCCCTTACAAACCTTCCATCTTCTTCCTGCACCTTCTCCTAGATCATCATACCTAACAGGCAACACATTATCAACCTGCTGCTGTTCAGAGATCATCACCCTTTATAGATCTTTCACCCTCAAACACATCATTTTAATTTTATGCCGATTATTTTTATTGAAAGATTTCAACATTCTATTTTTGACATTTGTTTTCTGATGAAAAGGGTTTACCAATGTAATGAAATAACGCTAGCAATACTAAGCAGCAGGTCATTGGAATAAGGATAAAAAACATCTAAATCTGCCCAGACACTGGAGAATAATGACTAAGGTCTCCCGGCTACATCATCTCAACAAGAAACTGCATCACATAAGGGAGGGGGTGGAATTTAAAGCAGTCTGAATCAGAAGATTATAAAAAAGCTAAAGTGAAAGCGGCATTTGAAGAATTAGAAATTGCTAATAGGTAATGATTTAAGAAGCAATCAATAATGACAAACTGTTTTTGAAGAACTACACTTGTATACAGGCAAAATTAATTTTAGCATGTAAAAAAAAAAATGATACAGCCCCTCATTAATTACCTTTTATATGCATTTCGGTTACAACTGAATGTACCATTTAGCTTTCTGTAGATAATCTTCCTGCAATGCCTCTATCTGCACAATGGAATTGTGGAAGCTACAACTGCCAGTGTTTTCAACAGGACAAATAGACAACTCATTAGTTAACAAGGATACACTCTCCTGAGAAAATAGCAAGCAGAAGTAGGCAGAAAATGAAAATGCAACACAGCATTAAAAAATAACTGCATATAAAAATTACAAATGTAAAGGTTATGTTTATACTTTTACTTTCTAAAAGCTTTTGCCCATTAACAAAGTTGAATTATTCGAAAGAAAATATAGAAAATATTTGACATGAACAGTCCTTTAAATTCTTCACAAGATTTCATATAGGACTTCTGTGAAGATAATCTATTAATTTGAATAAACATTATTGTATTTTTAAAGAAAATGGCTTCATAAAAGTAATTTTCAGTTTTCTCATTTTGGGTTGTCTCCACCTACTAGTGCCTGTTTATTGGGATTGAGCTACTTAATTTCCAAGGGAACCTGTTTCTAATTTTAGCAAACATACAATGTTTATCATATGAGACATGACTACCCCTGGTGTGGTCCTGAGACCGAACCTTACAAGACTATAGTCTTATTTAAATATAATCTTTTTTAGAACCATGCTTAAAAAGAGATACATTTAGAAAAAAAAAAAAACATACAGCTCATAATTATTACCTTTTTATATGCAATTATGCTGCAGTGGCATCTACCATTTTGTTTTCTGCAAATCAACATCCTCTGCTGGGAGGATAGTTTGAGTGAACAGGAAGCTTCTTTCTGCACAGTGGGAATGTGTAACCCTAAAACTGTCAGTGCTTTCATTATGTTTAATGGAAAGCTGATTAGTTTACAAGGACATCCCATACTGAGGAAGTAGCAACTGTATCGGTTTAAAAATGAAAAATTGTATACGAAAGTTAAGCATTCTGTGTTTATTTTTGTATTGCTTTCTAAAACATTTTGACCATTATTAGATTTATTTATTATTATTTCAGTAGCCGGACCCAAACACTCACCCTTGATAGCGTTGATCAGGGAATTTCCATCTTTGATCACGTCCTTGATAAACTTATTGGTTCTCTCCAGTTCATTCTCGTAGCCTTTCAGACTTTCCCTGAAGACTGGGCTGTCCAGATAACAGTCACTGAATTCTAATGGAGGGTGACCCATCGCTCCTGGAGAAGGTACAAGAGGGGACATATCAGGAACCAAACAGAACACATTAAGGAGGTCAATTTATAGAGGACACAGATTTACTAAGGTGTGGGATGATAGCAAAAGCTTAAAATCAAGATAAAATAACATATAAATATATAAAAAATAAGTAAAACAAGACACACTAATGGTCTAGCTACCAGTAAATAAACATTACATACATGTCCAGTGAGTATACTCATTAAGTACTAAATTAGTTTGGTGCTATGGGAGTACAACTCATTGGCAGTTCTTAGCAGAACACTGAAGCCCTGCACGACTTTGCTGCAATGAGCGCCAAAGGAGCAGGCCTCGCAATTGTGGCCTTTCAGGGTATTTGCCTGAGGACGCTCTGCCAATGGAGGATAGAAACAGATTGAAGGCGCTCATGGCAATGTCCGCGATCAGCGCCAAAGGCTGTAGGGCTTTGCAGCTGATCGCGAGGCATGCAAGACTTTAAAAGAATTACGACTTTAACGGACAATATTTTTTTCAAGCTTGTAACTCTGAAGCTGTCGGAAGATCACCAAAAGACGACAATTTATTTAAAAAATGATCTTACAACCTCACACACAGCACAGGGGAGAGGCAGGGAACCTGTGAGTGAGGTTGCAAGCTAATTTGAGGCTTAATTGTTTTTCGGAGATTGAAAATCGGCTAAGCAAGGGGAAAAATGGCGGCCGTAAAGACGTAAATGTTTTAAAAAAGGCTCAAAACGAGGCTGAAACCCGTAACACTTAGCCCATCAACGCGACTTGGAAAATACAAGCAACGGCGCTCATTGCGAGGCAGACAAGACTTGAGACAGAGAGGAGAAAGACACAGGTGGAAGAGAGGAGGGAAAAAGACACAGGGGAGTGAGAGGGGGGAAACAAACACAGGGGTCAGAGAGTGGGAAGAGGTTTGCAATGAGCGCCAAAGGCGCTCAGCATGAGGCACAAAAGTGTTGGGTTGGACGGCGTCTGCAATGAGCGATCATTGCAGGGCTTGCGATGAGTGCCTTTGGCACTCATCGTGGGGTTCGCAATCAGTGCCGAAGGTGCAAAACCGCTCATTGTGAGGACCGTAAAGTAGATGGTGGGAGAGGCTTGAAATGAGCGCCAAAGACGCTCATCGCAAGGCCTGCAAGTTAGAGGGGGAGAGCCTTGCATTGTGTGGCAAACTGCATTGCCAGGCTTCAAATTTTATTGACGTCCTTTTTGACGGGCAAGTCACTAGAAGTATAATAAAGTATTACAGTGTCCCTTTAAGCATGTAGTTAATACCCTTATTTGAAGACATACATTTTTGTCATTTTTTGATGCTGTAAAAATGAAAGATCACCTAAAGGATGCAGTAGAGTATTCTGTAGAGCAGCTGTAGCTCCTTCAAATTCTAGTTTGAGAGAGACAGAGAGTCTCAGCAGACGGACGGGGGAGGCTGGAGGAGTATTGCTAACAAGTGTATAAATACATATATATATATAAAATGTGTGCACTATTAAAAGCCTGCAAAGTTTGAAATCAACTTATGGAACATTACATTGTACAGTTAATATTGCCTATAATTATACATTATGCAATAGAGACATGCATCAAAGTAAGTCATTTTGTTCAAAAAGTGTGCAATCTAGTATTGTTTTCCTGAAAAATCTTATGATTTTTTTTTTAGTTTGTGAATATATTCCTATGAACTGAACCATGGGTTTATCAAATGACTTATCATGTTTCTCTAGACCAGTGGTTATCAACAAAAGGCCCTATAAATAGTGCTAGTCTCTGAGACCGTATCTGCTGGTCCTCAGGGACAAATAGGGATAAGGGGAGTCTAACACTTTAAATGTACCACTACCACTAGTCTCTTATATATAGATTACTGGTGAACTGTATTCAAAACCAGATCAGGGTTTGACAAATGTTTGTGAAACTTAGGAGCCAGGTAAAACATTTTTAGGAGCAGGGCAATGGATTCTATATAAAAAATACATGTAAAACTAAAAAGTGAGTAAGCAGTGATATTTTAAGAGCTGTGGCTCCCTGGTTACCAGTATTTGTTATGCCCTGAACTAGATGAAAATGTAGTGTATCACATGTAGTATCTTCTTGTCAAAAATGTTATAGATCTCGTAGCCAGTCCCTATGAGTATTGGAAAGTAACCAGCCGGTCCCCAGATCAAATAGGCGCCGTCCATGTATAAAACCTTCTTCTTTCCTCCATGAAACTGTTTCCTCCCACTCCAAAGTACCAAACCAGCCATAGTGTCCTCCTTCTCATAATCAATAAGCCATCTGTCCCTTCCTACATAACAGCCTTGATATATGACTATGTGCCCCCACATCTCCTTCACTCAAGCTGTCTCCTCGTCTCCAATTAGACTAGGATTCATCTCACATCCTCCAAATACAATACACTCTTGAATAAAGTGTCATTTACTGCAACACAGAGGCACTTGCTATCAATGTGGACAGTTCCCCTGACCTTACCCCATCAGTCCTTCTATACTGTGGACTGAGTCCTAGGTCAGGATCTGTGACCTTTATTCCTGGTCTCTTTTAAACTATTACATTACTGCACATATCAAACACTATGATGTCTGAATTATGACGTGTTTATATTGTAAGCTCAGGGCCCACAACATCTTCTTTAAGTGAATATACACAATTTTGTATATTTATCTTATTTTATTCACTGTGTCCACTATACTTAGCACTACAGAATACTTTGGAGCCTTATAAGGACCTATACTGTTAAATGCACGTACAGGAGGCGTGCCGCAGGCTGGTAAGTGGTTAGGGGTTTTCGGGTTAGGTTTAGAGGGTTAGGGGGTTAGGGCCGGTAAGTTGTGTAGGGGGTTAGGGTTAGTCTAGGATGGTTAGGAGGTTAGGGTTAGGGCCGGCAAGGGGTGTAGGGGATCAGGGTTAAGGGCTTAGGGTTAGGGCCGGTAACAGGTGTAGGGGGTTAGGGTTAGGGCCGGCAAGGGGTGTAGGGGGTTAGCGTTAGGGGCTTAGGGTTAGGTTTGCGGTTAGGGCCGGTAACTGGTGTAGGGGGTTAGGGTTGGGGCCGGCAAGGGGTGTAGGGGGTTAGGGTTAGGGGCTTAAGGAGTGCATCTGGACGTGGCTCGAGAGCGCGACCCGCACAAGGAGGCTTCCCGTGCCATGCGTGCACATAACAGGATAGATCCCCTTATAAATAAATCATAATAATTATAATCATTTGGTACATTTTAATTAAATAGAAATACATTATTACTATTTATTCCTGCAGATTCCCTAGCTACGGACCATGTACTCTGACAATTCTACCTACCTAAAAATGTCAGACTTTACTTCTACAACCGTACACACACATTATTGTTATTTACGGTATTAGCTTCTACCCCATCCACTGGAAGGCAATTCTACTTTTTTGCCACATTTGCTATAGTAGTACATCCTGAAAATCTTATCTCCAGTGTGTTTCTCTCTGGGAAAAAAATCATATTTAAAGCATCACATATCTGTGTTTTTATTCAACATGTGTGGTCTGAGCTAAATATCATATTGTCATAATAATAATAGTAATATTATTATTATTATTATTAAAACTTGCTTCTACCATATGTACAGGAGGCTGCTTCTGTATTTTACCACCCATACTGTAAAAAATACATCCTCAAAATCTTAGCAGTTTTAAATCATGACCTCTTATTCCACTACCCTTTTAACATCTCTCTTGGACTTTATTAATAGTATTCATATATTTAAAGTAATTATTAACCGTTTCTGTTCTGAACAAAATAGCATATTGTTATAATTTTAATAACACTAAAAAAAAGTTATATTATTAATAATGTCAGTAAATATTAGTTAATATGGATCTATCATGTTTTATGTGTGCATTACTGGATGCGCTGGAAACGCGCCGACAACAACTGTAGGGATGCAGCCACGCTCGCGTCCCCATGTAGCTGTCAAAAATAGGTAGTACACCTGAAGCCCCTAACCCCCTAAACCTCACTTCCTAACCCCCTAAACCTCACTTCCTATCCGCAAGTCCCTAACCCCCTAAACCTCACTTCCTAACCCTAACCCCCTAAACCTCACTTCCTAACCGCAAGTCCCTTAACCCCCTAAACCTCACTCCTAACCCTAACCATAAAATCCTAATCCCCTAACCCTTTTGCATATATATATATATAATTATCATTTAATGATTTTGGTCTGGCTAAATATTATACTGTATTGATATCACTAGAAAAACAAAATGCATACCTACATCCCTGTTCACCCAGAATCTAAATTAAAACATGTAATAATAAGCCATTTATGTTCCCTGTACTTCAGTGCAGATTCTCATTCTTTGTGGATATTTATCACACTAATAGCTACATTTCTAACCAAAACCCAATTAGCAAATCATTGATTTTATGAAATAGTTCCATAAATAAGAACATAGTCTATTTCCTGGCAAGCTTTTCCTGAAGATGTTATATATTCAAATATTTGCCAGAGAGCCAGAGGTGATCAAATAATAAGGATACTTTCCATAACCTGAAGCACCATTTATACACCAGCTCCTATAATGGCCTGATTGTGTGTATGTAATGAGTGCAAGCTCCCACTGTGACAGGAAGGATCCAGTGGATCTCCCTACCTGATTCCCAATGTCCTCTGCAGGATGAGGGGGATGTGCAGGAAGGATGCTCTTTGTCTCAGGCACACAGTCCAATGGTAGTGGTTGAGAGAGGGGTGCTCTGGCATTGCTCTCACCCCTGTACCCCTTGATCTGTTCCACACCAGCTAGCACACAATGACAGCAGAGCAGAGCTGTGTCTTCAGATCCTACCAGGAAGATTTCCTTGAGCCTCCTTCC
>CM050168.1:117150405-117197905 GCA_027410445.1 Discoglossus pictus | reverse complement strand
TTTCGGCAGCCATTTTTTTTCTCGCTTAGGCAATTTTCATTCGTTAAAAAAAACGCCAAATATGCCTCAAAATAACTTGCAACCTCACTCCCAGGCTTCCTGGCTCTCTCCCTGTGCTGTGTGTGAGTGTGTAAGTTAATCAATCTGAGGCATATTTGGTGCTTTTTCAGGTCTTTCCAGTTTTGTGGTTCGCACGTTAAAGTGGGAATTTTGCAAGCTGCACAGTGCATCGGTCCCAAGTCGTACGGGTTGTAAGTCCCACTTGCGCCGCTGGCGATGAGTCATACGGTTCGAGAGCCCTGCAGCCCAAGTCCCGCGTGCCTCAACTGCTCGCCTCACAGTGCAATGAGCGCCTTTGGCTCATTGCAGCCTAAGTCCCACGTGCCTCAACTGCCCGCCTCGCTTTGCGAGGCTCGCAGTGCAATGAGCACCTTAGGCGCTCATTGCAGCAAGCCCTGCGTGGTCGATGGCTCACAGTTGAGTCATTCTCTGCAATACTGGTTTTATCACCTGTTGTATAATTTTGTGGTTATCATCATGAAGCTGATATTAGAGGAGAGCATTTATTTATTTTTATTTTAAAAGTAAATGTAATGGATTACTGTATTTTAGGAAAAAGCTCAGGTGTTTGTGAAGTATGCAACAAACTAACAACATTAGCAGCTATCAAAGCAAGGAGCATAAAATAATTTGCATATAAACACACTTATCTTGCATTTCCTGGTAACTTGAACTTGAGGGTAATTTTTATCAACTGAATAGGGAAGACAGGACAAGATGAAGATGGAGAAGGGAATACGTTTTGCAAAATAAATGGCTAATTTGATACCTACCCTTTTAAAAACACATGCTCAGAAGAAGGCAGCTTGCATCAATACATGCAAGGCCCATCCTGCATAAATATAAACAAATCTCTCACGCATAATAACTCACATTTGTCAAATGTCTATATATTTGTCATCATACAGTGCTAAACAGCTAAAAATATAACACTTTTGTACTGAAAATGATAAATCAATTCATTAATAAGAAAATACAAAAGCTCAGATAATGTGTCTGTCCCAGAAAAAAAAACAGGACAGTTGGCAAGTTTGCAAGTGCTAGAAATAAACGCTTAATGGTAATAAATGCATAATATATTATGGATGTGTGGCCTTTACAGAGTGAATACTGATCATTGCAGTGCTTTTCCTAAATGAGTATTGCAGAGTAATGATTAGCAGAATGAAGTCTTTGTGTATAACGGTTCAGGTCCTTTCATGTGGATGAGGCAGCCATAGTTAACTCCCTGTGGATGTGTCACGCTCTCCATCAGTCACACAAAGGCAGCCCTGGCTAATGTGTGAGATGCCTCGCCCTCCTATCCATGTGCTGCAAGGCATTCTGGGATAGGCAATCATTCAAACACCAAAAGGGAATGCTGCAAGCATGGAGACTGCAGTGTATCTAGCGAGTCTCTAGTTCTGCACAGGGAATGCTACAAAGACACTAGAATAGGTAAAAAGCTAATTCATTATAAAGCGTTAAATTCAGTAGAAGAAGATGAAGATTGCAGGAACAAGAGGTCGCGATTTCAATTTGAAGACACAGGGTGAATGTGTGCAAGTACTACTTTACACAAAGATAGCAGCTAAGTAGCAGAGCCTTCCAGTGCAAATTGTAGGAATAAACACAATTAAGGAATTTAAAATGTCTGGGATAATCCTTAGGAAACCCCCTTTATTGCATCCCTCCCTTTTCTTTGTTTCCACCTCTTTCATTTTCTGCCTCTACCTTTCTATTCTATTTCTTCCCCCTGTCTCATCTCACACCCTTTATTTTCTTTTTTCTCCTGTCTCCTTTTCTTTCACTTTCCTTTCTCCATTTCCTAATATTCTCTACTCCCTTTTTCTTCTATTTTCCTTCTTTGCCTCCCCTTACTTATCTATTTTTTCCCTATATTTCAAATTTCTTGCTTTATTTCTTGCTTTATTTTTTTTCCTTTCTCTTTTTACCTTTTTATTTCTTGTTCGATTTTTCTTTTCTGTTACTCTCTGACTCTCTCTCTCATTTGTAACACTGTTTGCTTCCTGGGTGTTCTTATACAATACCAGTGGACACAGAGTCTTGTGTTCTGTGTGTGGGACGAAGAAATCACTTTGCTCATTAAGCAGGTGGTATGGAAGAAGCTCTGTAAATGTTGTATTAGGAGGAGGCTAGAGGTCCGTGTCCTTGTGTCTTGTCTATTAGGAGGAGGTGAGAGGCCCGTGTCCCGGCATCTTGTCTATTAGGAGGAGGTGAGAGGCCGGTGTCTTGTGTATTAGGAGGAGGTGAGAGGCCCGTGTCCCGGTGTCTTGTGTATTAGGAGGAGGTGAGAGGTCCGTGTCCCGGTGTCTTGTCTATTAGGAGGAGGTGAGAGGCCGGTGTCTTGTCTATTAGGAGGAGGTGAGAGGCCCGTGTCCCGGTGTCTTGTCTATTAGGAGGAGGTGAGAGGCCCGTGTCCCGGTGTCTTGTCTATTAGGAGGAGGTGAGAGGCCCGTGTCCCGGTGTCTTGTCTATTAGGTGGAGGTGAGAGGCCCGTGTCCCGGTGTCTTGTCTATTAGGAGGAGGTGAGAGGCCCGTGTCCCGGTGTCTTGTCTATTAGGAGGAGGTGAGAGGCCCGTGTCTTGTCTATTAGGAGGAGGTGAGAGGCCCGTGTCCCGGTGTCTTGTGTATTAGGAGGAGGTGAGAGGCCAGTGTCCCGGTGTCTTGTGTATTAGGAGGAGGTGAGAGGCCCGTGTCCCGGTGTCTTGTCTATTAGGAGGAGGTGAGAGGCCCGTGTCCCGGTGTCTTGTCTATTAGGAGGAGGTGAGAGGCCCGTGTCCCGGTGTCTTGTGTATTAGGAGGAGGTGAGAGGCCCGTGTCCCGGTGTCTTGTCTATTAGGAGGAGGTGAGAGGCCCGTGTCCCGGTGTCTTGTCTATTAGGAGGAGGTGAGAGGCCCGTGTCCCGGTGTCTTGTCTATTAGGAGGAGGTGAGAGCCCGGTGTCTTGTCTATTAGGAGGAGGCCCGTGTCCCGGTGTCTTGTCTATTAGGAGGAGGTGAGAGGCCCGTGTCCCGGTGTCTTGTGTATTAGGAGGAGGTGAGAGGCCCGTGTCCCGGTGTCTTGTCTATTAGGAGGAGGTGAGAGGCCCGTGTCCCGGTGTCTTGTCTATTAGGTGGAGGTGAGAGGCCCGTGTCCCGGTGTCTTGTCTATTAGGAGGAGGTGAGAGGCCCGTGTCCCGGTGTCTTGTCTATTAGGAGGAGGTGAGAGGCCCGTGTCCCCGTGTCTTGTCTATTAGGAGGAGGTGAGAGGCCCGTGTCCCCGTGTCTTGTGTATTAGGAGGAGGTGAGAGGCCCGTGTCCCCGTGTCTTGTGTATTAGGAGGAGGTGAGAGGTCCGTGTCCCGGTGTCTTGTGTATTAGGAGGAGGTGAGAGGTCCGTGTCCCGGTGTCTTGTGTATTAGGAGGAGGTGAGAGGTCCGTGTCCCGGTGTCTTGTGTATTAGGTGGAGGTGAGAGGTCCGTGTCCCGGTGTCTGTGTATTAGGTGAGAGGTCCGTGTCCCGGTGTCTTGTGTATTAGGAGGAGGTGAGAGGTCCGTGTCTTGTGTATTAGGAGGAGGTGAGAGGTCCGTGTCCCGGTGTCTTGTGTATTAGGAGGAGGTGAGAGGTCCGTGTCCCGGTGTCTTGTGTATTAGGAGGAGGTGAGAGGCCCGTGTCACGGTGTCTTGTGTATTAGGAGGAGGTGAGAGGTCCGTGTCCCGGTGTCTTGTGTATTAGGAGGAGGAGGTGAGAGGTCCGTGTCCCGGTGTCTTGTGTATTAGGAGGAGGTGAGAGGCCCGTGTCCCGGTGTCTGTGTATTAGGAGGAGGTGAGAGGCCCGTGTCCCCGTGTCTTGTGTATTAGGAGGAGGTGAGAGGTCCGTGTCCCGGTGTCTTGTGTATTAGGAGGAGGTGAGAGGTCCGTGTCCCGGTGTCTTGTGTATTAGGTGGAGGTGAGAGGTCCGTGTCCCGGTGTCTGTGTATTAGGTGAGAGGTCCGTGTCCCGGTGTCTTGTGTATTAGGAGGAGGTGAGAGGTCCGTGTCCCGGTGTCTTGTGTATTAGGAGGAGGTGAGAGGTCCGTGTCTTGTGTATTAGGAGGAGGTGAGAGGTCCGTGTCCCGGGGTCTTGTGTATTAGGAGGAGGTGAGAGGTCCGTGTCCCGGTGTCTTGTGTATTAGGAGGAGATGAGAGGCCCGTGTCACGGTGTCTTGTGTATTAGGAGGAGGTGAGAGGTCCGTGTCTTGTGTATTAGGAGGAGGTGAGAGGTCCGTGTCCCGGTGTCTTGTGTATTAGGAGGAGGTGAGAGGTCCGTGTCCCGGTGTCTTGTGTATTAGGAGGAGGTGAGAGGTCCGTGTCCCGGTGTCTTGTGTATTAGGAGGAGGTGAGAGGTCCGTGTCCCGGTGTCTTGTGTATTAGGAGGAGGTGAGAGGTCCGTGTCCCGGTGTCTTGTGTATTAGGAGGAGGTGAGAGGTCCGTGTCCCGGTGTCTGTGCATTAGGAGGAGGTGAGAGGTCCGTGTCCCGGTGTCTTGTGTATTAGGAGGAGGTGAGAGGTCCGTGTCCCGGTGTCTTGTGTATTAGGAGGAGGTGAGAGGTCCGTGTCTTGTGTATTAGGAGGAGGTGAGAGGTCCGTGTCCCGGTGTCTTGTGTATTAGGAGGAGGTGAGAGGTCCGTGTCCCGGTGTCTTGTGTATTAGGAGGAGGTGAGAGGTCCGTGTCCCGGTGTCCCGGTGTCTTGTGTATTAGGAGGAGGTGAGAGGTCCGTGTCCCGGTGTCTTGTGTATTAGGAGGAGGTGAGAGGTCCGTGTCCCGGTGTCTTGTGTATTAGGAGGAGGTGAGAGGTCCGTGTCCCGGTGTCTTGTCTATTAGGAGGAGGTGAGAGGTCCGTGTCCCGGTGTCTTGTGTATTAGGAGGAGGTGAGAGGTCCGTGTCCCGGTGTCTTGTGTATTAGGAGGAGGTGAGAGGTCCGTGTCCCGGTGTCTTGTGTATTAGGAGGAGGTGAGAGGTCCGTGTCCCGGTGTCTTGTGTATTAGGAGGAGGTGAGAGGTCCGTGTCCCGGTGTCTTGTGTATTAGGAGGAGGTGAGAGGTCCGTGTCCCGGTGTCTTGTGTATTAGGAGGAGGTGACAGGTCTGTGTATTAGGTGGTTAGCTGGTAAATTGCTGCATGTATATACATTTCTAATTTATTAAATGACCAGCCCCACCTACAGGACACTATGATAATAGCAATGCTAATATGTGGAATCTCCATTGATCTAAAAATCATTGGGCTACATTAATTTATATAGACTCTATTCCAAGTGTTTGAGATCACTTTGGAAATAGAAAACAAAAAGTTTTATGTTATTCTTTCTCACTAGTGTTTTATTTTGATATTGATCTGAAGCAGACTGCACCCTGATCTACAAGGAAGTTATGCAAAATATATTTTGAGAATGTTGAGCTAATTACAGTTTGTTTTATAGTTTTTAAATATTAAAGGACCAATGCTGTTTGAGATTATTTATTTATTTATTTATTTATTTATATATATATATATATATATATATATATATATATATATATATATATAGTTTGTCCAATAAAAAAGGGTATCCTATCCTATCCTATATACTGCAATGCTCTGATATCTATGATGATGTGGAATCCATTAACTTCCTGGGCTGATGAATACAGAGGGAATGTGGGAGATTAAGCTGACAGTGCTTTCAACAAGAATAATTGAAAACTAATTTAATAACAATAGATAAATAATAGTTCTAGCTAAATTCAATAATGCAAATATTTTGTTTGTTTTCATTGGTTTCCAAAATACTTTTGACCATTATTAGGCTTAGCTTTTTAAGCTACCATCTGGAAAATATTTGATTACTGGATTATATAGCATTCACTAAAAGGGGCAATATCTACTAATGGAAGAAGTGTTGCCGTTCAAGGAATGTACAATAACTGATCCAACTTGAAAAGGCTCTATAGAATAACATTCTTCTCAGTTCTCTGGGAAAAGAAGAGCCTAAAACAGAGGTCCAAGTTTGGTTGGGGTGGGCTGAACAAAATCCTGGATTTATACCTATAATAGTATATTAGAAATAAGGACTAAAAGAACTCCAACTTAAAAAAAAAACTATTGTGGAAGTTGCTAGTGAGAAATAATGCTGGTTGGTAGCTAGTTCCCTAGCATTAACTTTCTTCACATAGTTACCCCAATATTTAAAAACCATGCTGGGGTTTCCCCTAATTGTTAAATTAAAACCAAAGTATTGTGTCTGTAGAATCCAACCACGTAGAATCAGATTGAGGTTATTGTGTAACCACTACTTAAGAGCACTTCCTTCTTGCCAAACCAACTATTGGAAACAGGAATGAAATCTTAGTGTCTTCCTCATATCTACATTCTCTAAGAAGTGGTATGTAACAACTTTGCTGATACTCTGTTATTACTAGTTACTCTGGGACCAGTATATCAATGTAGTCTTCTATTGTAGCCAGTAGTATAAGGATTTCTAGCACAGTCAACAGATCTTCACCATCGCAAAATCTGACAGCTGCAGTTCCGCATCCGGCCAACAGATTTTAGCATATAAGGCGCGCCGACAGAAGAGGCCTTGAGCTATGAGAGGCGCGCCCGAGGCCCTGGGGGACAGAGTGCCCGAACCGAGCATAGCGATGGCCTCGCTGTCGATTCAGCGACGTCGAGTTGCGCCACGTCGGAGGGGAAAATAGTTCTTTGCCTTCCCTGGAACTTGATGTCCCTCAAACTCACAGCGCCCTCTGGCACATGGCACCTGTAACTGCAGCTGTCAGTGCTGCAGAAGAAATGCGCAGGCAAAGAGGGATAGATCCCAACTATATACATTGTCCAAGCTTTTCATAAAAGCAAAATGTGTATATACCATATCCTGATCATATGTCTTATGAAAAAATAGCATAATTGCCTACACTGGCTATTCAATTCAATTATACTGCTATGTTTCCCATTTAAACTGTCTCAACCAGTAATTGTGGGGCCAGTGCAAGTCCCTGGCAACTCACCTGTCAGTTCTCTGGGCAAAGAAGAGCCTAAAACATAGGTCCAAGTTTGGTCTGGGTAGGCTGAACACAAGCCTGGATTTTAGGATTTCCTTTCTGTGCACAGGTGAGTCAATCCGCATGACTGAAGAAGCAATAGACTCACCTGGGTGCAGTAGGGATATCATCAAATCCAGGCCTGTGTGAGGCCCACCCTGCTCTGATGGGGCTTGCCCTCTCCCGGCCAATGAGATCTACAGGCTAAAGTATGTTGTCTGAATTTCCTGTCAGTTTCAATAACAGGTTTTACTTAATATCTTTTCATGCAAAAAAACTACTTTTGCAATGTTTCAAAGCATGCTTATAAATACAGGTGTGTCCCATGTCCCTTTAATAGAGCATGCTTTTCAAAAAATGCGTAGAATATAAGTGCACTACAATTTAGAAAACGTCAATGAAGGGAACACAGATAACCTGTTTGTGTACTCCTTGATAAGTGATAATAAAATCACTTGGCGTGTTATTAGCCAAATGTGAAACAAAAGTAATATAGTAATATATATAATATAGTAATTACAACCACCAATTGCTTGCAGTGTCATTTATAAGTTCAAGAAATGTAAGATTTCTAAAACTCTGATCACCTACCTTAAATAAAGAACAGTTTGTCTCTAAAGATTAACATAGCAATTGAGTTATTAAAGAATCACTGTATTCTCACATTTACCATATTTTTTTGAAGAAATATGCTTGATAATACACTATATTGTTGAGAAATTAAATGCAGCCTTTAAATAATTAACTGATAATAATAACCGACACAGTATATATTCTATGTATACATAAACAACACAACTGAGCTGTAGGCTTTGTTTCTGATTGCCTGACTCTACATATGAGAAGACCTAGAATATGGAGAAATATTTAGCGCCTTTCATTATAATGATGTAATCCTTAGTGTCGGTACTTTCAACAGAATGGAAATGACGAAATTCACATCCATAAATAATAATAATAAGACTTAAACATAGTTTTAATGTAGAAGTAGTTTTCAATGTATGGGTTCCGTGGTGGTCGAGTGGTTAGGATTCAGTGCTTTCACCACTGCAACCTGGGTTTGATTCCAGACAGGGAACGAAGAGGTCACACCACCCTGAAACCAAGCAGGGTTGGGCAGAGTCAGTACTTGGATGGGAGACCACCTTCTCCAGTGGCCCACTGGAGAAGGAACTGGCAACTCACTCCAGTATCTCTGCAATGAATACCAACGTGGATCAGCATGACCATGGACATAGAGATGTCCTGGTGTGTTATGAAACAACTGAACGCAAAAAAAAAGTTTTTAATGTAGAGTCTCTGTGACCATTGAGATTAATCCTATTAAGTATGCCATTCTTCCTTATCAACCCCCCCGTTAGAGGTGAGTAATGGCATTAGATAAAGAAAAAGCTGCTAATTGTCAAGATACCCCATCCAACTAAGTGTTTAACAACAACCAATTGAAATTATATTTTTTATTTAGAGCTGGGACTATTGCTCAATCAATTTAAGTAATGGCTCCTAATATGGAGAGCAATGAAATCCCCAGACTGACACCAAAATACACCAAAATCCATCATTCCTGGGATGACAGGCAGCTTGTAAATGCTATATGATACAGTGCAAGTGCTTTCATTAACATTCCTACCATTACTTATAAGTCTATCTGTTTCTGATGTATATTCCAAGCCAGGGGCGGCCCGTCCATTGGGGCGTCAGGGCAAACGCCCCCCCAAATATTTTCTTCACCCTGCAATAAAAAAAACACAACAATGTATTAGTATAACCCAAAAACAAATAAATATAAGGTGTACATCATCATTTCAAGTCTAAATAGTATTAAAATGAATTAAAGTTAGAAAAGGGACACTGTCACTTTAAAATAACTCTTGCGCTACATTAACTAATGCTGTGTATCTATCTATCGCCCCCTGCCTGCACCCTGTGTGATCAATTACAATAGTTACACTGTGTACACTAACCTTTAGACTCTTCTCTTCTCTTCAATGAGTCCTGGCCTGGCCCACTGACCGTTAATGCATGCCGCCCACCATCACAGTGACGATATGCATGGGCGGTCATAAATGTATCAATTAATAAATGACAGTCTTCCATCATTGACCAATCAATGATGGAAGGCTGTCCAGTTACTAAGTGATAAATCTAAACCCACCCAGACCGTTAGCCCTGAGCGCCCGCCAGCAAATAGAGCCTCGAGTTTGATTTTGATTGACTGATACAGTCAATAAAACCACCAGTTCCCTGTCCCTTCCCCCTTTCTGTTTCCTGACCCTGGTCACGCTGAGACTGAGAGACCTCCCTGGCTGAATCTACTCATCTGCTCTGCCTGCCTAACACAGTAAGTCTACACCTGCCTCTGCCTGGCACCTGCCCCTGCCCCTGGCCAAACCAAAACCCCTAGTAGCCCCTAATAAAAGTTAGGGGTGACCAGTTACCCCCAGTCCCCCACTATGCCTGCCTGGCCTGCCAGTGCCACCTACCCAGCCACCCACCAACTACCACCGACGACCCTAGGCCTACAATGCCTGGTGCCAGTGCCACCCCCAGCCATCACCCCCATGTGGCCTGTGCCACCCCCGATCAGGCCTGCCCTATGCTAGCCTAGCTATGCCATCATGCCACCACCGGATTACACCGATCACGGGATCGGGGTAGTCGGGTGGTGAGCGGGGTGGCACAGGCCCACATGGGGGTGATCGGATCACCCCCTTGATGAGGCCTGTGCCACCCCTGATGACCTCCATGTATGCCACCCTGCCCGAGGCCCGATCACCACCGGGCCCCCGGCACCACCCCGATGCGGCCTATGCTACCCCGGGTATTCGGGCAGTGAGCGGGGTTGACCAGGCCACATGGGGGTGGATGTTCACCCCCATGAGGCCTGTGCCACCCCTGGTCGTGGCCTATGGGCGACCGATGGGCGCCTGACCGTGACCGACCCCACCCTGGATGAACCATTAACCAACTACCTAACCCCCCCCCCCCCCCCCCCCCCCCTATTTTTATTCCATTTTTAGAAGTAACAGGCACGTATATGTGCCTGTTACTTCTAAAGATAAAATAAAAATAAGGGAAGGGAAAAAAAATACAGTAAAAACATTATTACAATTAATTTACACACAGTAAGCAAACACATTGTTAGTAACACAACACATTGTATACAAAAATAAACAGCTTTAAACAAACATTAATAAAAAATAAAATAAACAGCACATACACACATTGTTAGTACAGTTAGTAACACAACACATTGTATACAAAAATAAACAGCTTTAAACAAACATTAATAAAAAATAAAATAAACAACAGCACATACTTACCTGTAAAATTGACCCCTCCAGCGTTGGCCTTCTGTCCTCTCTGGATATAGTCATGATGAAAAATAAATAATCCATGTTGATTGAAGCCAATGATCAAAAATAAAATAATCCATGTTGATTGAAGCCAATGATCAAAAATAATCCAATCTTGATTGAAGCCATTGTCCATCCATCCATTCTGGCCCATTGAAAGAGGCCTCCAAAAAAAAAACCGACGCTCTAAAAAAAAAAAAAACAACACACTAAAAAGAGCTCCTCCTACAAGGAGCCCCTCCCGCGATTAATTGTTTTTTTCCCACGGTCTGCTATATATACTAATTTTTGAAGGACTCTGATTGGCTGAAATTTTTGATTGACATCGATTTCAACCAATGAGAGTCTTTAAAAAATTAGCAAATCAGCAAGCAGGTATGGAAGCCTGTAAGGGTAAAAAAGGTTAGTGTGAACTTGTTTGACCCTGTATGTATTATACATATTACAGGGCTATTTTATGTGATATACATGTTACAGGATAATATCCTGTAACATGTATAGCCAAAAAATAGCACTGTAATATGTATAATACATACAGTGTAATAGAAATGCATGAACAATATAATATATCATGAAATAAAGAACATCAATTAATCAAATAATAAATATCAATTAATATATATTGTTGTATGTATATGTTTATGTATATTTATGTGTAATTTTTTATATATATATATATATATATATATATATATATATATATATATATATATATAAAAAAATATCACAATAAATAAATATATATATATATATATATATATATATATATATATATATATAACAATTTGATATATATATATATATATATATTTATTTATTGTGATATATTGATATCAATTTTTATATATATATATATATATATATATATATATATATATATATATATATATATATATATTTATATATATATATATATATATATATATATTTATATATATATATATATATATATATATATATTTATATATATATATATATATATTTATTTATTGTGATATATTGATATCAATTTTTATATATATATATATATATATATATATATATATATATATATATATATATATATATATATTTATATATATATATATATATATATATATATATATATATATATATATATTTTTTTTTTTTTTTTGGGCCTATATGTTATTTAAGGTTTTTAAGGTACGGTTGGGGCCTATATGGTCCCAATTTGTTATTTAAGGTTTTTAAGGTACGGTTGGGGCCTATATGGTCCCAATTTGTTATTTATGGTTTTTAAGGTGCGGTTGGGGCCTATATGGTCCCAATTTGTTATTTAAGGTTTTTAAGGTACGGTTGGGGCCTATATGGTCCCAATTTGTTATTTAAGGTTTTTAAGGTACGGTTGGGGCCTATATGGTCCCAATTTGTTATTTAAGGTTTTTAAGGTACGGTTGGGGCCTATATGGTCCCAATTTGTTATTTATGGTTTTTAAGGTGCGGTTGGGGCCTATATGGTCCCAATTTGTTATTTAAGGTTTTTAAGGTACGGTTGGGGCCTATATGGTCCCAATTTGTTATTTAAGGTTTTTAAGGTACGGTTGGGGCCTATATGGTCCCAATTTGTTATTTAAGGTTTTTAAGGTACGGTTGGGGCCTATATGGTCCCAATTTGTTATTTAAGGTTTTTAAGGTACGGTTGGGGCCTATATGGTCCCAATTTGTTATTTAAGGTTTTTAAGGTACGGTTGGGGCCTATATGGTCCCAATTTGTTATTTATGGTTTTTAAGGTGCGGTTGGGGCCTATATGGTCACACTTGCTCTTTTAAGGTTTTAAACGTTACAGTTTGGGTCTTAAACGTTCTAATGTTTTTTTTTTTGTTTTCTATAACTTCCCAGGTGCAAACTATCTGTGGAATCAGATTTCTTTGGACTCGTTGGTTGACTTACTGGACGTGAATACCCCGAGAAGGAGCGTCAACTGTTGGTGAGTATCATTGCCTTTAATTTTCTGTCCATGTGTATAGGTGCAAATTTGATGGTGATGTAGTCTTGTCACATGAGGGTTTGCAATCTGTAATGTATACCAATGAAATCAACACACTGTTATTTTTAAGTAATTTTGTGACATAATATAAATTAATATACCGTGATCTCTTTCTTTTATTGGTATCAATATCAGAAATGAATACTATTGACTCTCTACTTGTGAAGCCTTTCGCCACCCTAACCTATGAGGAGAAGGTGGAAGTAAAACGGTTAGGAGCTGACCAACCAGAGATAAATCTGCAGCAAATCGCAAGAGATAGAGGGAAGCAATATGTCCGTAATTTCAATACTGAATGGTACAAGAAGAACGACTGGCTTTCTGGAAGCGTTTCTAGGAAGTCCTTATATTGTTTCCCATGCATCCTATTTGGTGGTGACGCTGCTTGGACCAAAACTGGAGTGACTGACGTCAAACATCTAGCTGACAAATTGGCAAAACACAAAAGTTCTAAAGCTCACTTGGATAACAGGATCAAGTTTGAGATGCTTGGACAGGCGAACATTGCTGTTCAACTGGACCAAGGATACCAAGTCAGCATTCAAAAACACAACGAAGAAGTGGCTAAGAACCGGTACATCCTTTCGAAGATAATTGATTGTGTTCGCTTTTGTGGCGCCTTTGAACTGGCATTAAGAGGACATGACGAGAGTGAAACATCGCTAAATCCAGGAGTGTTTAGAGGCCTGGTGGATTTGGTTGGCAGTATCGATAGTGCAATGGAACAGCATTTGAAGACTGCAACTGTGTTTAAGGGCACTTCCAAAACCGTGCAGAATGAGCTACTGGACTGCATGCATGAAGTTATAAAGGAAGTGATTCACCAAGAGCTTAAGGAAGCCCAGTTTGTGGCAATCCAAGCGGATGAAACAACCGATATTTCCGCTAGGACACAGTGCGTTGTAGTCTATCGCTACATTGACAAGAAGCATCAAGTGGTGGAAAGATTTGATGGCTTCACGGAAATGAAATCAACGGATGCAGACTCCATTGCTGCTGTTGTGCTGGAAACACTGAATACTGTTCTCCCAGAGCCAGAAGACAAGAAGAAACTCATAGCTCAAAGCTATGATGGTGCCAGTGTGATGCGTGGAGATCAAGGAGGAGTTCAAAGAAAAATAAAAGACGTGTACCCGAACGCACACTACGTCCATTGCTATGCTCACCAACTGAACCTAATAATGGAGAAAGCAGTTTCAAGGATTGGAAGAGTTAGAGTTTTTTTTTCAAACATAGGCGGCATACCATCTTTTTTTTCACGCTCTCCAAAAAGGACTGGAGTTCTGGATGAGGTAGTTGGTAGAAGACTTCCAAGAGGTGCACCGACACGATGGAACTTCAACGTTAGGACCGTGAACGTGATCTACGAGAACAGAGATGCGCTACTTGAGTGTTTCCAGACAATTGAAGCATGTCTAAACTTTGATCCAACATCTATACGGGAAGCCGCAGGTTTCATTGGAATGCTGGAAGACAGGGAGTTCCTTTACTTCCTTAAATTATTTCATTTAATAATGCCACATGTAGACATCCTCTATAGTCAGCTTCAGAAGCGAGACACGGATACTGTTTATATCAAAAAAGTCACAGAAGACTTTGTCGCCAGCATCCAGAAAATCCGGAATTCTGTGGAAGAGATAGAAGCAAGTTTGCCAAGCGATCTAACAGTCAACAGACGGAGTGCGGAGATCTCAACCTTGAGACAACTTTCAAGAGAGGTATGTGACATAGTGGTGGTTCATGCAAAAGAACGATTTTCATTTTCAAATCACCTAGTCAGTGCCAAACTTGTTCAAAGTGACTTGTATAAAACCCATGGCACTTGCTTTCCAACCCAAGCTCTGGAAGACACCGTGCAAGCATATCCAATACTGAAGAAGGAACAATTACGCACTGAGCTGTCACTTCTGTATGGGAAGACAGAGTTTCATACTTGTACAAGTGCTGTTGCTCTGCACAAACTTTTCCATCAATTTAATCTGCAGAATGATTTCACAGAGACAGTGAAATTATTAAGAATCCTGATTACAACACCAATGACTACTGCAGAATCAGAAAGATGCTTCTCAACATTGAAGAGGATAAAAACCTTTTTAAGAAGCACCATGTCCCTGGAGCGGTTGAATGCATTGGCGATGCTCTCAATGGAAAAGCAACTGATTTCCGAGATCCCACACTTCAATGAAAAAACCATTGAGAAGTTTTGTTCTTTGAAAGATCGCCGTGCAAAATTAAAATACAAGTGATTGAAGCAAAGAAGAATGCATACCCCCAAGGTGTGCAAAGATAAACTGCGTTAAGCAGCACCACCTCACACTACCAAACATAACTAGTGGTAAGTAAAGTATGAACGGTGTGTGGGTGTGCATATGGAAGGAGCTATGAAAGGTGTGTGCATGGTCAGTAACAATTGTTGAAGCCTTGGCGTGGTTTGAAGGAATTGGAGGCACTTCCAAGGGTAGCTGTCACTTGTGTACAGGAAGCAAGAATTCCATGTCTGTACAAGTGCTGTTGCTCTGCAGCAACTTTAGCATCAATTTAATCTACATAATCTAACAGAGTGAGTGAAGCTATAAGGAATCCTGCTTACAACAACGAAGACTACTAAAGAACCAGAAAGATGCTTCTCCACATTGAAGAGGATCAAAAAAGTAATTAAAAAGCACCATGGCCCTGTAGCGGTTAAATGCATTGGTTTGAAGGAATTGGAGGCACCTTCAAGGGTACGTAAAGTTCTCAGAAATGGCACCACCTCACTACCAAAAATAACTAGTGGTAAGTAAAGTATGAATGGTGTGTGGGTGTGCATATTGAAGGAGCTATGAAAGGTGTGTGAATGGTCAGTAACAATTGTTGAAGCCTTGGCGTGGCGTTACTGCTCATATGGTTATCCATATGCTAATTCAACGTGTTTGTTTGACATTGATTATTGTGTGGTCTAAACAGAAGTGAAATGTTGTTGTTTTCTTGAATCCCAAGATCCACTGGTTTGGGCCTATGCAGTGCTGATTGGTCTTCTAAGGTATGTTTGAGGCCTATATGGTCCCACTTGGTCTTCTAAGGTATGTTTGGGGCCTATGGTCACACTTGGTCTTCTAAGGTATGTTTGAGGCCTATATGGCCACACTTGGTCTTCTAAGGTATGTTTGGGGCCTATATAGTTCCACTTGGTCTTCTAAGGTATGTTTGGGGCCTATGGTCACACTTGGTCTTCTAAGGTATGTTTGGGGCTTATATAGTCACACTTGGTCTTCTAAGGTATGTTTGGGGCCTATATAGTCACACTTGGTCTTCTAAGGTATGTTTGGGGCCTATGGTCACACTTGGTCTTCTAAGGTATGTTTGGGGCTTATATAGTCACACTTGGTCTTCTAAGGTATGTTTGGGGCCTATATAGTCACACTTGGTCTTCTAAGGTATGTTTGGGGCCTATGGTCACACTTGGTCTTCTAAGGTATGTTTGGGGCTTATATAGTCACACTTGGTCTTCTAAGGTATGTTTGGGGCCTATATAGTCACACTTGGTCTTCTAAGGTATGTTTGGGGCCTATATAGTCACACTTGGTCTTCTAAGGTATGTTTGGGGCCTATATGGTTCCACTTGGTCTTTTAAGGTTTTGAAAGTATGGTTTTGTTCTTGAATGGTCTGATTGATTTGCTTGTTTTCTTTCAACCCCAGGTGCAAACCCTATGTGGCTGCAGATTTGTTTCTACTCATTGGTCAACTTAATGAACATGAATACCCTGAGAAGAAGAGCCGACTAATGGTAGGTGTCACTCCTTTAATTTTTCTGTTAATACGTATAGGTGCAATTATGATATTGCTGTAGTCTTGTCACATGAGTTTTTTCAATCTATATTGTATACCAATGAATTTAACACATTGTTACTTTACTTTACTTCTTGACATTTCTGCATTGCAGATCATGTATTTCAATGGGCTTCACAAGCATAAGGTCATTGGGCGGGGCTTATAAAGGTCATTATGACGTCAGGGGGAGGAGTTATAAAAATGGGTGTGGTTTGAAAAAGGGGGAGTGGCTATGTTTCGCCCTGTCGCCCCTCCAACTTGAAAAGTCACCAGCCGCCACTGTTCCAAGCTCTGCTAATATCACAGCATCCCACCCTGACAGCTGATGGGCAGCCCACTCCTCACAAGTATTCAGAACATGCAGCGTGTGTTTGTCTAGCAATGTCTACAAAAACACCAGACTTTCATCTTTATTAGTTTCTACTTATATATAAAATATTTTAAGTTCTTTGCTGAAATTTGCCACCCATGTAGGATAAAGCTAAAATGTGTGACTACCCCATGGCAATCCACAACCAATGCAGCCGGCTAAAATTGGGCTGGTGAGATCACCAATTACTTATTATAACAATATATTAATAAAAATCCAGTGTCCTCCCCAGGCAGTTTTGGGACACCACTTGGCATGAGAGGCAGGGATGGGGATGTGTACCCACCTGACTGCTGCGTCATGTCGCCCGCCACCTTGTTCATACGGCCCAGTGACTGGGGAGAACACTAAATCAAAAAGAAATATAATAACTCATATAAATTAATGTAAATACAACTGGTTGCTATTACACCATGTATTAGACAAAGGAGTTGGAAAGTTAAGTATATGAAAAAAAAAAGATCTTTCTCTCCTACTGACATTATATAGTATCATTGTTTATTGCTCAGTGGGGGTGATAAGGAAGAAGAGCATGTCTGGAATAAAAAGTATAATGATAAAACTAACATTTGAGTCTGTCTTATTTATCAACCATGCATGCTCATGTGGCTTGTCACCACCAGTGCTGATAAATAATTAAATACATGAAATAAAGTAATTTTTAGAGAGGGAGTTACCTTCCACTTATTTTTTACTAATGACAAACAACTTTCAATTATTTGAATGTTTATACAATAGCTCTTTACTGGATTGCTATCTTGTCGTGGTGAAGGGGCTTGTATACTTCAATGAAGCTGTGAGCTATACCATGTATGGTCACCCATGGGTAGGTAGAGCAGAGAGGTCAGACAAATCATGGTCCACTGGAGAAGCAACTGGCAATCCACTCCAGTATCTTTGACATGAAAACCTTATGGATTAGGACAAATAGACACAAGATGTGCCTGGCATGCCTGTATCCATTTACTTTTATGTACTTTATTTTCTTAAGAAGTGCTTATACTGCCTAAAATCTCACAAATAGTCCTTGTATGGGTCTGCCCACTGCAGTGTATGGAGACACAGACTATGTAGGGTTGGATGCGCAGTGTAGTGTCCTAGCCTATCAGGGACCACATCTCAGCTGCATGTTACAGAATGTCCCTGAGAGACCGCCACTGATTGGTTAGTATGAGACACTTCACATCCAGAGTGTGTGAACAGGGCAGAACCATATGTGGACTATTTGTTTGATAGTAAAGACAGAGCTTTTAAACACATCTTAATAAAATACATAAAAGTAAACATATACATATCTGGAACCTTTCACTTCCCTTTAATAGGACCTTTGAATAACTAAACCTGATAACAGACAAAATATTTGTAGAAAGCAAAAAAATAAACAAACAGAGCCTTTCTTTAACTTTTTATATCCAATTATATTTTCAATTTGCTTACTGGGCTGCTTTCTCATTAGGATGTGCCCTTTTAAACTATTGAGCTTTCCATTGGTTGCTTTAAAAGCACTGTCATTTTAAGTTGCCATCAAATAAAGGAAAATTTAATATATTATTTATAAAGCAACAATGTATTTATTTTACTAATTATTATTAAGGCAAATTCTTTGAGATAATACTATAAATATGACACTTTAGTGGTCCTTTCAGATATAAAAAAAGATTTCCATTCTGTAACCCCACAGAATGTTTAACTGGAATTATAAAATAACTGTTTTCAGGATCAATAAAGACCCTTCCGGTTGGCACTGAAGATGTCTAGATAATGCCTTAACAGAGCATAATTCACTTAAATATCCATCATTGGCCATAAAGCACTTTGGAGGATTTCCCTTGTGGCTCTGGATCCTCTCCCATATATATATTATACCTGTTTGTTTCTAACCCTTCTTGTTCTTGCACACAAGTGGGAAGGCTTTACTGTTTCAGCAGAGATTTTAACATATAACAATATCCCAGATTATATTTATAAGTTCCCTTTCAGTTTGTCATTGTACATTGAAAAAATATTTATGTCCGAAAAATCTTATTCGTATTTAAGAATAATAAGACAGTAAAATGTCATAAAGCTATTATTTAATTAGAAATAAATATATGTTGATGTCTCTGCTGGTCCCAGGAGGCATGCACAATGATTTGTTGAGATTGCACGTGTGAGAGAGCTGTATACATATTTGGAGGACTGAGCTTAAATGTAATAATGACAGCTGTCTGCTCTGAGCATGGTGGATGTGGGTTAGGTGCCAGATTAAAAATGGCCCACTTATTTGACAATCCACCTCCTTTCCTCATTCTCCACATAACTGTCCTGTTTAGTAGATAAAAATTATCTTCAGGATCAAAGCAGGAAGTTCTCGAGTGAGTGAGAGTTGTTCTAACACTGATATATTTTCTAAAGCGTGTAACGCTTTAGAATCTATTTGTATGTATTTTCGTACAAGCCGCAGTTCACATGCATGGCGCCAGCAAGGGGAGGGAGGAAAGAGACAGAGGAGGGGGGAAAGTGACACAGGGGAGGGGGGGTGACATAGTAGAGGTAGGGGGAGAAGTGATACAGGGGAGGGGGGAAGGGACACGGGGGGGAGGGGGCAAAGAGACACAGGGGGAAAGAAACACAGGTGAGGGGGGAAGAGACAGAGGAGAGAAAAGAAACAAAGGGGAGGGGGGGAGAAACATGTAATATTATACCATCATTTATGATGGATAAACAAATAATAAAGCTGCATTTCACAAACTACTGCCCACCTACCTCACACAGTGATATACTGTGAGGATTGGGTGCAAGGAGAAAAAACGGTATATAATTGGCCTAATAGCGTCTTCATCATGCTAGATAATTATCTTTGTATATAGTATACTTCAGATTAGCGTTTTGGATAAAAGCACTATGTAGAAGTCTGCACCTACTAACATTCCCACTTTCCAAGCGTGCCCTTCTAGTCTCTTCCCATTGTGCATGCCATGGGAACAGGAATGTATTAACTTGCAGACACAATTTATTCTAAATATTGTTTTAGTAATTAGCCGGGGAAAGGGCAGAAATTATCTTGAATATGTTTATTATTATATTTTATTTGTTATGATAGACTGTGTGATTCCTATTTTAATAGAAGCTTGTGAAATAAAACACCCAAATTTGATTAAAATAGAAATCATGTGGATATAATACTTTAACAAACACCCTAATTTCTAGGGACAACACAAGGCATGTAGGTTGTGATGTGAGATAGCATTAATGCATGGGACAAAGTGCAGATACATTGCTTAGTAAATACAGCGATACTAATCACTCCTCCCCTTCTGGAACACTATTTTGTCATGGTGAAGGGGCTTGTGTACCTCAA
The DNA here is from genome assembly GCA_027410445.1 of Discoglossus pictus. Taxonomy (NCBI): domain Eukaryota; kingdom Metazoa; phylum Chordata; class Amphibia; order Anura; family Alytidae; genus Discoglossus; species Discoglossus pictus. Next base: position 117,177,923 of record CM050168.1, on the reverse strand, counting down.
TAAAGCTGTGAGCTATACCATGTACGGTCACCCCAAAAAGGGCAGGTCATAGCAGAGAGGTCAGATAAATTTCAGTCCACTGCAGAAGGAACTGGCAACCCACTCCAGTATCTTTGCCATGAACTCCTTATAGAATATAATTGTGTCTGGCATGCTGCGGTCAATAGGGTCATGGAGAGTCAGGCATGACTGAATGGCTAAACAACAACAATCACTCCTAGTGCTTTACATAAAACATCCCTATTGTGATATATCATGATTACTGTGAAACAGAGCTTAGTAAATGTGATACAGGATCACTATGTGTTGGCCCTGCAATACTCAATAAAGATTGCCCCAAATTTCTATTATACAGCTCTATGTGTAGAAGAATATAACAAATAACAAGTTTCAGTAAATGTCCCAAAATAGCCACTTATGGGAAATTCTGCTTTTTACTGATAACAAGTATAAGGACGAGGCAACAGAGTAGACAGGATATAGCTTTTGCTGATGCTGTATACAAACCAATAAGACAACAGATGCTAAATGTGGACTGTGCCGTCTTTAGTATGAGCCTGATAACGTGTGACCCTAAAACACCCCACAACATCCTTACACGTCTTCCTATGAGACAAGACATGTTCTAATCAAACACTAACCAAAGGGAGACTAAACTGGTGCATGCTACGAGAGACAAACTTCATGACCTTAATATATATTAGCTTTATGCTGATGGACAGCCCCTTATAATAATAAGAAGCTCCAAGTGCTCTATAACTGTGGTGGAGGGGATCAAACTTCATGATAGCAATGGGGCACAGAAACAAACAAGCAGACTGTTAATGATTAGCACATGAACGCAGCAAATGTATATTTACAGCTGCCAATCTGCATAGTAATGCCACTTAAAACTGCTGAATATCTCAGGAATTGTTTACTTTAGAAAAAATAATAAATGCAGCGTATTTGCAGTTTTTTTATGCTCTTTGAGAAGTGCCTAGAAAAACAAAATAACCCTGTGATAACAGAATCCGGTCCTGCCCTGTTACGCTGGCGCAGCACAAGGCAGCAGCAGTGGCGGTGAGCATATCTAAGATCGCGCTGCCAATATTCCTGTGCCATAGCATAGAGTCAAGTCTTAGGTAAACTGTTAGGGTTAGGATGAGGGTTAGAGTTAGTTCAAGGGTTAGGCTAACATTGTAAGATTAGAAATTCTCTCACATATCGGCAGCGCTGCAAAATATCGGCAGCGCCATTTAGCGGTTGGAGGCAGCACTGCAGTGGCAGACCTGTCCCAACAACATAATAGGATAGATCCAACATATGATAACACAATGACAATTGTGGTTATTTAAACATCTCCAAGTGTGCATGGACATAAAATAGCTAATGGAATTTAACTTTTAAGAATGTTTTATTAATTAAAAATGTTAGTTACTGGCACTGACTGTTCACAAGAGCTTTGAGAAATGATGGTGTTTTGCATCCACATAATATGTAATCTTACCTATCTAAAGGTATTGATCAGTCTTATATAGTTAATAACACAACCCAATGGTTACAGTTGGTTTGGAGTTTTCCGTCTGACTCCTGCACATGGTATCCAGTTTGGCTGCTTTCTTTCCTGCAGCCTTAGCCCATGGGTGGGGCCCATTTGTTGTCTCTTTGTTTGCATTAGGTGTCTGTGATTTGCTGACCTTGGAGTCCTGCAGGAGGAGAGCAAAAATAGACAAAAATGTCAGATACAACTGTGAGAGATTCCTTAAAATCCTAGAATGAGAAACATTCCTCCTAAATGCCTTCGCAGACATAGGTAGATAGCAGGAATGTCTCCCAGACAAACAGCCACACTGAGGGTTACTGAAGGTATAATTAGGGGAAATAACATAACACATTTCCAGACGCAAGAATGCAAAAGCTAAAATTGGGACTGAAATAATTATGGTACTGGGCATGTGCTGAGCAAAATAAGATGAACTGAAAGTATAATTTTTCAACAAATAAGTAACATAATTACTATTTCATAAAACATGGATTTATTAAAAGACAATGTAAACAGCAAGTAAAATAACCAATTATAAATTCCCAAATAAAAGGTATTTGTAACAATAAGGCAGGATCTTAACATAGATCAAAGCAGGGATAGTCAATAAGATGTTGTTGATCAGTCGCATCCGACTCTCTGTGACGCAGCACACCAGGTACATCTGTCAGTCACTGCCCCTCTGAGCTCGTGTGTATCCTCAATCTTTCCCAGCATCAGAGTATTTTCTAGGGAATCCTCACTCTCATGCTATGGCCAAAATATTCGAGCTTCACCCTCATGATCATACCTTCCAGTGAACAGTTTGTCTTGATTTCCTGAACTACTGATTTATTGGATCTTCTTTCAGTCCAAGGGACTATAGTTTTCTCCAACGCCACAAATCAAAGGCGTCAATTCTATGGCGCTCAGACTTCTTTATGGTCCAGCTCTCACATCTGTATGTTACTACTGGGAATACCATAGTTCGAACTATGCGGACCATTGTGGATAGTTTAATGTCCTTACTTTTTTACTAGCGTGTCCAAGCTTACTGTAGCTTTCATCCCCAGAAGCAGACATCTTTTAATTTCATGGCTACAGTCACCATCTGAAGAGATATTGGATCATATGAAAATAAAATCTGTCACTGCCTCCACTTCCCCATCTATTTGCCAGGAACTGAGAATGCCATTTGCCATAAGCTGACCTGGGTCCAAATTAGGACCTCTGGCCCATTTCTTCTGCACCCCCAATGCATTATTAAATTGACGTTATATCTCAGATGAAGTTTCTAGTTACTTGAGGTTCTTTTCCAAAGTCTTATTCACAATGTAAGTGTCTTCCCTGAGCCAACCAGAACTACATTTGTATTTGTATCCATGTATTTAAATATATGTATTCTGCACATTAACTTCATTTGCATAAATACATTGAGACATTGATGAATTTTCAAAAACAAAAATAATTGACTGCCCCTGGTTTAGACACTTAAATAAGTCAGTTTGTTTGTTTGGGTTTTTAGATTATGGCCACTGGATGCTGCCCTAGGACCTTTCCTGTGTCATCTCCGCCAGCAGTGGCGTGTAATGTTGAGACTTTGTTTAATTTGTTCTTAGGGTTAGGTTAGTGGTAGATAATACGTTTTGTTAAGTTGTGGTGTGCACAACACTATTTTACTATGTAAAGCTTATCATCTGCCACTACCCAAACCATAACTCTAACCCATACATCTAACATTCACCCTAAGAACAAACTGAACAAAATCTCAGCGAGCCATTGTCGCACCACCTACTGGCTGCCGCATGCCACTGTTGCCGGTGAATGAAACAGGAATGATCCCTGCCCTATTGTCAGTGGCGTATTTCTGCCTAGGGCAGCACATTTCCAGGGGGCAACAAGCTGCCTCAGTGTATTGAAGGGGTAGGTTGGATATGGATTGGTCAGATGTGCTGGCCAGTCTTGAAAGATGTAAATAATTACCCTACCTTGAGGCAGGAAAAAGGTCAAACTAAAGATGAACGGTAAATAAAAAAAACTAAAACCTAAATCAGGAGAGTGAGGGTACAAGAATCCAAATGGTGAATACCAAGCAGAGCACCTAAAGTTTAATGAGAGGTAAACTATGACACCTTTCCTGTACACAAGGCAAGTGTGGGTGCATTTGGGAAGTCTCAAGTGTCCAGAACATGACCTCATCCTCCAACTGATGCTTTCTTAATGTACAGCTTAAAGGTATATAAAAGTGAGGTGGGTTATGAATGCATCATAACCCACCTAGCAAAAAATGTTTGCATGAAAAAATGCAAACATTTTTTGCAGAAAAGAAAAAAATGTGCTGGGGTGATGTAGACACCCCCAGCAACTGAGATTTGCATATTGGATATCTATTTTTTAATGAGATATCCAATATGCAGCACATGCGCATGCTGATTGGCTAAAGGAAAGGAAAGTGTTGGAAATCATGTGACTTTCCACAGTAGGACAGACTACAAGTGCTAACTGAGCATGTCTGCACAATTTCCAGGGGGTGTCAATATTGATAGAAAACTCTTTGCAAAAGCAAGAAATTCAGCAAACTTCAGGCTAATGGTTTAACTTTTTACTTTGGATTTTTTGCATACAGACACTATAAATTCTTCTCTATCAGATGCATTAATAACCCAGCTCACTTTCATGTACCTTTAATGGGCCCAGGGCAGCTTAAAACTTCAAAGTTTAGGCTAGCAAGTTTTTTTTATTATGCAAGATGCAACTTATACTTGAAAAAAAGGAAATTAAGACAGTAAATGTACAGTGTGAATGTGACATCTAAAAAGGCTAGTGTATTCAACAGGATTAATGGAAATCTAATCAGCTTAAAAACACACACCTTTCTGTGAAAGTACCAGACAGTATAAGGTCATAATATAAAACATTGAGTAAATACACACAGTAAATAATAATTTCTTATAAAAGTTACATGTAAAAGTTGTGTTTATATATACTGCTCCACTCCAATCTAGAGTGGTGTATACAAGTATATAAAAACCCAATTTTGTGATTAATAAGCTTAACTGAGCACCAAACACATTTCCTGAGTCTACCCTCTGAATCCAGCAGGCACAGGATGTGCTTCACACAGTTCTATGTCTAAATATTATTTAGTATTAAACCAACTTCCTTTTGTGTTTATGATAGCAGCTGGCAGCTAATGGATACCAGCCAAGCACACAAGCAGAGCGCTGACAGGGCAAATATATAGGAAGTGACAGAGAGATATATGTAACTAGCGAATTGCCCGTCAAAAAATGACGGCAATGAAATTGTAAGGTAGCTAATGTTGTTTGGTGTGTAGATATAATACATTAATAAATGAATATACTTTACCTATTTGGAAGCATTGTGTTGAAGAGCTGTGAATGTGTTTTGACATTGCTGCAGCATTAGTGTTGTGGAGCTGCTCTCTAAGCGTGGTGAATGTGTGCAGTGTGATACTGTGCGTGCGCGAGTCGAAACCGTGCGCGTAGTGTCGTACTTCCGCATTTGCGTTAAATGGCGGTTTATGTGTGTTGTGCGTCTTTGCGTATTGTCCGTTGTTGGTTTGTAGTGGTTTTCGAGTTTCGTGTGGTGTTTTGCGAGTGTGGTGTGGTGTTTTACGTCTGTAGAGTGCTGTAGCCTCGTTTTCGTTTTGTCCGTCGGCCATTTTTTCTCTCGCTTAGCGATTTTATTAGTGTCTAAAGTGTTTTATTTTTATTTAAATGAAGGTGTAACTTGTTTTATTGAGGTGCTGGATGGTTCCTCTTGCTGTAGGTAAGCTTTTAATGTGTGTGTTGTGTGTATTTATTGTGTTTTAAATGTTTGTATGTCGGCGTGTTGCGTCCGATGTTTGCGAGGTCGTAATGTGTGGTAACGTGTTTCGTAGGTTGTTTGCGTTCCTCGTAAAATTTAGCGAGTGTCGTAATTTGTGTGTCGTGTTTTTTGAGTAGCGACGTGAAGTTTGCGAGGGTTTGAGGCCCTTGCCCAGTGACCTCGCCAGCAACTGAGGCCCTCGCTTCGCGAGGGGCCTCAGTTGCTGGCATGGAGCGCCTTCGGCGCTCCATGCCAGCAACTGAGGCCCTTGCCCAGTGACCTCGCTACGCGAGGGCCGCGGCTCTCGCGAGGGCCGCGGGCTCGCTATGCGAGCCCGCAAGCATGAGCAACAACCCGTACGCTCACAACTATATATGTGATATGCATTGTGTGGAGCACTTATGGACACATGTATTCCATGTATATGTTAAATATGCATGTATATATATGTGTGTGTGTGTATATTTCCAAATGTATGCAAATCTATCCTATGCTATGGATGAAAGCTGTGTTATATGTCTCTATAAATATATTGTGAAGGTTTTGTGTGTGCTACAGGACCTGGGCTTGCATCAGTTGATGCAAGCTGCCTGCTTCTGCCTATGTGTTGGCAAGGAGGTAGATGTTAAATACCGAAAGCACCAATCATTTAACATGTCCCCTACCCCAGACATGTCCTCAAGTTTTAAGCTATCGTAAAGTGCTCGGATCTATCCCTTTTTGCCTGCGCATTTCTTCTGCAGCACTGACAGCTGCAGTTACAGGTGCCAACCGCCAGAGGGCGCTGTGAGTTTTCAGGCAACATCAAGTTCCAGGGAAGGCAAATAACTATTTTCCCCTCCGACGTGGCGCAAGTCGACGACGCTGAATCAACAGCAAGGCCATCACTATGTTTGGCGACCAACCGCTAGATGGCACTGCTGATATTTCAGTGCCAAGATCATAGCGTTAGGCTTAGGTAAACTGTTAGGGTGAAGGTTAGTGTTAGTGTTAAGGTTAGTTTAAGGGTTAGGGTAGCATTCTAAGTTTAGAACTTCTCTCAAATATCGGCAGCGCTGTCAAATATTGGCAGCGCCCTCTAGCAGCTCCTTGCTGCAACTGCTGCTGTCACTGCTGCAAAACTATAACAGGATAGATCCAAGTTAAGATTTTATAAAAAATACAGTGGTACATTAAAACTTCTCTTGGAGACTTAATGTAACCATAATTGTTTTTTTTACCAACTTGGACTCCTTGTGAATTTGGCTAATATCCCATAATAATCTATGCACCACAAGCACAGAATTTAGGCTGATACTGACCCATTAATGCAATGATGAACTGAGCCTCACTCTATGTTTTTGTACTTTTCTTACTGGGTTAAAGGGAAAATTGAAGTTAAAATAAGTCAAAACATTATTATTGCCTTCTTCTGGATCAATTAACAATTATCCACATATTACAAGGATCAGAGGAGATCTAAAAAAGTTGAACTTGATGAACTAAAAGTATTTTTTCAACCTTTATTACTATGTAACTAAATAAAGCCCTAACAGCCCAATTATATAGTGTTGTGAATTATTACTATTTTTCTAGTTTCCCTCTATCAATGCCAGGTGCCTGCAACATTGGCCTCCCTCACACCTCTCATATGAAAAAGAGTGGAAAGACTTTAAAGGTAATGTACAGAATGACTACTTTACAGAAAGTGTAACAGATACGTTGAAGAACCTTCCAGTGAAACATACAAGGTCAAACAACATTGATGAATTTTATGAAAGCCTGGGATAACCTTTAGACCATCCTGAGATTTACTTTAAGCCAAACTTTTTAGGTAGATATAATGGGTAGACAAGATGAGTATTTTGGTTACTACTATCAAATATATGTTTCTATATTTCATTGGAGAGAGTAAAAATTCCTAAGGATTTGAGGTAACAAGATATCAATTTACAAGAATGATTTTATTAAGATTTTTTTTTTTACAAATATGCAAAATTGTTTATTTTCTGAAAAGTTACACATTATATTGTGGATATATACTATGGTTTTTCTATATAAGGCTATGGATAAGTGCCATCATAAAGCACCATTATAAATAGATGCAGCAGTTAATTTGTAACTATTGTATGCAATTTTGCTTTTGTTCCTAACAGGATTAGAAACGGGGAAGAAGCATGGGTTCAGATATGATCACTATTCGGTTCTATTGAAATATTCCACTTGACAATAGAACTCAATAGAACAGTAAGCCCCAATAGGATAACCTTCCCTTCAAACTATAGGCAGTCTAGAAGTCCAAGACAACAGAAGTAGAGCCAGCCAAATTTATATTTTTCTTTTAAAAAGTTTTTATGCCCCTACTTTACACAACTGCAATTGTTCGTTTGTTATACACTTCACAAGCATGTGATTTTGTTTACATGTTGCTTCTATAATGTTACATAGTTACATAGTAATTGAGGTTGAGAAAATACTTTTAGTCCATCAAGTTCAACCTTTCTAGATCTCCTCTGATCAGCAATATGCAGATGAATTGTTAATTATTATTTGTTAATTGATTCGGAGGAAGGCAAACAGAAAACAAGTGAAACTTTGCTAATTGTCTGAAAAGGGGAAAAAATATAAAATACCTTCTTGGCCCCATATAGTGGGGATCAGATTCCTCACTGGATCAATTCCTGTATCCCTTAGTTTGTTCAATAGTCTCCCATGTGGCACTGTATCAACAGCCTTTGCAAAATCCAAAAAGACTATATCCACTGAGTTGCCCTGATCCAAGTTCCTACTAACCTCTTCATAGAAACGTATTAGGTTTGTTTGACATGACCTATCCCTCATAAATCCATGTTGACTCCTACTTATAATCTTGTTTAAATAGACATATTCTTGTATATTATCCCTTATTAACCCTTCTAAAAGCTTTCCCACTACAGAAGTGAGGCTTGCAGGTCTATCGTTTCCTGGATTTGCTCTTGCACCTTTCTTAAATATAGGTATCACATCCGCTTTTCTCCAGTCATCTGGTAAAGACCCTGTGTTGAGGGAATTTAGAAAAATATAATGGTTTGGCTATTACAGAACCCAGTTCCCTTAATACCCTTGGATGTATTCCATCAGGATCTGGGGCTTTATTAACATTTATTTTTTCCAACCTCTTTTGGATTACTTCCTGCGTTAACCAATTATTTAGTGAAGGTAGTGTAGCCCCATTATGTTGCAGTGACCCAACAACTGGTACCTCCCTTGTGTATACCGAAGAAAAGAACCTATTTAGCTCATCTGCCTTTTCCTGGTCACAAATTATCAGATGGCCTGTGTCACATTGTAATGTTCCTATAGCTTCCTTCCTCGCCTTCCCATTAATATATTTAAAAAATATTTTAGGTGTTAGTCTTACTCTCTTTTGCAACTAACTTTTCATTTTCGATTTTAGCCAGTCTAATAGCTCTTTTGCAAGCCTTAGTGATTTCCTTGTACTTACTTAAAGCAGTCTCTGTCCCCTCTTGTTCGTATAATTTAAATACCATTTTTTTACTCTGTATCTTGATACTGAAATCATTGCTAAGCCACATTAGATGTGATTTATTCCTTTTACTTTTATTTCCACATGGTATATGGTGATAAGTATGTATATTTAGTAAGGATTTAAATGTTGTCCATTTATGTTCAGTGTTTTTACCTATCAGTTCTCCGTCCCAGTCAGTATTGCTGCCCTTAGACCGTTAAAATCTGCCCTTTTAAGATTGAGAGTTTTTGTTGGCTCCTTACAGTTTTTTTTTCCATTCAATCTCAAAGGAGACTGTGTTGTGATCACTGTTTCCCAAAGGTTGCCCTATTTTTACATTTGATACTAGATCGATATTATTTGTGATGACTAAATCCAAGATGGCCCCATTTCTAGTAGGCTCTTGTATAACCTGGGCCAGATAATGATCTCTGAGTGTACTCAAGAACCTGCTCCCCTTAGCTGAGCTGCTGGTCTCATTCATCCAGTTTATTTCAGGGTAATTAAAGACTCCCATTATTAGAACTTGCCCGTGCTTAGCTGCATTTCCAATCTGTAACAATAATTGTATTTCCTCACTTTCAATTATGTTTCGGGTTTATAGCAAACTCAAACCAATATTCTTTTGGAATTTGCTGCTCCGCTATTTAACTCACAAACATTCAACATTACCGCTAGTTCCACCAAAAATATCTTCTCTGACTATAGGCTTAAGTTTAGGCTTAAAATACAGATAAATTCCTCCTCACCTTTTACCATTTCCCCTGACTTTCCTAAATAGGTTATAACCATCCAGTCATGAGATTCATCCCACCACGTTTCGGTAATGCCTATTAAATCCCATTTCTCATTAACTGCTAATAATTCTAAATCTCCTGTTTTTCCTGGCAAGCTTCTGGCATTAGCAAGAACACACCTTATGTTATGCGTCTGTAGTTCTGAAGTGCCTGCCACTGTACTTGAGTTTCTTAGTAATACCTTCCTATTGACTATACTAACCTTCCCCGCCATCTCCTCCACCAACTAGTTAATGCGTTCGTTCCTTACCCCCTCTACACTTTCTACCCCATTACTTTTATCTTGTCCCTCCCCCCACCTACTAGTTTAAAGGATCATATAAGTAATTTTCAGAAGAAGCTACATGTTTTGTTCTGTTCACACTAAAATCAATTAATCTACTACAAGTCTCAACCAGCTCATTATAGCATCAATGTATGCAACAAAAACAAAGAAAAGCTCATTAACATTGCATTGGACTTATGACATGGGCAAACTAGTTTGTGACGTCATCAGAATTCAGTGATGCCATTAAAGGTCTGTAATGAATATTAATTATTCCTATATGGATAGGAGCTCGTGTTCACCAAGATTTACCTGGTACACACAAGGGATAATTCTCAGCAGGTCATCTCATGAAAACGGAGGTATGTATGTATACCTTTAAAGTATATAGATAAGAAATAACATGTAGTATATTAGTCTGGACATAGCCTAAAAGAAGAGTCCAGACCATAATAGCCAGGCAGTTCACTGAACTGAAGAGTAAAGCTGACTGCTCAATAGGCTTGGAGAAATCAGTTGAAAGTATTCAAATTAGAAATTTCTGTTCCAGGAAAAATAACTTGATTGAAATATTGATATGCGATCAACGCTTCCTGAATACATATGTTATATGAATATATAAATATTGTTGTTTAGTCATTACTCTATGGGTCTCAGGACATCAGGCATATCTATCAGTCACTGCCCATCTTAGCTCCCTCAAGCTCATTCATTTACCTAATCTATCCATCTGCGCCTCTGCCTTCCCCATTCTTCATGTGCCTTCAATATCTATCAGCATCAGCGCCTTCTCTAGGGAATCCTGTCTTCTTGTGACATGGCCAAAATATTTTAGCTTCAGCCTCAGGATCAAACCTTCCAGTGAACAGTTTTTATTGATTTCTTATAGTATGGATTAATTGGATCTTCTTGCAATCCAAGAGATTCTAAGCAGTTTTCTTCAACACCACAATTCGAAGGCGTCAATTCGACAGAGCTCAGCCTTCTTTTATGGTCCAAAGCTCACATCCGTATGTTACTACTGGGAATACCATAATTCTATCTATGGGGACTTTTGGTGATAGTGTAATATCTTTACTTTGTACTAGCTTGTCCAAGCTTGCCATAGCTTTCCTTCCATGCCTACAGTCACCATCTGCAGAGATCTTGGAGCCTAGGAAAATAAAATCTGTCACTGCCTCCACTTCTTCCCTATTTATATTGTGGTTTGCCATGATCTTTGTCTTTTTAACATTGAGCAGCAGGCCAGCTTTTGCACTTCTTTCACCTTCATCAATAGGTCCTTTCGTTCCTCCTCACATTCAGCCATCAGAGTAGTATCAAAGCCTCATTCATTAGCCAATTTGCCTTTTTAAATGTTCATTCTTTTGGTATATTTTTGTTGTTGTTTTCTGGATAATGTCACAGACTCCAGGCCAAAGTTCTTCAGACATTCTCTTAAACATGTCTAGTCCCTTAAATCTATTCTTTACTTCCACTTCATATTTATTGGTGATATTATTTATCTTGTATCTGCTTGGTCTTCTTATTTTCGCACTTTTCTTCCGTTTAATTCTAAACTTTACAATAAGAAGCTCGTGATCTGAACCACAGTGAGCTCTAGGTCTTGTGTTTGCTGACTGGATAGAGCTCTTCCAATGTTTGAATATATATATATATATATATATATATATATATATATATATAGTTCATGGAAGTTTTTGACTAAGAAGACCGCTTGCTTACAGATGTTTTATCTGCTGCATTTAGCAAAAAAAAAAATGTATGTGTCCTAAAAATAATGGAAGAGGGAGAATTATTGATGGATCACTATTTGAGAAATCTTGAAACTTACAAGAATGGTGTGGGACAAACTGAACCAGATCCCCCAGATGACTTTGTAACACTGACAGAAAGATGCCTGGTTATGAATGAACTCTCACATTGAGAAAGAGGTGAGGTTTTAGCTGTTAGTCAGGCTGAGGAAAGCAGAGAAGCTGCCAGAGAAAACATTATATCTAATAATGATAAAGGAAGGGACAGCACAGGAGAAACTAAAGCTTAAGATTTGACCTTACAGCAATTTCCCTCTGAAAACAATCACTTTGCAAATGGTCAAGCTTCTGACCCACAACTTCAAATTGGATGGAATGAGCTAATAGAAGTAAATGGGTTACCTGTTCCTGGAGCAGAGAGAAATCAAAGCCCATACTTCATTCTACAGAACAATCGGCTTTACAGAATAGTTCTTTCAGATGATGAGGCTTTGGAGCAACTTCTGGTCCCTAAAACAAAGAGCAGGAAATCCTAGACCTGGCTCATCAAAACCTGCTTGGAGGATATTTAGGAAGTGCCAAAGCATTGGGACCAGTCTTAAAGTGCTCTTACTGTTCAGGTATATATACAGAAGTGGCTCAGTATTGAGCCTCCTGTCCAGAATGCCAGACAAACTCACACCTCTGCCTCAACTTCAAACCCTGTTGATACAATTACCAATAATTAAGGAGCCTTCTGTGGGAGATCTAGAAATATTGGCCAGTTTATACTATCAATACTGGATTGTGCCATAACATATCCAGAAGCTATACCGCTGCATACAGAACTTCAAAGAACTCATACAACTTTATTCAAGGGTGGAAAAACCAAAGGAAATTCTGACAGAACAAGGAATACCCTTTGTATCAAAGTAAATGAAAGACATGTGCAAGCCAGAGGCGGATGGACTTGGAAGAGCATGCTAAGTGGTATCATAAGACGGGAAAAACTTGGATCTACTTTTACTTCACTTGCTCTTTGCTGTAAGGGAAGAAACTCAAGTCTCTACTAGGTTTTCCTGTTTTCAACTTCTCTGTGGCCATAATAGTTGTAAGCAGTGCCAGGGAAAGATAGGACCGAGTGAAGCCAAGTATCTGGGTTATACTGTAGGACTTGTACTGTGGGATGTACTGAGCGGTCAAGTGAGCAAATCTATACACAGGGCTTGAGATACGAGGAAAGACACATTCTTTATGTAGACTTACACACTTGAGCACTCAATACGTAATGTCGGATGTCTGCATTACGTCTCACTTTGAATCTCTTAAATAAGGATTGCTTCTAATTTGATAAGAGAGAGGTGCAGCTCTCAAAATCTTGAGACTCTAACTAAAATATCTGTCCAAGAAAAAGGTATCACTATATACTGCAATGTTCTGATTATATATACAGGTATATACAAGCAATTCAATCCATCAATATATATAAATATGTGTCATGGTGAAGGGGCTTGTGTACTTCAATGAAGCTGTGAGCTACACCATGTAGAGACACCCAAGATGGGCAAGTCATAGCAGAGAGGTCAGACAAAATGTGATCCACTGGAGAAGAAATTGGCAACCCACTCTAGTATCTTTGCCAAGAAACCCTTATATGGTGTCTCTCTCATTCCTTCCTAACTCTCCTATCTTCCTGTACTGTCTGACCCCAATCCATTCTCTCTCTCTCTTTCTTTCAGTGCAAATTTACTCTGGTTTTAAGGCCTACTTCATCTGTGACACACTCAGAACTGCCCCCCCCCCAACTCAGATTAAATTTATAGAGCCATAGAAAACACCTGACTTCCTACTTGCAGATATATCATCTCAACACTATATATATCATTTATAGATATAGATCCCAACTAATATTCCTACTTATACTTATACATGTAATACTAGATGACGATAATAGTCTCGCTGACTCTTAATGCGCACGCGCACTCTGTCCTGTCCGTTGCCACAGTAACCGCCTGGCATTGTCTTCGGTGACATACAAACTACTAGACGCACCAGGAAGAGGATGCTGCTGGCGCCGCGGTGATGACGTACGGAATCCGACTCCACGTCGCAGCAGCAGGAAAGGGGCGGAGGAAACAGGGAAAACATGGCGGAAACGGATCACCAAGAGGATGGGGGAAACAGGCAGCTGGTGAGAGGGGGAAAGTGGGGGTGAAGCATATAAGGGACAAGAGAATGCTGGGGAATGAGGGAAAGCAGATAAATAAAAGATGAATGTGGCAATTATATCCAGACAATTTGGGGTGTTACATATACATAGAGAATGAGAGTCTGTGAAACATCTACACAGAGAGGGTATCAATAAAGAGAGAATGGGTTTTCTTGTGTATGTAGACAAATAGGGTGGAGGGTATCACTTATATCAAGAGGGTGAGTGCTGTCACATACACCCAGAGAGGCAGATAGGGGCTCTCAGGTTTTTCCACGGAAAGAGAGAGAGAATTGGGGGCTCTCGGGTAGATCCAGAGAGTGACATGGGGGGCTCTTAGGTAGATCCAGAAAGAGAGATAGACGGTGGGCTCTCGGGTAGATCCAAAGAGAGAGAGATGGGGGGCTGTCAGTTATATCCAGAGAGAGATGGGGGGTTGTCAGGTAGATCCAAAGAGAGAGAGATGGGGGCTGTCAGTTATATCCAGAGAGATATGGGGGGCTGTCAGGTAGATCCAGAGAGAGAGCGAGATGGGTTGCTCTCAGGTAGATCCAGAGAGAGAGAGATAGCTGGTGGGCTCTCAGGTAGATCCAAAGAGAGAGAGAGATGGGGGATTGTCAGGTTGGTCCAGAGAGAGAGAGATGGGGAACTGTCAGGTACATCCAGAGAGAGAGAGATGGGGGGGCTGTCCGATAGATCCAGAGAGAGATGGGGGCTCTCAGGTAGATCCAGAGAGAGAGAGAGAGATGGGGGTCTCTTAGGTATATCCAGAGAGATATGGGGGGCTGTCAGGTAGATCCAGAGAGAGAGCGAGATGGGTTGCTCTCAGGTAGATCCAGAGAGAGAGAGAGATAGCTGGTGGGCTCTCAGGTAGATCCAAAGAGAGAGAGAGAGATGTGGGGTTGTCAGGTTGGTCCAGAGAGAGAGAGAGAGAGAGAGAGAGAGATGGGGAACTGTCAGGTACATCCAGAGAGAGAGAGAGATGGGGGGGCTGTCCGATAGATCCAGAGAGAGATGGGGGCTCTCAGGTAGATCCAGAGAGAGAGAGATAGCTGGTGGGCTCTCAGGTAGATCCAAAGAGAGAGAGAGATGGGGGATTGTCAGGTTGGTCCAGAGAGAGAGAGATGGGGAACTGTCAGGTACATCCAGAGAGAGAGAGATGGGGGGGGCTGTCCGATAGATCCAGAGAGAGATGGGGGCTCTCAGGTAGATCCAGAGAGAGAGAGAGAGAGAGAGATGGGGGTCTCTTAGGTATATCCAGAGAGAGATGGGGGGATGTCAAGTAGATCCAGAGAGAGAGATATGGGGGGGCTGGTTGGCTCTCGTGTACATCCAGGAGGGGGGTTCTTGTGTACAAGTAGAGGAGGGTTCTCGGGTACATGCAGAGAGGGGGGGTGGTCTTGGGTACTTCCAGGGGGGGGGGGGGGGGGGGGGCTCTCGGGTATATTCAGAGAGAAAGAGAAGGCTATCACTTATACACCCAGAAAGAGGGAGACTGTCAGAAGACATAGCTAGGTAGCAGTTATTCCCAAACTTTAATAGATTTATGTCTGGGAATGAGCATTGTGAAAGTACTATAAGGATTAGGAAGTGAGCTTTATATGAGGGGTAGAGTCGATTGGGCATTTGTTGAGTTGCTTGAGGACCATGTAAGTTATAGATCGGGGACTTGTAACCTGAGCAAATATTAACAATGTTGGAATAAATAAAGGTAGAGTAATGTTGGAAGAAAGGGAACGTGTTTCTTTTAGTTTGCAGGACTGTCAGATGTGTCCATATCGGGTGATATTCCTGTGGAGGGGGAGATCACTGTCCCTATGGCCTCACAGTCGCAGGAAGACGATTATTCCACGCTAGATGAACCCGTCAAGGAAACTATAGTATGTGACTGCAAATATTTTTTGGGGGGACCCATGTAATGTTGTTGGTTCGATAGTAACCGTTTGCTACTCTTCTCAAAGTACTGCTATATTACAAGTTACCTCACATCTTTGCATGTACCCTCTTCTATTACAGATGCGTGACCTGAAGGCTGTGGGGAAGAAGTTCATGCATGTTATGTACCCTAAAAAGAGCACTGCCCTCCTCAGAGACTGTGAGTAATATAACCAATCAATATACTCCTAATAGTTATGGGGAGGTATTTGCACCCCTTTTAATCTTAAAAAAGACACCTGCTATGACTGTATATCTAGATTTATTACTACACTTGCAAATAAGTAGCATGTTTTTAGAATGTAAAAAATAAATAACTAAATAGAGCCTCTAATTTGTTATCGTGCAGTAATGCTGCTATGGGATCAACTCAGCTAATTAATATTTTTGTGATGTTCATGTGCACACAAATGCTACATGTACAATACTGAATAACTAATTTTCAATTTTAATTGCTAGTGCAAAGTATGTTCAGTTTTTCATGCCTAGAAAATATATTTTTGGGGTGACAGAGTCCAGTTATGTGCAGTTGGGTGTATTTTAATCTTTATAATAAAAAATAGTATGCTTTTTAGAGGTGTTTTAAAGCATTTTTTCTGAATCTATTTTCTTTGTACTGGCACCCTACAAGTACATAAATCAATAAAAGATAAAAGCATATCACTGGTTACTACAATATATCCATTTTCCCATTCTGTCTATAACTTAACATATTTGTTCATCGTTAAAATAAGTGGATGTCTTGGCCCTTAACGCATCTCCTGAGTCTCATGCACATGGTTGAGCTGTGTTGGCTCTAAGAGTCATTTGGCTCGCTTCATGTTCTCTCCTCCATAGCTACAGTCAAAGACCAGATAGTTTTTGAGTGGGATGGTTTCATAGACTCCACTGATCTCCACCCTTCATTTAACCTGACATTAGGCAGATTTTTATTAAGCTACTACAGGGGCTGCAAAGTGTACAAAAGGGACGATGTGGCAACTTTCCCTATTCCAAATTATTCACATTAAAGCACTGTGATACACATTGCACTCCTTGCAGTTCATAGTAAATATACCCTTGGAAATTGTTGATGAAGTTTACACAAAAATAAACTAGCCGCTCATATTTTTTTAAAATCTTTAATGCCAACATAACTTTTCCAAGGATAGTTTTATCAATGCTAATGACATTATTTTTTTTCATCTTTCTTTTTATTTTGCACTCTGGACTCTTTGTGAAGGGGATTTATGGGGTCCTCTGGTGCTCTGTGTCTCGCTCGCACTGTAAGTACTAGTTTTATTTAATGGTTTCAGTTCCTTGGATATCTGGAAAATTATGGGCAAAAATACATCCTAACCTAAGTGAGGGTCTTCACATCATCTTTTTGATGTGCAGGAACAAGTAAATGGTCTGTAAGGAGTAGTGCTCTGTGAGGAGGAGAAAGTGAAGGATATGTAAGGGGTTGAGGACCTATCCGAAGGTGCAGGGAGAGAGTGAATGATCTGTTGGGGCTGATGATCTATGTGTAGAATGGATGATGTGTAAGGGGGTACAGGGAGAGGGAGGATGGGTTAGAGTCTACAATGAGAGAAGGTAGATGATCAGTAAGGGATGATGATCTATATAGGGTGCAGGGAGAGGGTGGGTGATCTATATGGTGTGATGGTTTAGGATATCTCTGCTCTGCTTACATCCTGGCATGTTTGGGGCCCTTAAGTAGTGCAGTGTGACCCTTGTGCTTTCAATCAAGCTTGTTCATCTCCAGATCCAAAGGGCTGGAGTCAGGCTATTTCTGGTATTCGTGTCTAGTAAATGCAAATTGTTAAAATGTTACCGCAAATTCTCCAGTTGTTGCAGAAATGAAACATTCAGAAATAAATACAATTGCAACTAGTTGCTGTAAACATTTTTTTTATTAGAAGTCTTAAATAATTGAGCTTGAAAGTTTTTTTGTTTTTTTTTTTAGCTTAAGTTATCTGATGACTGTCCTGTCTTTAAGCCTTTGCATCAAGGGCCATTTCCTAACTCACAAAGTAGGCGTTTATAAGGAATATAAACAAGTCCAATTTCTTTAAATAAGTTTAACAGTGGTTACTATTACTTTATTCAACTGAGCATGTTTGTCTTGCTTATCAACTCTCATTGTGAGGTTAAATTATTGGCCTTTGATAAGGAGACTTAATAAACAGACATTAAAGGCATGTTTTTGTTGTTGGATCTGAAAGAGGGTATTTGATACATTACCACTATATATTTAATTTTTATTTCCAATGATGATCTCATAGCAGAAAAACTGATCAAAGTTTTAGCTGATCTGGGCGCTTGCCTCAATTAGCAAAATAAGCAGTAATATCAATATATGAGTCATGAGTCATGCCAGTGAGATCTACAGATGTACACATCCTCTGTGCTTCCCAGTTTGTTTCAATGAATTTTAAACACATTGTGATATTTTACCACGGAAAAACACAATTCTGTTTAAAGTATGCCCTTTTAAATGTATGGAAAAAATGGTGTTTCATGTCCACGTAATGATTGGATGGATCTGTGAAGATAGTATATGCCTAAAATGACATTTTTTTTCAAGCTCAGTTATGTAACACTTAAAAACATTTTTTTAAACCTAAAATGTTGCTGCAATTATATGTATTTGTGAACTTTTCATATTCGCACATAATTAGGACAATTTTAATAACAAATTGAGGTACTCAAATAATTATCCTGACATGATTCTAGACTGGATGACTTGAGTTGGAAACAATATTCACTGAATATAGATTGTAAGTTGTTTTACTTTTCTTCTCCACAAGATGGCAGTCATTGTAAATTCATAGACCATGGTGATAGTCTGTATACAGTAATTCTTCATTTTGCCACTTGCTACATTTGATTTCTAATCTCTCCCTCTACCAGTATGCTCCAGGGCAGTTCTGCTAACAGCAAAGATGATGGAGGGCCACAGTTTGCCGAAGTCTTTGTCGTCATCTGGTTTGGGGCTGTGGTCATCACACTAAACTCCAAGTTGCTAGGGGGCACCATGTGAGTACAATGTAATACCATCACATCAAAATATCCATGTAAAATTTCTTCAACTTCAAGAGGGGCTTGCAGGACATTGCAAACCAAGCAGTTAAAAGGATTCACTGTAGTATTGTAAAAAGAAATCACGTATGCACATAACACCATATAGCAACCAGGACATTAATTATTGTGGCCCACTCTACACTACACACAAAAACAACACATTACAGTCCCCACAACGAGTCATGTTCATTTTAATAGCTTTTGATATTAGCAACCCAGTGTGCCAGAGTCCCAAATCGCAGGGTTGCTTGTGGGGTTACGAGGAGTCCCAAAATCAAAGTCATGACAGTAGCCTAGGTGAAATTTGTTTTCTAATTGGATGAAACAGATAAGTTTTTGATGGATGACCACCCAACACATGCTAAGAATGAAACTGCAAATTCTGGAAAAGATATACCTTATATACTCGAGTATAAGCCGAGTTTTTCAGCCCTTTTTTTAAGGCTAAAAAGGGCCACCTCGGCTTATACACGAGTCACTCAAAACCGGGCCCCCCCCCCCACCCCCGTGTCTCTCTAACCCCCCCCCCCCCTTATTCTACCCCTCTAATTGATTTTGAGGTTGAGGAGGGAGGTTGAGGAGGGAGGTTGAGGAGGGAGGTTGAGGAGGGAGGTTGAGGATGAGGAGGGGGGGTTGAGGATCTCTTCTCCCCTCTCCCGTGTCTCTTCCCCCCCTCCTCATCCTCAACCTCCCTCCTCAACCTCCCTCCTCAACCTCCCTCCTCATCCTCAACCTCCCTCCTCATCCTCAATGTCCCTCCTCATCCTCAATGTCCCTCCTCATCCTCAATGTCCCTCCTCATCCTCAATGTCCCTCCTCATCCTCAACCTCCCTCCTCATCCACAACCTCCCTCCTCATCCACAACCTCCCTCCTCATCCTCAACCTCCCTCCTCATCCTCAACCTCCCTCCTCATCCTCAACCTCCCTCCTCATCCTCAACCTCCCTCCTCATCCTCAACCTCCCTCCTCATCCTCCCTCCCCCTCCTCAACCCCCCATTCTCATCCTCAACCCCCCATTCTCATCCTCAACCCCCCTCCTCATCCTGAGGATGAGGAGGGGGGTTGAGGATGAGAATGGGGGGGGGGGGGTTCAGGAGGGGGGTTGAGGGTGAGGAGGGAGGATGAGGATGAGGAGGGGGGGAAGAGACACGGGAGAGGGGAGCAGAGACACGGGAGAGAGAGGGGGACACAAGAGGGACACAGGGGGCAGCACATTTCCCACCCTCGGCTTATACTCGAGTCACTCATTTTACCCAGTATTTTGTGGTAAAATAGGTGCCTTGGCTTATACTCGGGTCGGCTTATACTCGAGTATATACGGTACATAGAGGGGAACTAATGTGAAGGCCATTGGTATTAATACAACTTAACTTTTAATGTATATAATTAAAATGCTTAAAAAATGTATAAATAAACTCCCAATGCCTAAGATTAATATTTTTTATTGGGACATTAATATACAATTTTGACCCTTTTAAGAAATTAAAAATTCATGAAAAGTTGTTTTATTAATACCAGTGATGTTTGCATTGGTGTCTTCCATGCATGTGCACCAACACTAGCACTATACTATAATGTACACTATATCATCTGGTATGCAGGATTTTTTTTTAGGTTTTAGAACATATTTGAGACCAGAGCAAGTTGTTATATTGAGACATGTGAATGCAAATTTTTAGTTAGTTAGTCTAGAGGTATTCTACCTTTTGAATCAATAAAATGTTTAAAAGGAATCTTCTGGCAGATGTGTTTTAAATATGTGACAACCTAATATTCCGATGAGGTTAGAATCAGCCATAGTACCAATCCCCCTCCCCAGGTCTCCTATCAGGTCCAAGATCCCCTCACTCGGAATGACTAGATGACATGTAGAGTATCGTTCATGCAAGCACTCCTTCTCAATAAAACACACCTTGTATATGTGTTCCAAAGAGAGCATACACTTTATTTACCCATTCCTTTTTATACCCATTTCCAACGATACTTGGAAATGTTTGTATTTTGCACCCAGTCATTGAGCAACCAATCCGAATGGAATATGGTACGTGCTAATCTGATTGGGTTTTGGAACCCAGGGTCTACCAATCTAGGACTAGTGTTCAGGAGTCCTATTGGTGTCTTAAAGTTTGGGACTCAGGAGGGAGCTAAGGGTTTTTCCCAGGGGTTTACCGTATGTATGCACCTAACAAATGATGGGCTATGTGACGTATCTAGATCAGTTTAATATGTCGCTAGGCTCCATGCCCAGTCAGTAGGAGATACCCCTGATGAATCCATAGGGCAGGGCTAGGAGGTGTTGGAGAGGAGTGTCCACATTGGGAAAAATGAGCTGCAAGAAGATTCTAACTATCCTTAATGCCTCTTCGGTAGTGGGACAGTGGAAGAGTCATCTGATTGTTATTGGTGCCTAGTCCCATCTTACACCATAGGCTTAGATTGCAATTATGTTCACCTCACTCCATCTACTATAGGGCAGTTAAACCAAATGACAGGCTTGGAACATATAAAAATTTGCTGTTAACCTCAGACAAAGGATCAAAGGGATATTGATTTTATCACTTCACCTATTCAACAGGGTATCAGTTACAGTACTTGGCATCATTTAACCTTTGCTTCCTCCATCAGTTAAGTTTTATTGATGAATACTATGTCTTGTTAACTATGTTCCCACCCCGATTGTCTCTGTCTAGACTGCCTACATGAGTCTATCCACTGGAAAAGGCTGGTGGCGCTGCTGTGCCTCAACATATTAACAGCGATCAGGCAGGGCAGAGTTTTTGGCTAGATGACCAGGCAGTCATAACTATATTGGGGTGCTAAGCATCACAATAGTCATGTCCTCAATCTTACCCCTACACCCATAATAATGGAAAAACAATATAATACTGTGAAATTAAGCTCTCAACAGACAGCCTTTCAGCTATCACAATAGCTATACTAATATAATGGCTATTCAGTCTTTTGAACAGTGTGAAGCCATATCCCTGATATTTTTCTGTTGTAGATTGTATCTACAAGGGACTTGTTCAGATTTGTTAATCATGTGTGTTGCATTTCTTCCAGCTCCTTTTTCCAGAGCCTCTGTGTGCTGGGTTACTGCATCCTGCCACTCACCGTAGCTATGCTGGTTTGTCGGCTAGTATTCATAGCAGGAGCCTCCACCATCACATTTATCATACGGCTGGTTGTGGTGACTGTCATGTTTGCCTGGTCCACCTTTGGTAAGAAAATGTTATTTTATTAATAGAAAAAGCAACGTCCACACATGCACGCGGCACAGGTATAGGGGCGATAAATCATAAGTCCTGAATAATTAAACCACTTCCTGGTAACTTCAATGGCTTCCAGAAAAACAATGTAGCAGGTGGAGAAAGACATGGTTTTATTGTTGACTTTAATAAGCACATATTTATTTTATTAACAAGTGGCAATATAAATACTCGTAGCTCTTTATCTGAAGCTTGTTTGAGAAAGTAAATAAAAAAATCAGAAATGTAACACATTGCAATACATATGCAAAACCAAAGTGATGTTTTATTTATTACTTAAAACTTGATAAAAAAGATAGTTTAAATAACATTAATTTCCTTGCAGTAAAAGAAAAAAACCACAGTGAGCTACCTTATGATCAAAATCTTAGTAGTTCACTGAGTTTGCCAAGCAGAGTATTGTATCAAAAAGCAGAGAGTTTGTTGGATATTTCAGGATGCCCAGCACATTAATAAATGTAAAGGACCACGGGAATGCCTAGCAAGTGATTACTTTAATTATGTATTGATCATTAATTAAATTCCTGTTTGATAATTTAATTATGGCAATATTCAATTTCCGATATGACTTCTTTATAGCCTCTTAAAATTAGTGTTCAGTTAGTACGTTTGTATTAAGGCCTATTGGATTAAAAATATATAATTTAGCAAATGTTAGCTGCTAGTAAATGATTTGTAATCTGTTCTCATCTGTACACCTTTACTTAAAAAAGATAATTTTTTTTTTTGTCCAAGAAGGTTAAAGATCAATTTTCCTAACATTGACGTAGTACGGCTCTACAATTGAAATACAATGACAATACAATACTCTGTTTTTCTACTCCTCTGTATCCTGGAGCACCAGCACTTTGAGCCCCTTCCAAGAGAAAAGTGCCATACAAATGTCTTGATATTATTATCTTTCAAAACTGGCACAATGTGGAGCAGACTCCCAGCTGCTTTATTACGCACTGCTTTAGTGGCATAGAGTGCCACACAGTAACTTTTTTGACACAATAAATCGACATACTGATCTTTATCTCTTAAAATTATGGAGAATTACAGAGGCTTTTACAGAACATTAGCAGAGTTTGACACGTGAATACTCTAACTCTTCATATGGAGTAGATGGAATGGAAGTCACTTATATCATCACATAGTCACACTGAAACCACAGGCTGTCTCACAGATTAGAAATATAGGACTTTTCATTCGCTCTCCGACAAACAGCACAGACTGTCTCTCTCTCTCAGGAAAAATAGTCTTTGAAAAATACAAAACACAATTAATCTTTATTTTTCATTTCTCTTTTTTTTTTTTGTCTCTTTTTAGCTTCCACTGCGTTCCTAGCAGACAGTCAGCCTCCTAACCGCAGGGCACTGGCCGTGTACCCAATATTCCTCTTCTACTTTGTAATCAGCTGGATGATCCTGACCTTCAGCCCCTGAGCCAGGGAGGTGTTGAAATAACAGGACTGGAGCTTGGACTGATCTGGATCTAACGGCATCTCGGGGTATCAGACAAAATCTCGGCTAATTAACCAGTGAGCAGCGGAGTGCTGTGAGCAGGAGTCCAGACTGGCACTAGATTTATTTGTTTCTGTGTAACCCTGCACTAAATAGAAATCTTTATTGGTTCTCTCTTACTCCTCGATTGCTTTTCAAGCACTAGGTGATGATGGAGTTCATACTTTAACTGCCAGGGGGGATAAAGTGGATCCAGGTCAGTATGGCAGTGAGTAGGTTACAGCCACTCGCTTGGTTTTAATGGAACATATTGCTGTAAGATCCACATGGGTCCATACAATCGTTTACGAAGATGCAGAATTAAAGAACACTGAATGTTTATACTATACTGTTTGGAAGAACCAGACATGGGAAAAGTAAAACAAATAAAAATGGCCTTTAATTTATGTAGATCTGGGTAGCTCTATTAAATAGGCTGTTCTGTCTTGTTAGACTAGTGAAGGGGGGCTGTTTGTTTATTTTTGTAAGAAATTATACATTATTAATCATTTGGGAAAGGATGAACTGTTGAGCCTTAAAATGACACAGAAAAGATTCCAGTTACTGCAGAAATGAATATACTTACAGCTGGTTGTTGTTAACAATTTGTGGAAGTGTTTGAGAGTTGAATGTTAGGTATTGAAGGCACTCATAAGCCAAGAAGATCCACCCTCTCATTAGGTTTGTCGCAGTCAAAAGTGATCAGGAAGAGTATGTCCAATTCATAATGATCACAGAGACTTTAAGTGTTCATGTCTAATCTTTACTCTCTTTTTTTTTCCTATCCTCTCTTATATAACAATTGCAAATGTTTTTCATACTTTTGTCAAAATGTTTTTAGAGAACAAAAAACAAACAAACCACAGTTTTAATATTCTTAAGTTTTATTTGCAATTATTGTGTGGGGGTTACATTCCCTTTTCTGAGCTGATCCATTCTGCTCTTTTCCCAGAAGGGTGTATCCTTGTAAATAAAATTCGTTTTTCATCAGTCCTGTTAATGGCATGGCAGTTTCAACTATCACTTCCCAAATTGCATATAGAAGCTTCCTCTGAAGTCTACATCTCTTGCCATCCCAGATGCCACAATGGCAGATCCCAATGCAGCATTATTGCCTATAACAGGTAATAAATTAGAAGCCGTTTGTTTTGTTTTTTTTGTTCTAAAAACATTTTGGCTGTTTGAAGTGTTCTTCAAAATAGTATATTTTAAATATAAAACTGGAGTGCCCATACATTTTCAAAAATTTTAGCTCAAACAAACTTTTTAGTGTTTACAATGGGATCTTTAAAATGTATAATAAGTGGTGTTAAAAATATCTAGGATAATTAAAATTCCACTAATTATTTTGGTAAAAGGGGATTATATATAGACATATGACCTAGTATATGTGTGACCTAATAACATAAATATTTGAAAATATTCAGAGAAAAATAACTTTAATTTTGACAAGACACAAAAATAAAATAAAAAAAGAATTTATATATATATATATATATATATATATATATATATATAAATATAATATATAATTTAGTTTATTATGTTAAAATATTATTTCTTTTGCAGCATGTACTAGATGTAATGAAAAAAGATTTTGCATTGAGAGACAAAGAAAATATGTAAATATGGTATAATTTAAACAAAGTAATTAGTCCTTTATGAATTAAAAGTTAATAAAAATTGTGGTTACTCACAAAAAACTTATACTGATTTTTGTGATTTTTATCTGTCAATCTGCCCTCCTGAACCTTGCACCTCTAGCACTGCGTCTTATCTCTACATATTTGCTAGTTGATATTCCTCACATGCTCAGAGTGATTGTACATTTAACCAGCCACCTTCAGTCACTCTTAGTTTGTGGAAAAACATAATGTTTCTGAACTGTGTATCAATCTAGTATCAGGTGTGTAAACAATGAGCATAAAAGCATTTTTAAAGAAAATATTAACTTTAGCAGCCTCTTCTTGTGTATAGAATGTTTCATGTTGTCTGCCTACACCACTTCCTGATAAATACCTGGGCTGGAACTCACCCTTTAAATACCTCCTACCCTAATCTAACCTAAAGCTGGTGTCAATGCCCCCACCTACCTCACCCTTCAAGCTAGGACTAATTAGCTAAAAATACCACACCTCAAGCTACCACCACTAGAGAGAAAGCCCTGACCACATCTTGAAGTTAAGAGGATGTGCATTTGTATAACAGTGTAGTTATTTTATTGGATTGTGACCCCAGCTTTAGAATTTTACACCTACTCCCTTCCCCCACATATTCTCTGAAGTGGACAATTGCAAAGTAAATTACAAACCCTGCCCCTGCAGAAATCTAAATGATCCTTCTTATACAGCTTTCACATTGTCTTATGGATGTCTCCAGGTTAGCAGCAGAGGCATCAATATATAGGATTCATAATAACAGTTATCCTTATCTGATTATTCTTGTAAGACTTAAAACATTTTTTTATTTAATCATAATATTTTCCTTTTTATATTCTACAGCAACAGTGGATAACATGAGGTCCAGGGCCACACACAGCCCTCAGGCATGTCCTATGTGGTCCCTTAGCCTGCTCACTGAAGTGGGAGAGCGTGCCCCTTTTCAACAACAACCATAAATTATATTTCTCCAAAACTTACAAATAACACCAAAATACTTCTCATTATTTATATCTGTATTACCAGTGATTTCCTTTCATCCAGTGATTACCCAAATCAAAAAAAGGCACTCCTTGTCTTCAAAGGAAACAGGGTGCTCCTGTTCTACAGCAAAGATAAGAAACAGAACTAGATGTGGCAGGATCATGAGGGCTAACTGACAGATAACGTAAATGCAAGAAAATGTCCTTTTTATGGTATTCATTTGATAGCATGCATGTTACTAGTAATTCTTAAGTTATACTATATATGGTACATTTGCTGTGTCCCTTTAATGTAGAATCCTATTTAAACGTAAAGAATAGTCAGGATACTTTTCCCCATTTAATACTGTAATTTACACCCTGTGGAGTTACCATTACAATTATGCAAACAGAATGCTAATTTGGTTATTACTGTAGCTGAAATAAATATATTGGAAGAACATGAGGGAAACACTATAAAAAAAAATCAGATTATGCTAATAATAATATTAGCCATTATGTAAGCCATTGGGATAACACATTTTTGGGAAAATATACATTTTTTAACACTGTTTATAAATACAGGAATCCATTTTATTCTATTACATCACACCCTGGGTGTTTATATACTGGAGAACTGGATGGTGGCAGTGTGTGTTTGTAACTATCAGTGGAGAGCGTGGTAAAGGAGGTGGGTAAATACAGAAGTCTAGAGTCTTTGTTTCATAACTGGATAACATTGAAATGGAAACCACACCCCTTCCCCTCACTGGCCCAGACGCAGGCACCTTGCATCATTCAATGCAACCACAGCTCTCCAGTAATGTAAACACCTCTCACACACACAAGATCAAGCAGGTCCTTCAGAATTATTGTTTTTTCTAATTAAAAATTAGCTGTATGACTTTTTCTTTTTAATGCCATACTCTCCATGCTTATCACCTCATTAGGTAACGTAGATAAAGTGACAGAGATCGTCTATTCAGTCAATTTATGATTAAAATACCCAACTTTCAAAAAAACTATTATCTGACATTTGTCCTCAATATGTTTAACAACCGGTTGTTATATTTATTTATATGTAATTTTAGTAATATAATTCATTTATTGGCTAAAAAACTAACCAATGTGATGCATATAACCCTTTCACTGCTAGTGACGTGTGCACTATTTTTAATCTAAGAATATGAAGGGCAGCAGAATTACCTATTTCCATTATGCTGGTTTGAAGAAGTAGACATTTTAAACA
Organism: Discoglossus pictus; assembly: GCA_027410445.1. NCBI lineage: Eukaryota > Metazoa > Chordata > Amphibia > Anura > Alytidae > Discoglossus > Discoglossus pictus. The sequence goes on along the minus strand of CM050168.1, from coordinate 117,150,471 downwards.
GGTTAAAGGCTCTTTTTATTTGATTGTTTTATAAAAGCATTTACTTTACTGATTTTATACTGATAG
>CM050168.1:117025405-117145405 GCA_027410445.1 Discoglossus pictus | reverse complement strand
TCATACTCCACACAAAAGGAGTAGTAATTTTGTTTAATAAAAACTCAGCAATCCAAGAAGAACATAAGATTATAGATAATGATGGAAGATATATTATATGGCTGGGGAAAATTAAATCGTCTAATTTACCAATAATTCCCCCAATAAAAAAACAAGAGTTGTATAACACTTGGAGAACCTTAAACCCAGATAAAAAAAAAAGATAGACATGGTACTTATACAAGGATTAATCATTGTCACGATCTGCTACTTCAATTGGACTTGGTAAGAACCTGGTTAAAACCTATCCAGCACAATCATGTGGTCCTTTTACACCTCTGATAGCAGAAGATGGACCAAACACAGGTGCCACGCCCAGGAGCTTGCTTCAACAGATCAGGATAGCAGGAACAGCATATAACTTAGATTATTTGGTTGCACTGCTTGCAGAGAAGTAAAAAACCTTAATGGATCTGAGATTTGCCTAAAAGAAATGGAATATTAGGTTGATCAGTAAGTGCTATAATTAAATACAAAATGGAGACACCACCATCTTTTCTCAACATCATTTATTGAAGTTTTAAACATATCCATATGAGTCCACAGAAAAGAGGATTATTATTATGGTGGATAGTCACATGGTTTCAAAATATCGCCATAACATTGGCAATAATTATCTACCCTGACAGGCATGAGTATTTAAACATATTGATAAATATATTCTCTGAGGAATGTATTTCAGAAGATTCAAAACTAGATGTGGATGCAGCCCCCTATCTTCTCCTCTGCCTCAGCTCAGTGCCCCCACCTACCATGCTACCACACATTCTCCCTCCCCCATGACGAGGGGGGTTGGAGGGAGTAGGTTATCATCCAGGCTACGTCTCAAATGTTAGGGACACCAGTGGGTAGGGGAGGGCTAATTTAGTGATAGCAACCAGAGTTCTCTGTGTCTATGTCAATTTGCATGTTTGCAAACACACACTAGTTCTGCATTTCCTGTAGCATCCTGGACATGTATATCTCTATTTGGAGGTTGTGTCTCCTCATCTCCCTATAGGTCCTCCTATGGCTGCTGTCTCAGATTATGGATCCCAATGCTCAATCTTCCCTCAGGACTGTCAAGATCTGTTGGAGTATTTTCTCCTCCATATGCATACATTGCATAATCTCAACCATATTCCTTTGTGGTTGTGGCTGATGACTTATGTCTTGAGATGTGTCAGGAATATCTGTTAGAAGAGAAGGCGGCGTGGTAGTGGTCACAGAGTGGGGAGGTGCTGAGCAGTGGTGGATCTAGTGGTTCTTGGACTGATGGGCGGTCCAGAATGAGGGCCCAGCTGGAGACTCTTCCAGGAGTGGCTCACTGATTAAGCGTTCCTCCTCTAAGTTCTCCTAGATTTCAGGTGACAACTCAAGAACTGGATCATATACCAGGCCCTTGGATCTAAGTGCTGCCTCCTGTTCCACCTCTTGTCATGGATCCTCTGGTGCTGCAGTGGCATTATCTGTTCCTCATCACCGGGAGGCAAAACCACCACCTGTGGCTCCATGAGAGAAGTAGACCTCCTGGGTACTGAAATGTAAAAACAGTAATTTATGAGTTAATGACCTTGTCTGATCACCTGTAGCTCTGACTGCTCTGGCCTCCTCTGCCATCTACGTATTCACATTTGCCCTGCTGTCATAATGCCTATGCCTCACTGACTTGACATTCCTGTTGTTAAAGCCTAAAGCAGACACCCTTGTTGCCACCTCTCTCCAAGCCTGTGCCCTCTTGCCAGGCCTCACTTCCCCCCATTGATTGTAGGTATTGCAGTGGGCACAGATCTCATAGAGAAGGACCATCATCACATCTGCGGTGTAGTTAGTGACATAGCCTCTGCCACTTGCTTTCCTAACTGTACCTTGGGACCCTGACCACTCTGAGGCCTGTCCGTCTTCACCACTATTACCTTGTAGTAGTGAAGGAATAGGTGTTGTACACCCCAAAGGGAATGCCTACCCCAAAAGCCTGCTACTTTGTTCCCGACGCGCGTTTCCCCGTCGTTAGTGTTGCGGATTCATCAGGGGATATGTAATTCACCAGAAATCGCAGGTTTTTAAAGGGTTCCGCGATTCGCGGGATGTAATGACGTCACTGCGTTCACATTCACGCCGTGACGTCGTACTAAGCGATCTCGTTTCTCGCGAGACCAACAAGAAAGGATCGCAAAATCGCGTTAATCGCGAGATTTCAGGATAATGATGCCTCTACAGGCCATACCTGTGTACCATGATCTTGCCATATTAAATATCCTTAAGGCTACCTATTCATAGTATAATGGTCTTAATACATATTATTACTAACCACTAAAAAATGTGTAATTAATAATGGTGTGGGGAGCCAAAAAGAAAGCATAGCATATTTAAGGGGAGGGGCAATTAGACATAGTAAGAACCTGGTTCAAACCTATCCAGCAGAATCGTGTGGTCCTTTTACACCACTTATAGCAGAAGATGGACCAAACCCAGGTACCATTACCAGGAGCTTGCTTCAACCGACCAGGATATCAGGAACACAATAGCCACCGACTGTGACTATTCTCCACCACTGGAGACACCATACAATCCCTTAGAATTAGGATTAATTCACAAACTGACACTTACACCTTGATTATGTAAGTCCAGACACAACTGCCACACCTTTATTTAGACTGTCACATTTATACAATGTTCTGGCCATAGGCTGGCCACTCCCCAGAAGAGAGACTAATTAGCAATAGCCTGCTCCTAATTCCCTGGGAGACCCTGTACATCTAGTGATGTCAGAACTTCAATTACTCCTGAAGAGCAGTAAGCTAATTATCAGGGCAAGTTAGCTTATTCTAAGTTGTTGACATTGCAGTGGTACTTCAAGTAGAACAATACTGGAGACCCTCTATCTTATTTGCTTACATGACCTGCTTATCTTGTAAGGCTCCGACCCTTTCATCTGATCGTCTAGGGAAATATCCATGTGTTGGCAAATTATTTCTGTGCTGAGAGACCCCTTATGTCCCATATTTCCCACTCTGTTTCCCCTTGTCCCTGGGACCCCATTCCTATAGTGTTTAAGCTTCCTTATGGACAGACCAGCAGTTTGATACCAAACATCCACATGATATTACAACAACCTACATGTAATACATGTAATCAGCATACATTATAAACATAATACATAAATGAACAGAACCATGAAACAGCATACAGTGGATATAAAAAGTATACACACCCCTGTTAAAATGTCAGGTTTCGGAGGATGTGGCTAGCAACAAACAGAGAGGAAGCAAAACAACATTGCTCCCAGCAATAAGGCTTTAAAAAGCATGAAAATTATATATAAAGTACCTTCTCTATCACCAAATCAACAAATTTGCACACAGGAGATTTGCAGCTGAACCAGAACAAAGGAGACTCTGAAACACTGATAAACAACATGCCTACTTAAGGTTGGTAATGACTCATATTGCCTGTCTGTTTCAAACCTATACAATTCTTTGCCTTATACTACTGGAGATCTAGTCTGTGTAATAATCTAAAGATATGGTACACAATAAACTGTATTACTTTTTAAGAGAAGAAGACCCAGCCGCTTATCTCTCAAAGCTATAATATATGAAAGAGGATGTGTGTTTCTGCTGAAAAAAACAGTTAAGACCATATATAAAGTGACTTATCTATCACCAAATTGATATATATGACCAGGATTGTGCACAGGAGGACCCAGCTGGTTTTAAAAATCAAGTTTGGGGATCAAGTTGCACCCTAACAAGAAGAGACTGTGTGAGAGGCCCAGAAAAGATTACAGCTTTGCTGCTACTAAAAACACTGCAAACCTAGAGGCATTAAAGGGAGGCTTTAATACTCTTGGCTCCCAAAAGCTCAGGGACCTGTACAGTTAAAAACACTCCAAAGGACAGAGAAAGCAGATACTGCTGAGAGAGGCTTGATGCAACACAGAACCCTCCCATATTTTATTACAGACTTCGTTTTTTTATGCAAGTGGGACATTAAAAGATTCTGAGAAGTTATGGTCCTAGAGGACATTACAATCTGGCTAAGGGTCTCACTATAAGGATTAAAGGCCCCAACTTGATTTCTATGTAATAATAACAGATTGAGAAAGTTTGCCTGCAGCTAGTGTTTGTCTAAAAGACTGGATTGCCCTGCTATGTGGTGTTGAAAGATTCCATGACTCTGACACTAGTGTGCTAACACTGACACCCGGTGGACACTCTAAGAATAGCGCATCCAAATCACAAACTGCACTAATCTGTAAGCATTTTTTGTTCAAGGAAGTTTTTTTCTCTAACCTTAATTCGGATGAAGAGCCCTTACCCTGGGAGCACATATTATACAGCACTGGGGCAGGGATTGGTGATCTTGGAGGCATTAAAGGAACGACAAATTCCCTTACTCAAGGCGTTCGTCAAGGCGTTCGTCAGACTGGAAAGGGAATCCAGGAGTTCTACAAACCACCTGACGCAAGCCGCAACCCAAGTCCGAGTACTAATTCGGAACATCAGGACTCGCCGGCCCAGGCGGTGGCGCAGAGCTCACAACCAGTTCAAATGGAACTAACGGACGGCACCCTGTCCAAAATCAAGCAGATCATGCAAGCTGAAATCAAGCACGCATTAGATGATCTACGGTCAGACATCAAGTCCCTGACCCAGAGGCTGCAGGGCCTGGAGGAAAGTACCGACCAAATTGTGGAGGCCCAAGCACTTGATAAGCAAGATATCTTGCAGAACGCGTCTAAGATCCAGATACTGGAAGACAAAGTGGAGGACCTGGAAAATAGATCCCGCAGACATAACATCAGATTAAGGGGGGCTCCCAATAAAATAACGGACGTTTTACAGTACTCCAGAGACTTTATCAGCATGATCCTTCCATCGGTCGAGGAATCAGATTGGACAATAGAAAGAGCTCACAGAGCGATGGGGTCATCTAGGGACCAAAATACACCCAAAGACATCATCATCAGATTTACACAGCAAAAAGCTAGGGATTTAATTCTAGCTGAAACAAGATTAAGAAAGGAAATCGTAGGTCCAGACGGCACTAAGATCCAAGTTTATATGGACCTTTCACCCTCTACCTTGCAGAAGAGAAGGGAGATGAGACCCACACTAAGAGTACTCTCCCATTATAAAATACCGTATAGATGGTGTGATGAAGTGCCCTTCACCACTTTGTCTTGGAGAGGACTGTTTGCCAGCCTCCTGCCCTATGACTATGGCCCTGGTACATATTGCCCTTCAAACACAGTATTCGGCCATACCAGAGTGTATGTCACTCATTCTGGCCCTTTACATACAGGGGGGGTCATTCGGTACTTGCCCTGTGTGAACCATGATACCACAGATAGCTATGCCATGGAGCCCATTCATATAATGAAAGACTATGGGAAAGACTTTAGCTACATGGCAATTGAACTGTGTGAAGATGATCTGAGTGCTATTCGGTAGTTTTCTGCGCTCAGATCCCAGCTGTAACGGAACCTATCACTGTTTTACCCTGTTTATGGTTATTTAATTCTTGGTTAAAATATGATCCTAGTAATATACTGTATGTATGTTGGTTTATGCTCTCCAGAATATTGGCCCCAGGCTAGTGCAGACCTTGGCAGGAGAGATAATCCTGTTACAGATAAGGCCGTTTATTCATTCTCAAACATAAGAACAAAGACGGCTGATTTAATCATTGTCTGATTATATCAAGGAGCCTCAGGGAGGGGTGACCACACCTATTGTTCTCTTTATGTGTATTGTGTGGCCAACTATGGGGTATGTGGATTGCCATGCTGCCAGTAAGATACTTTTACTAACTTTTGAACCCCTGGTCTGATTCATGCCATTTTTTAATATGTTGTTCCCCTGGGTGAGAGCTATTAAACGGTGCTGGACTTAAAGGTGTACCCCCTGTTTTTGGGTTACATCCAGAATGTGGTTAAAATTGTGTCTGTTTTAATTGTGTTACCTGTTATCTGAGGGGAGGAGACGTGGGGGTTGAACCATGTATCTAATTGGCTGTGATAATTATGTGGGTGTAGCCCTTCAGAGGGCACCATTGCATAAAAGGAGATCCCCTGTCATTAAAGTTATAGTTCTTCTTGACCCTTCAAAACGTAGCCTCGTCTCGTTATTGGAGGGGATGGCTCTATCATACTGGGGATTGCTATGCTTTGGCATACTCCCTTGAGCTGTAACTACTGAACGCTTGTTCCTGATGTGTCCTCCTTGGAGGAGAGGTCTTCCCCACACGGTCCTGGATGCTGGAGATTCATACAGGGTGGAAGGAAGACGGCGCGGCTCCAGCTAAACTACGGCGGTTGTGGAGTCTGTGGTGGGTGAGGTGTCCGGTGCGGTGCTTGTAGGCCTCGGTGCAAACTAGGACGCGTCTATCAACGGAGGTACCCGGTCGGGGTGCCAGTAGATCCGTTACAGATGGGGGTTCCCATTCGCCCTTTTGTTCACGTATAAAGGAAAATCTTTCAGGGTGCTATCACTGGAGGAAAGCCAAAGCCTTTTAACCAGACTGAGACTCGTGCCTGAGGATTCAGAGGAGGAAAGCTCCTTCCTTCAGGCGGATTCGAGGCAGACCAGGAGGGGTTCAGAGAACCCGCTGCCTCAAAGATCAAAGTCCAGTTCCAACCATGTGAGGGATGTCAAGCATCGGGAGCAGGGGGCGATGGAGGACCCTTTATCCTAAAAAAATTTCCAGGTCCACACTCTTGCTCTATGAGTTTTTCCATACTGCCCACAGAGGCTGGACTTTACCTCGGGATTGGAGAGAGGAAAACCCGATTCTCCAGACTCTTCGCACTCTACTCCCTTGAGCTGTAACTACTGAACGCTTGTTCCTGATGTGTCCTCTTTGGAGGAGAGGTCTTCCCCACACGGTCCTGGATGCTGGAGATTCATACAGGGTGGAAGGAAGACGGCGCGGCTCCAGCTAAACTACGGCGGTTGTGGAGTCTGTGGTGGTTGAGGTGTCCGGTGCGGTGCTTGTAGGCCTCGGCGCAAACTAGGACGCGTCTATCAACGGAGGTACCCGGTCGGGGTGCCAGGAGATCCGTTACATTGGTGGCAGTGGTGGGATGGCGTCCTAGTAAGAGGAAAAGCAGCACTGAGACACCGGTAACGTTTGGAGTTACAAATTGAGGGCAACACTAGTATCCATACAGCGCCCCTGGCTACAGCAGGATGGAACCGGCTAGTTTTCAGACAGCTTTCCATGATGATGAGGAGGAGGAGGCAGCGGACTACAGGGATGCAGACAGAAAGGAAGTCTGGTATGATGCCCTGGAAGATGCCCAATGGCGGCGAGGTGAGAGTCTCCCCAGTGATGAGTAGCGGCTACAGAAGCGTGTGGCGATGCGGATGTATTTATTGGGAGAGCAGCCCCTGGATGAGTGGGTGACAAGACTAGAGACCCTGGTACGGCGAGAGATCTGGCTAGACATTGCATACCAGGCCCTCTGGTGGCATACCGTTCGACTTACCCCCTGGACGGCTGAACACGACTTACCGGAGGGAGATGATTATGATGGCCCTGGTTTATTATGGGATGCCTTGGAGGACGACATTGATCTTGGCAGCACGGAGGAGTCTAGGTTTTGGGACATCTAAGACTATCGGATGGGCATGTATGTCTGGGATGACGAAGGCGAGGTGAGCAAAGACATGACCCACCTGGTAACAAGAGAGTGGGAGCTGGAGCAGGACTACCAACACCTGCTCAGCTTCGTGCAGCCCCAACCTACTCGACAAGCGGAACCAGACTTCATTGACTGGTCCTGAGATGACCTCCAGATGGCAGGTAGAGATGGGACCGAGGTCTCTCTACCGGCCCTACAGGGGGCAGAAGGTGTCGTCCTTCCCCCCCCAGCGGCAGTGTGAACCCCAGGGGGCAGAAGGTGTCGTCCTTCCCCCCAGCGGCAGTGTGAACCCCAAAGGGCAGAAGGTGTCGTCCTTCCCCCCCAGCGGCAGTGTGAACCCCAGGGGGCAGAAGGTGTTGTCCTTCCCCCCCAGCGGCAGTGTGAACCCCAGGGGGCAGAAGGTGTCGTCCTTCCCCCCCAGCGGCAGTGTGAACCCCAGGGGGTAGAAGGTGTCGTCCTTCCCCCCCAGCGGCAGTGTGAATCCCAGGGGGCAGAAGGTGTTGTCCTTCCCCCCCAGCGGCAGTGTGAACCCCAGGGGGCAGAAGGTGTCATCCTTCCCCCCCAGCGGCAGTGTGAACCCCAGGGGGCAGATGGTGTCGTCCTTTCCCCCCAGAAGCAGTGTGAACCCCAGGGGGCAGAAGGTGTCGTCCTTTCCCCCCAGCGGCAGTGTGAACCCCAGGGGGCAGAAGGTGTCATCCTTCCCCCCCAGCGGCAGTGTGAACCCCAGGGGGCAGAAGGTGTCGTCCTTCCCCCCCAGCGGCAGTGTGAACCCCAGGGGGCAGAAGGTGTCATCCTTCCCCCCCAGCGGCAGTGTGAACCCCAGGGGGCAGAAGGTGTCGTCCTTCCCCCCCAGCGGCAGTGTGAACTACAGGGGGCAGAAGGTGTCGTCCTTCCTCCCCAGCGACAGTTTACCCTAACCAGGGGAGACACCAATCTCCCAGACGGCGCAGATGGGACCGTGGTCTCTGCGCCCACAGCCTGTCCAGATCCCCAACTACCGTCACTGGGACAACCGGAGCAGGGGGTAAGTACAAATTCCCCTCCCCAGCTAACTTCTAATGTGGCCCCAGGGTTAACAGAGGAAATGTTAACCCTCACTGACCTCCACCTTTCCCTGGCTACTGAGCCGGAATATGTCCCAAGTACCACAGCAGAAGAGCTGACAGCGGGGCAGAGTGCAGTCGGCCTCTGCCCTCCCTTTGTCCCTTGTACAGAGCAGGATGTCCTGCAGGTTATACCAGCAGAAGACCTTGCATCAGGGCAGGGTGCCGCTGGCCTCTGCCCCTCAAGTCCCCTCAGTGTGTTGCCCCATCACCACAGCGAAATATCCAGGTGCCGTAACTGTTTGTTGTGGGTGGGCTGCTCTTGCACTTTGTTGTTGTGGGGGGGCTGCTCTAGCACTGGTTTATTGTGGGTTGGTGGATCGTCTAACGGAGGCACTGACCGGCAGAAGGTCGGGTGCCTGGTTAGACTTCCCCCCAAAGGGGAGATATGTGACGAAGTGCCCTTCGCCACTTTGTCTTGGAGAGGACTGTTTGCCAGCCTCCTGCCCTGCGACTATGGCCCTGGTACATATTGCCCTTCAAACACAGTATTCGGCCATACCAGAGTGTATGTCACTCATTCTGGCCCTTTACATGCAGGGGGGGTCATTCGGTACTTGCCCTGTGTGAACCATGATACCACAGATAGCTATGCCATGGAGCCCATTCATATAATGAAAGACTATGGGAAAGACTTTAGCTACATGGCATGTACCCATCACTGTTTTACCCTGTTTATGGTTATTTAATTCTTGGTTAAAATATGATCCTAGTAATATACTGTATGTATGTTGGTTTATGCTCTGCAGAATATTGGCCCCAGGCTAGTGCAGACCTTGGCAGGAGAGATAATCCTGTTACAGATAAGGACGTTTATTCATTCTCAAACATAAGAACAAAGATGGCTGATTTAATCATTGTCTGATTATATCAAGGAGCCTCAGGGAGGGGTGACCACACCTATTGTTCTCTTTATGTGTATTGTGTGGCCAACTATGGGGTATGTGGATTGCCATGCTGCCAGTAAGATACTTTTACTAACTTTTGAACCCCTGGTCTGATTCATGCCATTTTTTAATATGTTGTTCCCCTGGGTGAGAGCTATTGAACGGTGCTGGACTTAAAGGTGTACCCCCTGTTTTTGGGTTACATCCAGAATGTGGTTAAAATTGTGTCTGTTTTAATTGTGTTACCTGTTATCTGAGGGGAGGAGACGTGGGGGTTGAACCAGGTATCTAATTGGCTGTGATAATTATGTGGGTGTAGCCCTTCAGAGGGCACCATTGCATAAAAGGAGATCCCCTGTCATCAAAGTTATAGTTCTTCTTGACCCTTCAAAACGTAGCCTCGTCTCGTTATTGGAGGGGATGGCTCTATCATACTGGGGATTGCTATGCTTTGGCATACTCCCTTGAGCTGTAACTACTGAACGCTTGTTCCTGATGTGTCCTCCTTGGAGGAGAGGTCTTCCCCACACGGTCCTGGAAGCTGGAGATTCATACAGGGTGGAAGGAAGACGGCGCGGCTCCAGCTAAACTACGGCGGTTGTGGAGTCTGTGGTGGGTGAGGTGTCCGGTGCGGTGCTTGTAGGCCTCGGCGCAAACTAGGACGCGTCTATCAACGGAGGTACCCGGTCGGGGTGCCAGTAGATCCGTTACAGATGGGAGTTCCCATTCGCCCTTTTGTTCACGTATAAAGGAAAATCTTTCAGGGTGCTATCACTGGAGGAAAGCCAAAGCCTTTTAACCAGACTGAGACTCGTGCCTGAGGATTCAGAGGAGGAAAGCTCCTTCCTTCAGGCGGATTCGAGGCAGACCAGGAGGGGTTCAGAGAACCCGCTGCCTCAAAGATCAAAGTCCAGTTCCAACCATGTGAGGGATGTCAAGCATCGGGAGCAGGGGGCGACGGAGGACCCTTTATCCTAAAAAAACTTCCAGGTCCACACTCTTGTTCTATGAATTTTTTCCATACTGCCCACAGAGGCTGGACTTTACCTCGGGATTGGAGAGAGGAAAACCCGATTCTCCAGACTCTTCGCACACGCTGGGACATTGAGCACACTACAGACTCAGTATTGTATCTTGGTTTGTGCAAATTTTTAGCGGGAGCATATAGGGGCTAGAGGCCAGGCTTAACTTAAGGAGATGTTAACTCATGTAGGGTTTCTTGACTCTTATAAAACCTCTTTAGCCAGCAGTGGGTAATGGGTTAAATTGTTTTTCTAAAATGTTTTTCTATTTGTTTTCATATTGTTCTCTAACTCGCTTAGTATTGCATATATTTTATTGAGTACTCAGGATGGCTACCTTAGGTAGCTAAGTTTCATGACAACCAGGGGCTTAGTGCCCAAGATATGGCTAATATTATTATGGTTAATGTTAATTGATAGTTTTCTCCCTGTAGGAATAATTAGGGGGGGTAGGTTCCCTTACCTTAATCCTATCGGAATGACTATATGTAGTAGTCAAGGGAGGACTCACTGTCATTGTAGGTTTATTACTGAGATACTAAATTGTACTGATACTGTTTTTTGTTTTATTACATGTTATGCCGCTTATGCCTGGCGGATCAAGAATTGCCTGGAGTCGTCCGCGTCTGGAGCGAGTTGTGGTGGGCATGTCCCGGACCGGCCGGTATGGGAAACGGGAGCCGAGGCAGTGTGGTCCGCGTGGGGTAACTTTCTAGAGACTTTTAGACACTTAGAGAACAGACAACCATGACGGATCACCCACATAATATAATAACACATAATGTAAAAGGCTTCAATTCCCCGTTTAAAAGGCGGAAAGCCTTCCTCTTTTATAAAAAAATCAAACCCTCTATAATTTTTTTGCAAGAAACTCACTTTGCATCAGATAAAGTCCCGAAATTCCTCCACAAGGATTACCCAAATTTTTATACTTGTTCACAACAAACCAAGAAAGCAGGTATGGCCATTCTCCTTCACAAGAACCTCCCCTTCAAGCTAGAGAAGCAGGTAAAGGATAAGGAGGGTAACTTCCTTATAATTACAGGTACGGTTCTTGAACTTAAGGTTTCCCTGGTGAATTTATATGCCCCCACGGTTAATCCGCACAACACGCTAATCTAACTTTTGAACCTCTTGAAGCAAGAGGACAGAGGGAAAATTATCATAGGGGGGGACCTAAACCTGGCGCTTCAGCCATTCCTGGATAGGTCAGGGACACCCTTGTACACCAGGGATGCGAGAAAACTTAAAGTCATACATGCCCTACTTAAAGAACTGGACTTAATAGATGCCTGGAGGGGGTTACATCCTTCTGAAAGACAATACACATTCTTTTTCCCTACACATAACACATACTCCAGGATTGATGCCTTGTTAATCAACTCCTCACTGTTCAATAGCGCATAAGATGCCCAAATTTTACCCTGCCCATGGTCAGACCACGCGTTGATATCTTGTAAATTAAGTTTATACCAAAATAATCCCCACATCCACGCTTGGCGTCTGAACGACAAGTTGATCACGTGCTCAGAGATACGGGCCCAAATAGATGAGGAAATTAACACCTTCTTCGTTCTGAACGATATTCCTGAGACGGAAATAGGATGGTCCTGGGTTGCCCATAAGGCTTACATTAGAGGGATAATCATAAAAATCTCAGCGGCATATAGGAAGAAACTACTCAGCAAAGAAAACGAACTCTTCCAGAAATTACAAAAGTTGGAAAAGTTAAACCAGAGTAAATTCACCAGGGAAACACAAACGTCATAAATCGAACCAGATCAGAATTAGACACCATTCTAGCAGAAAGAACCGATAAGGCCATTAGAAAAACGAGACATAAATTTTACTGTCAAATTAACAAGCCCTCTCCTATGCTGGCCAGGAGACTAAATTTTAGGAATAACTCTGCGCGCATTCACCAGTTTAGGGACGCGAGGGTGGAAATTACTATGAAACAGGATGAGATCAAAGAAACTTTCAGAAAGTATTACCAGGACATTTACTCATCTAAACTGGTGGCCAATAATTAAAAAATTCACGAATTCCTGAACGCCTATGACCTCCCTTCAGCCACTGAGGAGGATTTAAATATGTTAAATGCTGAAGTCTCGCTAGAGGAGATAAGCAGAACGATCAAAACCTTGAAAAAAGGTAAAGCTCCGGGCCCGGATGGCTTTACAAACAATTACTATGCCACATTCAATAATCCACTTGCCCCAAAGTTGCAAAAGCTTTTTAGGGATATTATGGAGGGGAAGACCATGCCCCCCGAAATCAATCAGGCGAGTCTTATCTTCCTCCGCAAACCGGGTAGAGATCCTTTACTGGCTAAAAACTTCAGACCCATTTCTCTCTTGAATGGGGATGTGAAAATCCTTGGGAAAATATTGGCCACCAGATTAGCAAAGTTTCTGCCAAGGTTGATACATAAGGACAAAGTGGGCTTTATTCCCTATAGACAGGCGGGGGATAACATAAGAAGACTTCTCAATGTATTTCACTTAGCCAAAAAGGATAATACCCCCTTATGTACAATAGGACTAGACCTGGAGAAAGCCTTTGACTCCATAGAATGGCCATACCTGCACGCCACACTGTCGAAGTTTGGGTTGGTGGGTAATTTTGTGAATGTTATTAAGTCTTTTTACAATAATCCATCTGCAAACATCAGCATTCCAGGGGCTGATCACACACTCATCAACATTAAAAGAGGCACAAGACAGGGCTGCCCCCTTTCCCCCCCTCCTGTTCGCGCTAGCCATTGAGCCATTGGCTCAGGCTATTAGGAATAGCGCCTTAATAACAGGGATAAATGTAGGCCTACATCAGTTCAAATGTTGCCTCTTTGCCGATGACATCCTGTGCACACTTACGAACCCAATTCACTCAATACCAGCCTTGATGTCCCTGATGGAGTCCTTTGGGTTCATCTTGGGGCTCAAAATTAACATAGACAAGACGGAAGCGATCTTGGCTCAGGCTCCACAGGCCTTGAGAGATACTCTCAAATCCCAGTACTCCTTTGATTGGCCAGAAAAATATATAAATTATTTAGGTATTAAAATTACTCCGGAGATCACTGGCCTGTATCAGTCCAACTATATCCCGCTATACAAGTCCCTGAATCAGGACTTGTTGAAATGGAATAAGTATCATATCTCTTGGTCGGGGAGGATAAATGCAATAAAAATGAATATTCTCCCCAGGATCCTGTACTTTTTCAGGACTCTGCCTATTCAGGTACATACAAGAGACTTGACCAGCTTCCAAAATGCAATATTCAGATTTATTTGGAATTACAAGCACCCTAGAATAAGCAAAGCAATTATGATGAGGAGAAGATCCTCTGGGGGCTTGGGCTGTCCCGACCTCCTTAAATAATTCAGGGCAGCCCAGATTTCTTTCTTGCCCCAGGCGCATTCGGCAGAGCACCAGCCACTTTGGGTCTTTGTAGAAAACCACCAAATTGCACCATTTAAATGGGATACTCTTATATGGGACCCTTCTTCCCCGTTGCCCTTAAAGCTGTCTCGAAACAACCCGATGATAGCCCTGTCTCTGAAGGAATGGGAAAGAGCTAACATCAGTAGACAGCTAAGCCCCAATATCTCTTTGCTAACCACAACACTCCCTTCCCCAAGCACCCTTGAGGAGATGGGTACGTTCTCCAAAGATTGGTGGATCTCACGGAAGTTAGATAGGTTTGGAAGCTGGGTTAGAGAGGGTGCAGTACTAAATACTGGGAGTTTTATGGAAACGTACAATCTCCCACCCAGAGAATACTTCAACTACAACAAAATTCGCCACAATGTTACCATTAAACTCCGTAAATGGGGCCCGCCAAGTTCAACTTGGTTCACACTAATATGTAATAAAGCCTCACTAACCAGGGGAATATTGGGGGAACTGTACGCTATATCCAACTCTAATGACATGGCTAGCAAGCCCAAGCATGTTAAGCAATGGGAACAGGATATGGGAGTAGAATGGGACATGAGTAGGTGGTCCAAAATTAGCCTGGAACTGACAAAAGGCTCCAGATACTTTAGCCATATGGAAACATCAGCCAAAGTTTTATTTAGAACCTATTACACGACAGGCTACACAAAATGGACCCTAATATCTCTCCTGAGTGTTTTAGAGGCTGTATCACAGGAGGTTCCTTCCGCCATATTTGGTGGGACTGCCCAATTGCTCAATCATTGTGGCACAAGGTGGCTGAACTGGCCTCTAATACACTTAAAACAAAAATACATCCCGAGATGGGAAAATGTCTCCTAGGGCTTCCAGTACAAAACTTACGTATTCACCAAAATAAGTGGCTTCAATTTATCATGTTGGCGGCTAAAAGCAGTCTGGCAGGAAATTGGCGGAAGAATACACTAGATGTCCACTCAGTCATTAACAAAATCAACTTTATTATGACATTTGAACATATGATGGCAACTTTAAACGATACGGTGGCTGTTTATAAGGAAATATGGGGTGACTGGAGCGGGACAGAACACTCATTCCAGATACACTGACGGTAGTGCACTGATCGAGAGGGGGAGGCAGATAATAGCTGGTACGGTCCGGGACAGGGCTCTCCATGGTACCTCGTTTGAGGTCGCTGCGGACGTGGACGGTAAGAAAGGTAGTAAGCAATTTCTGTAAAACGTAATGTTGAAAGGCACACGTTAATTTGTGTTAAGTTATGTTATATTTTTGTTAGTTAAAATTGTTTTAATTTCTGAAATAAGTAACCATAGCAGGATATCTAGCACATGCGAGACATAGATAGAGCATTTAGGCACGGGTAACTTACCTAACCTGTTATAGGTTGCATGCATTGACTATATTAATAATAGAAAAAGGAAAAAGGCGGAGGGTGAAACACGGAATTGACATATGTATTTTATCTTGGGCTAGCACAAATGTATACGATGAAAATCATAAAGTGTGGGGGACCTGCGTGTCGCTCCTTGTTTTCAAATGTGCTTGTCTTGTGAATGTGTCAATAAAAACTTTATGAAAAAAAAAAATATGTCAGGTTTCTGTGCTGAAAAAAAATGAGACAAAGAAATCATTTCAAAACTTTTTCCACCTTTAATGTGACCTATAAACTGTACACTTCAATTGAAAAACAAACTGAAATCTTTTAGGTGGAGGGAAGAAAAAGAAAAAAGAAAAATAATGTGGTTGCATAAGTCTGCACACCCTCTTATAACTGGGGATGTAGCTGTGTTCAGAATTAAGCAATCACATTCCAAATCATGTTAAATAGGAGTCAGCATACACCTGCCATCATTTAAAGTGCCTCTAATTAACCCCAAATAAAGTTCAGCTGCTCTAGTTGGTCTTTCCTGAAATGTTCTTAGTCGCATCCCACAGCAAAAGCCATGGTCCACAGAGAGCTTCCAAAGCATCAGAGGGATCTCATTGTTAAAAGTTATCAGTCAGGAGAAGGGTACAAAAGAATTTCACTAGCCATAGAGCGTACGCAGCATGCGACCAATCACCTCAAAGGCAAGATCCGCCCCTGAGGTTATACATTTTTAAGAGCATAATAATTTGAATGGATCTGGTGACATTTATGAACCACAAGTCCAAATGACTAGTGTAATAGTTTACTTTATTACATGGTTACCCATTATATAATTTTATTACACTACTTGCACATTAGTTTTATATATTGCCTAAACATAACATATCTAGAGACTTTCATTGCATCTTTGACAGTGGTTTAAAAGCTAAGTTAGTTGCTGTGAAACATTCAATGAAAGGCTCTAGTCTTTTTTAGTGGTAGGTACCCACTGGGGGTCAATTAAAAATAAAATATATATATATAGTATCTAACCATCTACCCTTTCCTTCCCTAATAAATTGAAGGTTCTCAATCATACACATGGCACTTATATACAAAGTGCCTTGAGTACAGGGTTAATTAGTGATTAAGTCTTTGGATGTAGAAACATGTGAAAAATGCCAGAAACTAGAACTATATATTAACACAAACTATAAGTGGGTGAGTGGGTGTGGACAGGGCAAGCGGAAGGACCTGTTAGATGTGTTTGGAAGTGGAAGAAAAGTTGGTGATATGTGAGTTTTTAGGTCTGGAGGTAAAAGAAACGAAGGTAAATGGATCTGGGAAGTTGTCAGTTGGGGAGTTCTACTGATCAGGTATATGGTATGGGGTCGATTGTGCCTGATTGAGCACTTGCAGTAGTTGCTGCCTCAGTTCTGATGATGAATGAAACTAGAAATATATCAGCTGGTGAGTGCTTCTGATCAGAGCCTTCAACACTGGGGGGGTGTCAAGGGACAGAAGTTTAACCTTTTAAGATCTCCTTTGATCTGCAATATATGGATTAATTGTTAATCGTTAATTGATCCAGAGGAAGGCAAACGGAAAAAAATCCAAGTGAAACTTGCCAATTGTCTCAAAAGGAAACAAAAATGAATTGCTTCCCAACACCAGATACTATCTATCGGATTCCACCCTAGATCAATACCCCATTCTAATTATCCATTAAAACCCTTAATGCCCTTTTTATTTAAAAATATATCCAATCCCTTTTTAAAGTTAATTATCAAATCCACTGTACCAGCACCTTGGGTAGAGAATTCCACAGATTGACCATACTTACTCGGAAAAACACTTTTCTTTCTTTAAGGTGAAATCTTTTTACTTCTAACCTCAAAGGATGTCCTCTTGTCAGTTGAAACCCTCTTGGCATGAAAAGTTCACTTGATATAGCTTTATATTGGCTATGAATGTATTTATCTAGGGTAATCATATCCCCTCTTAGACACCTTTTTATTCTAGAGGAAATAAGTTTAATTTGGTTAGTCTTTCTTCATAACTTAGCCCCTCCATTCCCCTTATTAGTTTTGTTGCCCTTCTCTGTACTTTTTCCAGCTCTAAAATGAAGTGGTGCCCAGAGACGCCTAGATTTGCTCCATTAAGGTTATAAATTGCATGGCTATTTTTCCTTCCCAGATGCATAACTTTACATTTATTCGTATTAACTCTCATCTGCCATTTAGTCGCCCATTTCTCTGTTTTATGAAAATCCCTTTGGAGTAGAAGTACAATATTATCTGTCATCAGCAAAAATGGAGACAATGCTTTCCAGTCCTACATCTAAGTCACTAATAAATATGTTAAAAAGGAGAGGACCTAATAATGAACCCCACTTACCACTTTAGACCAATCAGAGTATGTTCCATTTACCACAACCCTTTGCTTCCTGTCTTTTAGCCAGCTCTTGATCCATGAGCAGATATTTACTGCAATTCCTGTATCCCTTTGTTTGCACAGTAGTCTTTCATGTAGCACTGTATCAAAAGCCTTTGCAAAATCCAAAAAGACTACATCCACTGAGTTGCCTTGATTCAAGTTCTTCTACAGACTGCAAGTAGACATGTGTTTAAGAGCCTGTATCAGCACTACAGCTTGAGGAGGAAGAAATTCATGTCCAAGGCTGGGAACAAAGCTCAACAACCCTCCTTCTAAAATCTGGCAGGACTGGAAACTGAATTTTGTTGGGAATGAGTTAAAGGGATATGTAAGTTTCCTGGATTATGAATGCATCTGATAGAGGAGAATTAATAGAAGAGAAGTAATAGAATTAAAAATGTTTGCATGGAAAAACACAAAAATAAACATTTAAAGACTTATCTTGAAGCTAGCAAAATCTATTGTAACTTCTGTTTAAAATTAAGATTAACACCCCCTCCATAATTTGTTTTGACCAATCCGGTTAGATGAAAGATTTGAGACATAGCACTATGGCAACAGCACACAGCATAGACAGGAAGCAGGGATGAGTTATATCCCAGCAGTGACTGGGAGGCTGAGTAGATTACTATGACTATAGAACAAGCCTACTTGTTCTCAGATTGAGCACCTCTATTTTTGTTTTTGTTATTTTTTGTGTATGCAAATTACCCGCGGGGCTTAGTCTCCCTATGGGTGATAGGGTGCTCCATATGTAGACTCCTTTCTCACTGTTTCTTAGGGTGTTCAGCTACATCCTACTAATGAGGACAAACTAATATTGGAACTTGTGTCTGGTGTTTTCGGTTTCTTCCGTTTGTGGTAGAACTGCCTGGTATTTTGGGTCTGGATCACTCGTCAGAGTGAGACCAGACTGATATACTACAGGATATTTCTCCCTGTGAAGGTTAAAAGTATGTTCCTCTGGATAGATTTATATGCCTGTAGAACAAGCCTACTTTAATGTTGCTCATTATCAGATTAAGCACCTCTATTTTGTTGTAGGGAACAAAAAACTTAAGCCCTGCCTAAAAGAGGTATTTACTTTATACCCCATGGTTTGTCTTGTGCTGTCATGAGGGTCAGAGAGAAAGCTTGAGTTTCAGCCCAGTATCGTATTTTTAAAAATGACTTAATTGGTTTTAATAATAATTTTCAGACATTTGTGCATTGCTTCAAATAACATAACTATGTTACAAACCATATTTTTTACTAGTCTTCATGTTAAATGAAAAACCATGCCCATGAAGGTTATCATCAAATTAGCAGTCACACATTAGCAGATACGAGCTGTGTAGTAAGTGCTGAATATTTCAGGAATGATTTACAGTAGTGAAAAAACAGCTAGTACAATGTTTAGACAGTTGTTAAATTATTCAAGGAAGAGGGAACAAGCAAGGTTTGCAAAAAGCTATTAAAAAAAGAAACGTTAATTGCAAAAGAGAGTAAATCTAATCCGTAATATGTTTGTTTAAATATAACCAAAGAGCTATCATTTCAATTACAATAAATACCCAGCCATCAGCAATAAGGGTGGCAAACGTGGAATAAGCTGCTGCTTTATTTGTTTGTTAAATAAAAACTTCAGGTTCTTTCCACTCATTTATGTAAATTAACGCTTTGCAATAAGTTTACACTTAAGGCAATTTAAAACAGATTGACTGTTGTCTTTGGAGTGAAATTCACAAATCATTAAATATAAGATATGATGATTATTTAATAAAGATTTCTAAAAGGTCATACTTCACAAATTCACTTTATAAAAAAGGATTTTTTTCATAGTTTTATATAAACATTCACTTTAATAATTTTGTCTATATTCAATTTTTTAAGTTTTTTTTTTTTTTCCACTGATTTTTAAAGTAACTAAAATTTTGCAGTTCGTAACATTTTCCTTTTGGAATTACAATGGTGTTAAGGAACAAGCATTGATCACTAAGAGTGTCATCTAGTGGTCAACTGGTGAACAGCACTTTCTTTTTACACAATAATGTGTATAGTATTCAATTGCAAAATTGCTACAATTAAGGCCGTAACTACCAATTTAGAAATTGTACAAAATAATAAAAATAAATGACAATACTGTTTTAATCCATTTGGGTGGCCTGATATGTATTCTCATTGATTCCCGAAATTGATATGACACCGAAATTAAACATGAAAAAAAAAATTATATTGCAGATTTGCAAGCTTGAGACTGTTGTGTAATTAATTCTAATGTCTTTCATCACTTTCCCCGTCTCTAAAAGTGCAGTATTGATTTTTTTTATTTGCATTTACAGTGCTACAAACCTTTGTGAGTCCTATCTGGATTTTCTTCTACATTTGCCATTTATGGGTGTGAAAACATTTGCGGGCTTGAGGAATTTTATCAGTTGAATAGCGATTTGCGATTTTAGCGATTGTAACTTTTGCAAGCTTAAAAGATCAAAGGCTTAGATGGGTTGTAAGTTACGATTTTGACAACCGCAGGGATTTTCAGCCTGTAATCCGTAGATAGTTTGCAGCTCGCTAAAAGATGCCAATTGAATAGCAAATTAGTTTATGGGCTACATTACAGGCTCCAGTAACCAACAATTTCTCAGTTGAGTGGGGGCCAAAGCATTCAAGTGGTATAAATACATAAGTGATACCCAGTGGCTAACTGAGGAATTTCACTGATTTATCCACTTTATTGAGACTAACCGGTCCATTCTAAGGCCCTCATTCAATTGCAATTTGGCTAATTGAATAGGGCTCTAAATAAGCACATAACATATATTTTTTAAAGAAGTTTTTAGTTAGTAAACATCTATCCAAAAGCAAGCTTTTCACTAACTAAAAACTTCTTTAAAAAAAATATGCTATGTGCTTATTTAGAGCCTTATTCAATTGGCCAAATCGCAATTGAATGAGGCCCTAAGTGTATATAAAAGCAATTGAGTTATATATACAGTATAAGGATGTTTTTTGTTTATGTAAGGATCACAGTAAATCTTTGATTTAGATGGAACTATTTTGCAAGTTGATAATTGCAATAAAATCTACAGTGTATATATGGATCCTTTATTGTAATTAGGCACTAACCTTATTATAAATTTTAACTCATCATAGTATGTTCAGTTTCTGATTACTTACGGGTACTTTATTAAGGTATAAAATGTATTATAATTTTTAATTGTTTGTTTTTTAAATTATTCATCATATATTAACAAAAATGGTATTGAGTCAATAACATTTATATTTTTATTTTACTTCAAGGCCTGAAAACAACTCTGAATAAGTGTTTTTGTATTTTGGGGTTTATGTCTTTCATAATCCTTACTATTTAACAAATATTGTCATTTACATCTAGGAGTTGATATTGTATTGATAGCTAACAATCAGTGTTGTAATTTATCATCGTAATGGAGCACACATAGTGATATCACAGATAGAAAGGGATTTGGGAGTACTTGTGGACCACCACCTAGTTAACAGTGCTCAATGCCAAGCAGCAGCTTCAAAGGCAAGTAAAATTAGCATGTATTAAGAAGGGTATAGAAGTGAAGGAAGCAAATGTAATTCTGCCACTATACAAATACCTAGCATGCCCTCATTTGGGTCTTTAAACCATGGAATTCTCTGGGGGGGGGGGGGGGGGGGGGGGGCACTTCCGGATGCTATAGCTCAATGTTGCAGCGACTAAACAACTCAGCATGGCATAGGCTGATTCCCTCTGTTGTGGAGGGCCTGTTGTAACTTGGACCTTAGTCTGGACTGCAGGCGATAGGAGGTCCCCTGCTAGCCAGGAACAGAAAATATATTTGAAGGTCTCTAGCTGCCCCGACTTGCAGCATAAACAACTATGCAAGTCACAGCCCTGTTTGGGCTATACAGACCACTTGGTATGGTGCCTGAAGTGACAGGTGTGTGGTGGTTTCTCGGCTTCTACATGCCATGTGGACATTAGAACTCTGGGGCACATCCGGACTAATCAGACACCATGAGTGATGTTTCCATATTGGGATGCAGGCTGGATTAAATGATTCTGTCAGTTGGTCAAAGGATTAGCATTGGAGGAGCTCGGAGACCACCAGAGAAAGAAGGAATTGTCTCTTTTTACTATATTCACCAGCTTTTTTAATCAGTTCTGTAAATCAGGGCAGTGTTTTCTGTCCTGTTGCTGTAATCAGGTTCCAGGTGAGAGTGGGTGTGGTTTGGCCTGTGTCAAGGTATATCTGTGTGCATGTGTGTGAGATTCTGTTTGAATCAGTTCTGTAAATCAGTGCAGTGTTTTCTGTCCTGTTGCTGTAATCAGTGTCCAGGTGAGAGTGGGTGTGGTTTGGCCTGTGTAAAGGTTTATCTGTGTGCATTTGTGTGAGGTTCTGTTTGAATCAGCTTTGCAAATCAGTGCAGTGTTTTCTGTCCCGTGGGCTGTAATCAGTGTCCAGGTGAGAGTGGGTGTGGTTTGGCCTGTGTAAAGGTTTATCTGTGTGCATTTTGTCGTATTCTGTTGAATCAGTTCTGTGGGGCAGGGCAGTGTTTTCTGTCCTGTGCTCATTTATCATTGTACAGGTGAGTGGGTAGGGTATATTTTAACAAGGGAAGCGCGAGCTTGGCTGCTTGCAATCATTTCTAGTGTAAGTGTAGTTTGTGTGTAGGAGATTGAATAAAAGGAGGGAATTCAACGGAAAGGGGTATTATAAGAAAAAAAACTGAAAACAAACATATATTTTTTTTTCTGTTCTGTTTGTGTTAAGGTGTAGAAAAGCAATCTTTATACAAATACATTGATTTGTTTTCTCACTGTATTTTTGTAACTGATAAACATGAGTCAGTCCAGTGGCTACCTCACTCAGTATACATCCTGCCACATGTATGCACTGCTGGAACAGATGATCCAGGGTCCATATCTCTGTGAGAGGTGTGAGCATGTTGCCTCTCTGGAAGCTCAAATTGGAGATCTGGAGAGGAGAATTGCAGCACTTAGTGATATTGCTCCACTGGAAAGGAAGTTGGTGCTCACGGAGCACAGTTTAGCTCGGCCTAGCATGGAGGGTGGAGCTGGGGCTAGTGAGGATGTCCAGGGAGGTAGCTGGGTTACAGTTAGAAGGGAAATCAAGGGGAAACGGAGGAGGAAGGCCAGTTCTGAGTTGGCAAACACCAACAGATTTGCCAGATTGAGTGAACCTGTTGGGGATGTCCAGTCAGGAATGGCAATGCCAAATAGGGCTGTTCCCTCTAATAGCCGTGAGAACCGTTCTACTGGAGGAGTGGGAGGCAGAGCAACTGACATGTTTTGGTGGTAGGGGACTCTATTATTAGGAAGGTAGACAGGGTGATTTGTCACCCAGATCCCAGCAATGGAACAGTTTGCTGTCTCCCGGGTGCTCAGGTTCGGCATGTTGTGGATCGGGTGGATAAATTATTGGGAGGGGATGGTGTGACGAAGTGCCCTTCGCCACTTTGTCTTGGAGAGGACTGTTTGCCAGCCTCCTGCCCTGCGACTATGGCCCTGGGACATATTGCCCTTTAAAGACAGTATTCGGCCATACCAGAGTGTATGTCACTCATTCTGGCCCTTTACATACAGGGGGGTCATTCGGTACTTGCCCTGTGTGAACCATGATACCACAGATAGCTATGCCATGGAGCCCATTCATATAATGAAAGACTATGGGAAAGACTTTAGCTACATGGCAATTGAACTGTGTGAAGAGGATCTGAGCACTATTCGGTAGTTTTGTGCGGACACATCCCAGCTATCTGGGGATATGTGAAATGTGAGTAAATGTGAATTGCAGTAATGCTGATGGGTTGTCAAACTAGAGAATTGACCAACAAATACTTTTGTCCGGACATCCCCAGGCCAATCCGTGGGGATCAGACCGTGTATGCCGGCTTATGGTCACGGGGGAGGTGTGTAACGGAACCCATCACTATTTTACCCTGTTTTATGGTTATTTAATTCTTGGTTAAAATATGATCCTACTATTATACTGTATGTATGTTGGTTTATGCTCTGCAGAATATTAGCCCAGACTATTGCAGACCTGGGCATAATGGATAATCCTATTACAGAGACTCCTCATAAGATAAGGAAGTCTATTGTATAAAGTGTTTTCATTCTCAGACATAAGAACAAAGAAGGATGATCTAATCCATGTCTGATTGTATCAAAGTTGCCAGGTAGCCTCAGGGAGGTGTGACCCACCTATTGTCCCTATATGTGTATTGTGTGGCCAACTATGGGGGATATGTGAAATGTCTGTGTGTTATGTGGAAAATATACTTTTACTAACTTTTGAACCCCTGGTCTGATTCATGCCATTTTTTAATATGTTGTTCCACAATTTATGTTGTTCATAAAAATGTAAGATTTATTTATGTACTATGTAAAATCATAAAGTTATAAAAATGGATAAAAATGTGTAAGTTTTAGCTGGGAGATAATTGAGTAGATACAGTAATAAACTCAATTATCTCCCAAGCAGGAGGGGAGGGAAACTGTGGGCGTTACTATTGTGTTATTGGTTGTTTATACCTTCCCCTGGGTGTGTTCTGTTTACCTAACTGTAATAAAAACCAGGCTGGGTGTGCCAGCAAGAGAGTTCTACTTGACCCTTCAAAACGCAGCCACGTCTCGTTCGGGGGGGGGGGGGGGGGGGGATTTATGGTATTGTTACTCTGCCGCATTTTACAGCACTCCTGGATTATACAATGGGATATTGTGGATGGGAATCAACATTTCATTACTGCACAGCACCTTGCTTAAGAAAAGGACATCTCCGACGGCAGGTACCCCTCACCAACTAGGGTAGCCGTTACAGATGGTAATGAATACACATTGGTACCAATGACAAAGTTAGTGGAAAATGGAGTGTCCTAAAGAATGATTTTAGAGAACTAGGGAATAAGCTAAAAGCAAGGACCTCCAAGGTAGTATTTTCTGAGATACTACCAGTGCCACATGCTAGCCCAGGGAGACAGAAGGAGCTTAGGGAGGTTAATGCGTGGCTAAAAAAGTGGTGCATTGCAGAGGGTTTGGGGTTTTTAGAGAACTGGGCTGACTTCCCACTTGGGTACAATCTCTATTGCAGGGATGGATTGCACCTTAATGATGAGGGAGCTTTTGTGCTAGGGGATAGGATGGTAGAACGACTGGGGGAGTTTTTAAACTTGCAGGTGGGGGGAGGGACTATATAGAAGTATTGGGGTAAAAAAGGTAGAGAGGGAAAGGGATGAATTAGTTACCCATGGGGGAGGAGAAGGGGGAGGGTTTACAATAGACAGTAGGGAGGTATTAATAGGGGCCTCAAATACAGTGGCAAGCACTTCACAACGGCAGAGCGATAGCAACATAAAGTGTATGCTTGCTAATGCAAGAAGTTTGCCTGGGAAAATGGGTGAGCTAGAAATATTAGCAGTACAAGAAAAATGGGGCTTAATAGGCATTACTGAAAGATGGTGGGATGAATCTCATGACTGGACTGTTAATGTGGATGGTAATAGCCTATTTAGGAAAGATAGGGGAAATGGTAAAAGAGGAGGTGGGATCTGTCTGTATGTTAAGCCTGAATTTAAGCCTATAGTCAGAGAAAATATTTATGCTGGAACTAACGGTAACATTGAATCTTTGTGGGTTGAGCTAAATAGTGGAGGAGCTAATTCTAAACGCATATTGGTGAGAGTATGCTATAAACCCCCAAAAATATTTGAAAGTGAGGAAATACAATTATTGTTAGAGATTGGAAATGCAGCTAAGCATGGGCAAGTTCTAATAATGGGAGACTTTAATTACCCTGAAATAAACTGGATAAATGAGACCAGCAGCTCAGCTAAGGGGAGCAGGTTCTTGAGTACACTCAGGGATCATTATCTGGCCCAAGTAATACAAGAACCTACTAGAAATGGGGCCATCTTGGATTTAGTCATCACAAGTAATATTTATATAATATCAAATGTTAAAATAGGGGAACCCTTGGGGAACAGTGATCACAACACAGTCTCATTTGAGATTGAAAACAAAAAAACAGAGTTGTAAGGGGCCAACAAAAACTCTAAATTTTAAAAGGGCTAACTTTAATGGGCTAAGGGCAGCAATACAACATATAGACTGGGACAAAGAACTTACAGGAAAAAATACAACATTCAAATCCTTACTAGATAAACATACTCATCGGCATGTACCATGTGCAAATAAAATGAATAGGAGTAAATCACATCCCATGTGGCTTAACAATGACTTAAAGATCATGCTGAGGAAAAAGAAACATGAATTTAAATTATACAAGAAGGAGGGAACAGAGGCAGCTTTATGTGACTATAAGGAAATCAACAAGGCTTGCAAAAGGGCCATTAGACTGGCTAAAATAGAAAATGAGAAGTCAGTTGCAAAGGAATGTAAGACTAACCCTAAAATATTTTTTAAATATATTAATGGGAAGAAGGCGAGGAAGGAAGCTATAGGAACATTACAATGTGACACAGGCCATCTGATAATTAGTGACCCGGAAAAGGCAGATGAGCTAAATAGGTTATTTTCTTCGGTATACACAAGGGAGGTACCAGTGGTTGGGACACAGCAACATAATGGGGCTAAACTACCATCACTAAATAATTGGTTAACGCAGGAAGAAATCCAAAAGAGATTGGAGAAAATAAATGTTAATAAAGCCCCCGGTCCTGATGGAATACATCCAAGGGTACTGAGGGAGCTGGGTTCTGTAATAGCCAAACCATTATATCTAATCTTTCAAGACTCACTCACTACAGGGTCTCTACCAGATGAATGGAGAAAAGCAGAGGTTATACCTATATTTAATAAGGGAGCAAGAGCAAATCCGGGGAATTATAGACCAGTGAGTCTCACATTTGTAGTTGGGAAGCTTTTAGAAGGGTTAATAAGGGACAGAATACAAGAATATGTCTATTTGAACAAGATCATAGGTAGCAGTCAACACAGATTTATGAAGGATAGGTCATGTCAGACCAATCTAATTAGTTTCTATGAGGAGGTTAGTAGGACCTTGGATCAGAGCAACTCAGTGGGTGTAGTCTTTTTGGATATTGCAAAGGCTTTTAATACAGTGCCTCATGGGAGACTTTTGAGCGAACTAAGGGATACAGGAATTGCAGTTAATATCTGCTCATGGATTGAGAGCTGGCTAAAAGGCAGGAAGCAAAGGGTTGTTGTAAAAGGAACATACTCCGATTGGTCTAATGTGATAAGTGGGGTACCTCAGGGTTCAGTATTAGGTCCTCTCCTTTTT
This sequence comes from Discoglossus pictus, assembly GCA_027410445.1. NCBI lineage: Eukaryota > Metazoa > Chordata > Amphibia > Anura > Alytidae > Discoglossus > Discoglossus pictus. The sequence continues at coordinate 117,118,230 of CM050168.1, read as the reverse complement.
AACATATTTATTAATGACATAGAAGTAGGACTCGAAAGTAGTGTCTCCATTTTTGCTGATGACACTAAGTTGTGCAAGGTAATTAAATCAGATAATGATGTACTTTCCCTACAAAGGGATTTGCATAAACTAGAGAAATGGGCGGCTAAATGGCAGATGAGATTTAATACAAATAAATGTAAGGTTATGCATTTGGGGAGGAAAAATAGCCATGCAATTTATAATCTTAATGGAGCAAATCTAGGGGTATCAGATATTGAAATGGATTTGGGAGTACTAATGGACAACCACTTAGGTAGCAGTGCTCAATGCCAAGCAGCAGCTGCGAAGGCAAGTAAAATATTAGCATGTATTAAGAAGGGTATAGAAGCAAGGGAAGCAAATATAATTCTACCACTATACAAATCCCTAGTGCGCCCTCATTTGGAATATGGAGTACAATTTTGGGCACCACTTCATAAAAAAGACATTTTAGAGCTGGAAAAAGTACAGAGAAGGGCAACAAAACTAATAAGGGGAATGGAGGGGCTAAGTTATGAAGAAAGTCTAACCAAATAAACTTATTTTCACTAGAAAAAAGGCGTCTACGAGGGGATATGATTACGTTATTTAAATAGATTCAGGGTCAATATAAGGCTTTATACTTGAACTTTTTGCAGCAAGAGATTTTCAACTGACAAGAGGACATCCTTTGAGGTTAGAGGAAAAACGATTTCACCTTAAACAAAGAATAGGGTTCTTCACAGTTAGGGTGGTTAAACTGTGGAATTCTCTACCAAAGGAGGTGGTGACAGCAAATTCGATAGATAACTTCAAAAAGGGGTTATATATATTTTTGAATAAAGAGGGCATTCAAGGTTATCCTAGATAACTAGCGAAGGAATATTGATCCAGGGAGAAATTTGATCGCCAGTTTCAGGGGTCAGGAAGGATTTTTTTTTTTCCTTATGAGACAATTGGCAAAGTTTCAATGTTTTTTTTTTCTTCTGTTTGCCTTCCTCTGGATCAATTAACAATTAATAACAAATAGTCCACATATTAAAAAGATCAAGAGAGATCTAAAAAGGTTGAACTTGATGGACTAACTCTTTATTCATCCTCAAATACTATACTATTAATAATTGATTAACAACTAATTAATTAATAACTAATCTGCATATTGCAGATCAGAGAAGATCTTAAAAGGTTGAACTTGATGGACTGAAAGTCTTTTTTCAACCTCAATTACTATGTAACTATATTGGTGGTGGTGAGCTGGTGAATGTAGCAAGATCAGGCCCAGAGGAGGCTAAATTGTTAAACACGAGGTGCCCTTTTAAACTGTCCAGATTGTAGTTACTGTAGCCCGTAATGTAGCCGGCAAAAATGACTGCTATTAAATTGGCCTCTTTTAACTACCCACAATCAATCTGGGGGTTAAAGGCTGAAAATCCGTACAAGCTGTCAAAATCGTAAGTCCGACCCGTCTAAGCTTCTTTCAAGCCAGCAATCGGTAAAATTGTAAATTGCTATTAAATTCCTACAATTCCTTAAGCCCGCAATTGCTCCTGTAAATGGCAAATGTAGCCAAAAATCCTATGAGTACTAGAGAGGACTTGCAAGGGGGTTAAACACCTGTTAGTAGCATTGCAATTGCAAATAAAATCCCACTACTGTACTTATGTGGAAAGCGATTAATTAATTGCAAAACAGTCTCAAGCTTGCAAATCTGCAGAAAAAATTTTTTTTAAGTTTTATTTCCGTGTTATATGGAACCTGCATGTATTAGACGAGTAGATTTATTGATTTTTCATACATTTCAGCATTTCTGGATTGCGAGTCCAATCGCAAATCGGACTTCTAAACACTGATGACGGTGTCATTTACTGTTGGTTCTTTCTACATCGGTAGTTACGGCCTTGCTTAGTTGATCATGATCATGCTCTGAAATGCAACTTTACAGTTACATGGTTTACGGTTTTGGCTTTCGGACATGTAATTGCGGTCTTGTATAAAAATTAGATTGGTCCTTTTCTGTGATGAGTACTCGATCACACCACCAGCACCGGCGGCAGCAGTGGCGGTGAGTATGCTGCCAGTGTCATAGGGTTAGGGTAAGGATAATGGTGCTGCCACTGGATTTTCCTTTTTGCAAGTAAAGGCTGATAAATTGCAGAGTGCACTAATTGTGCCCAGGCGAGAAGGCAGAAGTTAATATAAACAGGAGAAGGGGTGAACTTGTGAGCTTGCAAACATTTCTAGTATCAAGTGCAATTCTAGTAAAAGCCCAGGGGCCTCATTCTATTATCGGGCGTAGGAGATGCGGGGCCGCAAGGACCGGCCGCAAGCTATTCGCCTATTCTATTCCCTTCCGGCCGGGGATTCCGGCAGGCTTGCGGCCGGCGCCTTGCTATCCCTTGCGGCTGCACGCGCCGGAGGAAAGCCTTTGATCTTAAACGGCCGCAAGAGTTTCGGCCGTAAGAAAATCCTGGTTGCTATTCAATTACTCCGGGAAACCTCTCTGCAAGGCTAAAACCGAGCCGAAGCTTAATTGCAGCAAAAAGGTCCCGCAGGCACACAATTAAGCACATTTTAAAGCCATAATAAAGCCATCCTGCACTCTTATGAGACTATAAAGTGATTGTAGGTGTTAGCATTAATAGCACAACATTCCCCTACACTCAAATCCGTAAATAATTACAAAAAAAAATTTATGTCACATATCCATGTAAAAAGTCCAGAGGGCTTGGAGCACCTCAGACCCGCCGACGCTGCGGCCGGAAAATAAATAGTTAATGTAATCTCGGATTTGGGGTGATGTGCAAGCTTGAGAGGGGGGTCCCAATAATCCTCATGTCCCCCATAATGATCCCTAGCATTTACAGAGCTTTACAGTGCCGTCTTGAATTTATTTTTGCATTTAAAGATTTCTGAGCTTACGGCCGATTGCAAGATATACGGCCGGCCGTAAGGGGATATACTTGCGGCGCCGTATAATTGAATTGCAAGGTGACGGGAGCCCCGCAAGGTAATAGAATGAGGGCCCAGGAGTTTAAATAAAAGGAGGGAGTTCAAAGAAAAGGTAGGGCAGATTTATAGTGCAACGGAGGAATAATAAAAATATATATATATATATATATATATATATATTTTTTTTTTTTTACAAAACTTTATACAAATATATTATTTTATATTCTTTATTTTTCCCACTGAATTTTTGTAGACAAGAATAATAATTATGAGTCAGTCCAGTGGCAACCTCACTCAGTGTACATCCTGTCGTATGTATGCAATACTGGAACAGATGATCCAGGGTCCATACCTCTGTGAGAGGTGTGAGCATGTTGCCTCTCTGGAAGCTCAAATTGGAGAACTGGAGAGGAGAATTGCAGCACTTACTGATATTCCACATGAAAGGGAGTTTGTCTCACTAAGCACAGTTTAGCTGGGCCTAGTGGGGAGGGTGGAGCTGGGGCTAGTAAAGATGTCCAGGGAGGTAGCTGGGTTACAGTTACAAGGGGAAGCAGGGGGAACAGGAGGAGGCAGGGCAGTTCTGAGTTGGCAAACACCAACAGATTTGCCAGATTGAGTGAAACTGTTGGGGATGTCCATTCAGGAATGGCAATGCCAGATAGAGCTGTTCCCTCTAACAGCCGGGAGAACAGTTCTACTGGAGGAGAGGGAGGGCAGAATAGGCAGAGCAACAGACAGGTTTTGGTGGTAGGATACTCTATTATTAGGAAGGTAGACAGGGTGATTTGTCACCCAGATCCCAGCAATCAAACAGTTTGCTGTCCTCTGGGTGCTCAGGTTCGGCGTGTTGTGAATCAGGTAGACAAATTATTGGGAGGGGCTGGAAATGAACCAGCGGTCTTGGTACATATTGGTACCAATGACAAAGTTAGTGGAAGATGGAGTGTCCTAAAGAATGATTTTAGAGAACTAGATAATAAGCTCCAAGGACCTCCAAGGTAGTACCAGTGCCACGTGCTAGCCCAGGGAGGCAGAAGGAGCTTAGGGGGGTTAATGCATGGCTAAAGATGTGGTGCACTAGGGAAGGGGTTTGGGTTTTTAGAGCACTGGGCTGACTTCTCACTTCGGTACAATCTCTACAGCAGGGATGGATTGCACCTTAATGATGAGGGAGCTTTTGTGCTAGGGGATAGGATGGTAGAAAGGCTGGAGGAGTTTTTAAACTAGTAGGTGGGGGGGACTAGATATAAGTAATGGAGTAGAAACTGTAGAGGGTATAAGGGATGAATTAACAACTCATAGGGGAGGAGATGGGGGGAGGGGGAGTATAGTCAATAGGGAGGTAGTACTAAGTAACTCAAGTATAGTGGCAGGCACCACCAAACTACAGACTCATAACATAAGATGTATGCTTGCTAATGCCAGAAGCTTGCCAGGAAATATGGGAGAGTTAGAATTATTAGCAATTAATGAAAAATGTGATTTAATAGGCATTACCGAAACGTGTTGGGATGAATCTCATGAATGGATTGTTAATCTGAATGGTTATAACCTATTTAGGAAAGATAGGGGCAATGGTAAAAGTGAATGAGGGATTTGTCTATATGTTAAGCCTGAATTTAAGCCTATAGTCAGAGAAGATATTTATGGTAGAACTAGCGGTAATGTTGAATGTTTGTGGGTAGAGTTAAATAGCGGAGCAGCAAATTCCAAAAGAATATTAGTAGGAGTATGCTATAAACCCTCAAATATAGCTGAAAGTGAGGAAATACAATTATTATTACAGATTGGAAATGCAGCTAAGCATAGGCAAGTTCTAATAATGGGAGATTTTAATTACCCGAAATAAACTGGATAAATGAAAACAGCAGTTCAGCTAAGGGGAGCAGGTTCTTGAGTACACTCAGGGATCACTATCTGGCCCAGGTTATACAAGAGCCTACTAGAAATGAAGCTATCTTAGATTTAGTCATCACACATAATATTGATATAGTATCAAATGTTGAAATAGGGCAACCTTTGGGAAATAGTGATCACAACACAGTCTCGTTTTAAATTGAATAAAAAAAACAACATTTTAAAAGGGAAGATTTGAATGGTCTAATGGCAGCAATACAAAGTATAGATGGGGACAGAGAACTGATAGGTTAAAAACACTTTTTTTTCCAAAAGTAGTTACATAGGCCCTCATTCAATTGCAATTTGGCCAATTGAATAAGGTCCCTAAATAGGCACATGACATATATTTTTTAAAGAAGTTTTTAGTTAGTAAGCATCTATCCAAAAGCAAGGTTTTTACTAACTAAAAACTTATTTAAAAAATATATGCTATGTGCTTATTTAGAGCCCTATTCAATTGGCCAACTTGCAATTGAATGAGGGCCATAGTATTTAAGGTTGAAAAAAGACTTTCAGTCCATCAAGTTCAACCTTCTAAGACCTCCTCTGATCTGCAATATGCGGATTAACTATTAATTCATTAGTTGTTAATTAATTATTAATCAATTATTTCATGTTTTTTTATTTCTATTTTTTTTATTATTATTAATTATTCCAGAGGAAGGCAAATAAAAAAAGAAAAAAAGAAAAACAAGCGAGACTTAGCCTATTGTCTCAAGGGGAAATGTAAAAAATTTGGATCATTACTGTCTCTCTAATTATCCATGATAACCCTGAATACCCTTTTAAATTAGAAATAAATCTAGTCTCCTTTTAAAGTTATCTATCGAATCCGCTGTCACCACCTCCTCTGGTAGAGAATTCCACAGATTAACCACCCTTACTGTGAAGAACCCTTTTCTTTCTTTGAGGTGGAATCTTTTTACTTCTAACCTCAAGGGATGTCCTCTTGTCAGTTGAAACCCTCTTGGCACAAAAAGCTCCCCCGACAAATCTTTATACTGACCCTGGATGTATTTATATAAGGTAATCATATCCCCTTATAGATGCCTTTTTTTTCTAGAGAAAATAAGTTTAATTTGGTTAGTCTTTCTTCATAACTTAGCCCCTCCATTCCCCTTATTAGTTTTGTTGCCCTTCTCTGTACCTTTGCCAGCTCTAAAATGTCCTTTTTATGAAGCGGTGCCCAAAATTGTACTACATATTCCAAATGAGGGCGTACTAGAGATTTGTAAAGTGGCAGAATTATATTTACTTCCCTGGCTTCTATACCCTTCTTAATACATGCTAATATTTTATTTGCCTTTGCAGCTGCTGCTTGGCTTTGAGCACTGTTACCTAGGTGGTTGTCCACAAGCACTCCCAAATCCCTTTCAATATCTGATACACCTAGATTTGCTCCATTAAGATTTTAAATTGCATGGCTATTTTTCCTTCCCAGATGCATAACCTTACATTTATTCCTATTAAATCTCATCTGCCATTTAGATGCCCATTCCTTAATTTTATGTAAATCCCCTTGGAGGGAAAGCACACCATTTTTCTTTTATTCTCAGTATTTTTCACTGTACGTTCTTTGTCCCAGTCTATATGTAGTATTGCTGCCCTTAGCCCATTAAAAGTTAGCCCTTTTAAAATTTAGAGTTTTTGTTGGCCCCTTACAACTCTGTTTTTTTGTTTTCAATCTCAAAAGAGACTGTGTTGTGATCACTGTTCCCCAAGGGTTCCCCTATTTTAACATTTGATATTATATCAATATTACTTGTGATGACTTAATCCAAGATGGTCCCATTTCTAGTAGGTTCTTGTATTACTTGGGTCAGATAATGATCCCTGAGTGTACTCAAGAACCTGCTCCCCTTAGCTGAGCTGCTGGTCTCATTTATCCAGTTTATTTCAGGGTAATTAAAGTCTTTCATTATTAGAACTTGCCCATGGTTAACTGCATTTCCAATCTCTAACAATAATTGTATTTGCTCACTTTCAGCTATATTTGGGGGTTTATAGCATACTCCCACCAATATGCGTTTAGAATTAGCTCCTCCACTATTTAGCTCAACCCACAAAGATTCAATGATGCCGTTAGTGCCAGCATAAACATTGTTGAATACACAACAAATTTAAATTCAAAAACAGATTTTTGTCTCAAAAGTATTTAAGTATAAGTCCTGTAGGTTACCAGCTCGGATCCATCACCCGTCCCGCCTCCTCCAGTCCCCAGTCCGCAACTCCAGTGTAGGGATTAGCAAAAGATAAAACAATGTTAATTAAGAAGGTTTCATGTGATAGGGGAACTATAAGGAAAATGGATCCAGGGATTCCAGATCTGGAAAAATATAGGCATATGGTCCTCCATTAAGTGGGTTAGCCTTTCATTTATAGCAATGTAATTCAGCTTACTGAGGGCTGATTGTAAAGTAAGAGTGGGAGATTTCCATTGTCTGGCTATGTGGCTCTGTAGCTAGCATTAAGTACAGGAGAAGTCTAATCTGGTATTTTGATAGTAAAGGGACAGAGTGTCCTAAAAGGCCTATGTCTGCCTTAGCCGTGACAGGCGTGCCAAATATGACTGAGGCTAGATGGAAAACCTTTTTCCAAAGACGTTGAACCTGGGGACATGACCACCAAGTGTGGAAAAAGGTTGCAGGGATCTGACAAGCTCTAAAGCAGTTGGGATTAGGGGAGCGCTTCCATCTAAATATTTTATACAGGGTAATATATATCCTAGGAAGAACTTTAATAGAGGTCTCCAAAATATTACTTCTGAAAGATCCCCTGGTTAGGCTTTACCAGGAATTTTGCAAGTCTCCATATCCCAATTGCAATTTAAGTCTTCTTCCCATCTTTGCATATATTTTGGGAGGGGGGTAGCGGAAGGAGAATTGAAAGTATCATATAGAATACCCACAATACCTTTAGAAAGAGGAGCAGACAGGCATAACCTAGTAAACCAATTTGAGGTCGGTTTTCCTAGCGCATGTTCTAATGTGGAGAGAAAGTATTTAAATCTGCAAAATGTATAACGTTCCTGCATGGGGATATTGAATTCTTATTTTAATTGACTGTATGTTAAGGTAGTATTATCTCTATACCAGGAGTTCGCCGTCAGTAGGTTATGGGATTTCCACCATAATAAAGAGGCTGTAGGGAGAGTATCCGGGAATCTGGGATTGCGTATTATGGGGGTAGGAGTAGGATACCTCGGGATCAGCTGAAATTTACGGACAGCCCATGACCAAATAGATAAGGATTGCTTTATGTATGGGCTGTCCAATTTGCCCAAGCATGTCAGTGGGTTTGGGATCCATGGGATGGACTCCCACATATATGGGGCCATCATAAAGTTCTCAATAAATATCCAAAGAGGTTGGTGAGTAGGGAATTGCGCAATTGGGATAAATGCCAAAATTTGGCTTTAAAATATAATTTCAAATTGGGGCAAGAAAGACCTCCTTTCGTTTTACGGATAAACATAGTCGATTTAGAGATACAATGTGATTTATTCTGCCATATAAATTTAAAAATTTGGCCTTGTAATTTATCTAAGTCTGTGTAGTTCAAGGCGATCAGTAGGGAGCTAAATAAATACATAAGGCGGGGAAGGAGGTTCATTTTAAAAGAGTGGATACGTCCTAACTAAGAGATAGGGTATTTTGCCCATGTCAATACATTTTGGGTGAATGTTTTGAAGAGGGCCGTATAGTTGGATTTATGGAGATTTGCAGTGTTACGGGTGAGATTCACACCCAGATACTTAAGATGGTTGGGAGGCCAGTTAAAATTTAAGTCCTGCTGCAAAAAGGTTAAGTCTGAGGGGGGTAAGGAAATATTTAGGGCCTCTGTTTTATCCATATTAATGTGAAGCCCAGAGAATTTGCTAAATGTTCCCAATAAGTGAAAAAGGGCAGGGACTGAGGTGCTAGGATCTGTCAAGGTGCAGAGGACATTATCTGCGAATAAGGCACACTTAAAGTGATGATGGCCTATATTTATGCCTTTGATGTCTATGTTTGATCTAATGGCCTGGACAAGGGTTCAACGGCTAGAGTAAAAAGCAGAGGAGATAAAGGGCAGCCCTGTCTGGTCCCCCTTTGAATAGTAAATCAAGCCCTGCCTTCACCAGGAAGTTTTAAGACTGCTTGAGGGGATTTATAATAACTAATATTCAAGTTCATAAAACGTCCTGTAAGGCCAAATCTCGTCAACACAGCTCTTAAATAGGGCCATTCTAGAGAGTGAAAGGCCTTCTCCATATCTAGGGCTAGAAGGCATAAAGGAGTACGGTGATAACCCGCCGAGAGCATGGTTTCAAGAACGGGCCTATTATTATCCCCGCTTGCCTAAAGGGGATGAAACCCACTTGATCCTTATTGATTAGTGAGGGTAGGAAGTTAGAGATTCTATCGACCATCAATTTAGCAAGTATTTTGACATCCCCAATAAATGAACAACATTTAAATCCTTACTAAATATAAATAACTCATTGCCATATACCAAGTGGGAATAAAAGTAAAACGAGTAAATCACATCCAATGTGGCTTAACAATGACTTAAAGATCAAGATACAGAGTAAAAAACAGGCATTTAAATTATACAAACAAGAGGGGACAGATACTGCTTTACAGGAATACAAGGAAATCAACAAGGCTTGCAAAAGCGCTAAAATGGCTAAAATAGAAAATGAAAAATTAATTGCAAAAGAGAGTAAGACTGACCCTAAAATATTTTTTAAGTATATTAATGGGAAGTAGGTGAGGAAGGAAGCTATAGGAACATTACAATGTGACACAGGCCATCTGAAAATTAGTGACCAGGAAAAGGCAGATGAGCTAAATAAGTTATTTTCTTCGGTATACACAAGGGAGGTACCAGTGGTTGGGACACTGCAACATAATGGGGCTACACTACCTTTGCCGAATAATTGGTTAACCAAGGTAATCCAAAAGAGGTTGAAAAAAATAAATGGTAATAAAGCCCTGGGTCCTGATGGAATACATCTAAGGGTACTGAGGGAACTGGGTTCTGTAATAGCCAAACCATTATATTTAATTTTTCAGATTCCCTCAACACAGAGTCGCTACCAGATGACTGGAGACAAGCAGACCTGATACCTTTATTTAAAAAGGGAGCAAGAGCAAATCCAGGGAATAATAGACCAGTGAGCCTCAATTCTGTAGTGAGAAAGCTTTTAGAAGGGTTAATAAGGGATAATATACAAGAATATGTCTATTTGAACAGGATTATAAGTAGGAGTTTACATGGATTTATGAGGGATAGGTCATGTCAAACAAATCTCATTAGTTTCCATGAGTAGGTTAGTAGGAACCTGGATCAAGGCAACTCAGTGGATGTAGTCTTTTTTGATTTTGCAAAGGCTGTTGATACAGTGCCACATGGGAGACTATTGTGCAAACTAAGGGATACAGGAATTGCAGTAAATATCTGCTCATGGATTGAGAGCTGGCTAAAAGACAGGGAGCAAAGGGTTGTTGTAAATGGAACATACTCCGATTGGACTAATGTGGTAAGTGGGGTTCCTCAGGGTTCAGTATTAGGTCCTCTTCTTTTTAACATATTTATTAATGACTTAGAGGTGAGACTGTAAAATTGGTGTCTCCATTTTTGCTTTTGATACAAAGTTGTGCAAGGTAATTAGATCAGATAATGATGTGTTTTCCCTTCAAAGGGATTTACATAAAATTGAGGGATGGGCATCTAAATGGCAGATGAAATTTCATACAAATAAATGTAAAGTTATGCATCTGGGAAGGAAAAATAGCCATGCAATTTATAATCTTAATGGAGCAAATCTAGGGGTATCAGATATTGAAAGGGATTTGGGAGTGCTTGTGGACAACCACCTAGGTAACAGTGCTCAAAGCCAAGCAGCAGCTGCAAAGGCAAGTAAAATATTAGCATGTATTAAGAAGGGTATAGAAGCCAGGAAATCAAATATAATTCTGCCACTTTACAAATCCCTAGTGCACCCTCATTTGGAATATGGAGTACAATTTTGGGCACCATTTCATAAAAAGGACATTTTAGAGCTGGCATTTTAGAGAAAAGGTACAGAGAAGGGCAATAAAACTAATAAGGGGAATGGAGGGGCTAAGTTATAAAGAAAGACTAACCAAATTAGGCTTATTTTCTCTAGAAAACAGGCATTTAAGAGGAAATATGATTACATTATATAAATACATCCAGGGTCAGTATAAAGATTTGTTAAGGGAGCTGTTTGTGCCAAGAGGTTTTCAACTGACAAGAGGACACCCCTTGAGGTTAGAAGTAAAAAGATTCCACCTTAAAGAAAGAAAAGGGTTCTTCACAGTAAGGGTGGTTAATCTGTGGAATTCTCTACCAGAGGAGGTGGTGACAGCGGATTTGATAGATAACTTTAAAAGGGGATTGGATTTATTTCTAAATAAAAAGGGAATTCAGGGTTATCCTAGATAATTAGAGAGGGAGTATTGATCCAGGGAGGAATCCGATTGCCAGTATCTGGGGTCAGGAAGGAATTCATTTTTTTTCCCCTTTGAAACGATTGGCTATGTTTCATTTGTTTTTGTTTTTCCGTTTGCCTTCCTCTGGATTAATTAATAATAAAAAAAAGGAAATAAATAGTTGATTAATAAATAAGGCATTATGTATATGGACTTATTCTTTAAATTGCAATCTTTGTGGTTATAAATTGTAAAATCTTTCTGATCTATAAAATAATATACTGAGATTTATCTGATTTATAACCTGCGATAGAAATATGGTCATTGCTGCTTGGTTTAAGGAAAGATATTTGAAATTTACAATTAGAATTTATAAATTAAATTGAATATTTGTCATTGATAATAAATAAGGAACTTTTTTTGTGTTGCAAGCTTTCAAATAACTTAGATTATGTGTATACTAAGATACTTATTAAACTGCAATCTGTGTGGTTATGAATTGTATAACCTGTGTAGTTTATAAACTACACTAGTAACTTTCCCGTATGTTATCTTGAATTGTCTGCACTCTCTCTGTGCATGCTCTCTCTCTGTGCGCACTCTTTCTCTCTCTGTCCTGTCTCTCTCTGTCTTGTGTGTCTCTCTCTGTCCTGTGAGTCTCTCTCGCTCTCCTGTCCTGTCTTTTTCTCTTTCCGGTCTCGTTCTCTCGGTCTTGTGTCTCTTTCTCTGTCCTTGTGTTTCTCTTGCTCTCCTGCCTTTCTCGCTCCTGGCATTGTCTCTCTTTCTGTGCGCTCTCTGTCTGTGCACTTTCTCTCTCTGCGCTCAGTCTGTTAACTCTCTCTGCGCTCTGTCTGTGCACTCACTCTTTCTCTCTCTGTGCACTCTCTCTTTCTCTCTCTCTGTACACTGTTCTTTTATGCCTATCTTACTATTTCATGGATATGTATATTTTTATATAATTGAATGTAAATTTATGTAATTATCATGTGTAATGCTGATGGTATTGTTTGCTCTATTTCAGAAATATAAGCAATCATAATTTACCATACATAAGCACATTTTAAGTAAATTCTTTTGAAAATTCTTAATAAAAAACAAACAAATATGGAATTCTCTACCAAAGGAGGTGGTGACAGTGGATTCGATAGATAACTTTAACGAGGGATTAGATATATTTTCTTTTAATAAAAAGGGCATTTAGGGTTATCTTGGATAAATAGAGAGGAAGTATTGATCCAGGGAGGAATCCGATCACCAGTTTCTGGGGTCAGGAAGGAATTGTATTTATTTTCCCCTTATGAGACAATTGGCAAAGTTTCAATGGGTTTTCTTTCTGTTTCCCTTCCAATTACCAATTAATCAGCATATTTCAAGGATCTGAAGGCGAGCTAAAGAGGTTGCATTTAGTGATCCTCAATTACTACGGTATGTGCCTATGTTAATGCTTTTTAAAAGGAAACCAACTTGTTGCTGGGGTGACATTATTCATCATTCCTTGTTTTCCAACTTTTACTACACTTATAGAATTTAGTGTACAGTTTAAATTGGAGCATGGAACTGGTCCTTATTGATATTTTGGGATCCTTAGAAAAAAAATAGTTTGGAACCGCTTATATAAAAAGGTACATTATCACTAATTAAAAGAAGCTGTGATATATTTAAAATCCACTCAAAATAGGCAACATGTTTTTTAAAAAGTAAAAAAAAAAACCAACAACCTATTTTATTCACGTATATGCAATTTGGCTGCAGTGTAATCTACCATTCTGGTTTCTGTTGACCAACTTCCTTAGCTAAAGGACACTTCTGCTGACCAACTTCCTTAGCTGGAAGGACACTTTGAAATCACAATGGGAATATAGCAGCTAAAGCTGGTTGTGCTTTATGTAAGAGTAATGGAAAGCTAATTTCTTTACAAGGACACACATTACTGAGAAAGTAGCAGAGAGAATAGGGTTAGAGAACAAGATGGATCCCAGGTGTAATGAATAGGCACCATATGTTGCAGTTCCCAACATCTCTACATAGCTATATGAGGAATCTGCAGACTCACAAATGTCCACATGGTGGTAGTATATTAATGTTATATCTCTATCGAAACACTATAAGACACGGCAAATGACATTTAGGATTGCAAACACAAAATAAATATTTCTTATGGCAAACAAAACAGGTTATGATGTAATATTATATTATATAGAGACGTTCATTATTATTTATCTTCTTCATTTTGTCTATTATCAGCCAAATGCATCTTCCACTTTCTCAGGTGAATGTGTACATGTAAACTTAAAAACTTTCCATTAGTCGCATGGAAAGATCTGGCAGTTTTAGCTGCCACATTCCCGTGATGCAGAGATAAACTTCTTCTTCATTCAAAGTCTCTTCCTACCTCAGACAGCTGATGAGCAGAAAGCAAAATGGTAGATTCCACTGCAGTATAATTTCACATAAAAGGTAATAAATCAGAGACTGTATTTTTTACATAGTCTGTTTTCACGTGTAGTTCTTCAAAATAGTATCTTGTAAATATGAGACTAAAGTATCCTTTAAGGAGGCACTCCAGTGTCATATCTACAACATGCTGTAATTACGCTGTAGTGTGAGCAACCAGATACTTCTGTTGCTTAAATGTAGTGAAAGTTCCAGTTGCTTGTATGGAAATGTGGCATTCCTTAGTGCCAATGATTTCAGTAGGACTTATGAAAATCTTAGCAGTATACAAAACTCACTCTGTTGATAAAGCAGCTAAACTAACAAAGCAATATATATGCAGTATATAAAAGATAAAAAAAATAAAGGTTTTATTATTTAACCTTTTTTAAGAATATATTTCTTATATATTCAAACAAACATTGGACTAGTGTTCATTTAAGTGTAAACATGCAGTCAATAGATAATTTTAGAATTATATGCACTTAAAACACACTCATGGTGAAGCACACGGTGAGCTGGGGGTTAATTTGTGATTACTGAAATACTGTATGTGATAAAATATTTAAAAATGAATAAAAACAATTTATATGTATTTGTGTACTTGTTTTGATATGTACATAATTTGCAAGGGAGCATGGGAAAAAAAGTCATAATGCTAGTTTTTACATTTTGATGAACTCTAGACCCTGGAGGCAGCCATATGCTTTGGAATGTATCTGTGAGAGAGGGACATTTACATTTCTACAGAAGCAGGACTTGCAGTTAGCATTGCAAGCTGACTGTTTCAGAGCATTGGTGGGGAGGAGTAAGGGCAAATATTATAGGATCACGGTGGGCGCTGGAGCATCCGTGCAGTGCACCAAGGCCCTTCATCTCCTGGGGGCCCCTGTGCAGGCTGCACTGCTTTATTTATTTAAAAAAATTCTGTCTTGTATGGGCCCACTAGAACCCCCTCAGCCTCCGACACGCCCCAGGACATAACCCCTACTCCTGGGTCCTCCCGACCTCCTCCCCCATCCGGAGGGCTTCCTGGCCTCGCCTGTCTTCAACAGTGATATCAGGACCCTTGGGGGAGGAGCCAAGCTCAGAGGGAGGCTTAACTACAGGCGTGGGGGAATGGAGCATGCAGGTAAGAGAGGGGGAAGAGAAGGATAGAGGGGGAAGAGAAGGAGAAGGTGAGAGAAAAAAGGGGGTAAAGAGAAAGTGAGAGAGAAGAAGAGGGTGAGAGAGGGGAAAGAGAAGGATAGGGTGAGAGAGAGGGGGAAAGAGAAGGTGAGTGAGAAGTAGAGGGTGAGTGAGAAGGAGAGAGGGGGGAGAGAAAATGAGTGAGGGGGAGAGGAGAGGGGGGAGAGGGTGAGAGAGAGGGGGGAAGAGAAGGTTAGTGAGAAGAAGAGGGTGAGTAAGAAGGAGAGAGGGGTGAGAGAGGGAGAGGGGGAGAGAAAAGGAGTGAGGGGGAGAGGAGAGGGGGGAGAGGGTGAGAGAGAGCCGTAAAGATGTGAGAAAGAAAAAGAGGGTGAGAGAGAGGGGGAATAGGAGAGGGTGAGAGAGGGGGGAAAAAAGGTGAGATAGAAAAAGAGAGGGGGAGAGAGAAGGAGAGGGTGAGTGAGAAGGAAATAGGGGAAAAGAGAAGGAGAGCATGAGAGAAAATGAGAGGAGAAAGAGAAGGTGAGAGAGGGGGGAGAGAGAGAAGTAGAGAGGGGGGAGAGAGAAGGAGAGGGGAGAGAGAAGGGGAGAGAAGGAGAGAGGGGGAGAGAAGGAGAGAGGGGAAGAGAGAAGGAGAGAGAGGGAGACAGAGAAGGAGAGAGGTGGAGAAGGAGAGAGGTGGAGAGGGAGAAGGAGAGAGGGGGAGAGAGAAGGAGATAGAGGGATAAGGAGAGAGGGGGAGAGGTCAGAAGGAGAGAGGGGGAGAGAGGGGGAGAAAGAAGGAGGGGGTGAAAGAAGGAGAGGGGGAGAGAGAAGGAGAGAGGGGGGATAGAGAAGGAGAGAGTGGGAGAGAGAGAAGGAGGGGGAAGAGAGAGAAGGAGTGGGGGAAGAAAAGGAGAAGGGAGAGAGAGAAGGGAGAGAGAGGAGAGGGGAAAGAAAAGGAGATGGGGAGAGAGAGAGAGAATTAAGGCGAAAGAAAAGGAGAGGGGGAAGAGAGAAGAAGAGGGGGAGATAGAAGAAGAGGGGGAAAGAAAAGGAGAAGGGAGAGAAAAGGAGAGTGTGAGAGAAGGATAGAGGGGGAAAGAGGAAAGAAAGAAGGAGAAGGTGGGAGATGAAGAGAGTGGGGGAGAGAAGGAGTGAGGGGGGAGAAGGGGAGGGGGAGATAGAGGGGGAGAGCGAAGGAGAGGAGGGGAGAGAGAAGGAGAGGACGGGAGAGAAGGAGAGGGGGGAGAAGGAGAGGGGGTTGAGAAGGAGAGGGGGATAGAGAAGGAGAGAGGGGGAGAGAGAGAAGGAGAGAGGTGGAGAGAGAGGAAGAAGGAGAGGGGAGAGGAGAGAGGAGGGATAGAGAAGGAGAGGGGGGAGAGTGCTGGGAGAGAGGAGAGGGGGAAGAGGGAGAATAAGAGAGGGGAAAGAGAGATGAGGGGGAGAGGTGGAGATAGAGAAGGAGAGGGGGAAATAAAAGGAGAGGGGAGAGAGAGAATGAGGGGGAAAGAAAAGGAGAGGGGGGAGAGAGAAGGAGAGGGGGGAAGAGAGACGAAGAGGGGGAGAGAGAAGAAGAGGGGAAAGAAAAGGAGACAGGGAGAGAAGAAGAAGAGTGGGGGATAGAAGGAGAGAGGGGAAAGAAAAGGAGAGTGTGGGAGAAGGATAGATGGGGAAAGAGAGAAGAGAAAGAAAGAGGGGGAAAGAGAAGGAGAAGGTGGGAGACGAAGAGAGGGGGAAGAGAAGGAGTGAGGGGTAGAGAAAAGGAATGAGGGGAGAGAAGGGGAGCGTGAGAAAGAATGAGAGGGGGAGAGAGACGGGGAGAGGGATGGAGAGAGAAGGATTGAGGGGGGAGGATAAGGAGAGGGTGAGAGAGAAAGAGAGATGGGAAATAAAAGGAGTGAGTGGGGAGAGAAAAGGAGAGTGGGGAAAGGAGAAGTTGAGAGAGAATGAGAGGGGGAGATAGGAGAGGGGGAGAGAGGAGAGGGAGAGGTGGGAGAGAGAGAAGGAGGGGAGAGGGGGTGGGGGGAGTGAGAAGGAGAGAGGGGAAAGAGAAGGTGAGCATGAGAGAAAATAAGAGAGGAAAAGAGGAGAAGGTGAGAGAGGGGTGAAGAGAGAAGTAGAGAGGGGAGGGAGAAGGAGAAAGGGGTAGAGAGAAGGAGAGTGAAGGGGAGAGAGGGGAAGGAAAGAGTGTGAAGAGAGATGAGTAGGAGAGGGGATAAAGAAAGAGAGGGGAAGAGAGAGGAGAGGGGAAAAGAAAAGGAAAGGGGAAGAGAGAGAAAAGGAGAGGGGGGGAGAGAGAAGGAGGGGGAAAGAAAAGGAGAGTGGGAGAGAGAAGGAGAGGCGGGAAAGAAAAGGAGAGTGTGAGAGAAGAATGAAGGGGAAGAAAAGAGAGAGGGTGAGAGAGAAGGAGTGAGGGGGTAGATAAAAGGATGGGGGAGAGAAGGAGAGGGTGAAAAAGAAGGGGAGAGGGAAGGAGTGAGGGGGAGGGAGAAGGAGAGGGTGAGAGAAGGAGTGAGTGGGGAGAGTAAAGGAGAAGAAAAGAGGGGGAAGAGAGAGAGAAGGAGAGAATGAGAGGGGGAGAGAGAAGGAGAAATGGAGTGATAAGGAGAGAGGGGAAAAGAGAAGGAGAGCATGAGAGGGGGTAGAGATAAGGAGAGAGGGGGAGAGGGTGGAGAGAGAGGAAGAAGGAGAGGGGGAGAGGAGAGAGGAGGGATAGAGAAGGAGAGGGGGGAGAGTGGTGGGAGAGAGGAGAGGGGGAAGAGGGAGAATAAGAGAGGGGAAAGAGAGATGACGGGGAGAGAGAGAGAAGGAGAGGGGGAAGAAAAGGAGAGTGGAGAGAGAGAGAAGGAGAGGGGAATAGAAAAGGAGATGGGGAAAGAAAAGGAGAGGGGAGAGAGAGTGAATGAGGGGGAAAGAAAAGGAGAGGGGGGAGAGAGAGAAGGAGAGGGGGAAGAGAGACGAAGAGGGGGAGAGAGAAGAAGAGGGGAAAGAAAAGGAGACAGGGAGAGAAGAAGAAGAGTGGGGGATAGAAGGAGAGAGGGGGAAAGAAAAGGAGAGTGTGGGAGAAGGATAGAGGGGGAAAGAGAAGAGAAAGAAAGAGGGGGAAAGAGAAGGAGAAGGTGGGAGACGAAGAGAGAGGGGGAAGAGAAGGAGTGAGGGGTAGAGAAAAGGAATGAGGGGAGAAAAGGGGAGGGTGAGAAAGAATGAGAAGGGGAGAGGGATGGAGAGAGAAGGATTGAGAGGGTGAGAGAGAAAGAGAGATGGGAAATAAAAGGAGTGAGTGGGGAGAGAAAAGGAGAGTGGGGAAAGGAGAAGTTGAAAGAGAAGAGAGAGAGAAGGAGAGAATGAGAGGGAGATAGGAGAGGGAGAGATGGGAGAGAGAGAAGGAGGGGAGAGGGGGTGGGGGGAGTGAGAAGGAGAGAGGGGAAAGAGAAGGTGAGCATGAGAGAAAATAAGAGAGGAAAAGAGGAGAAGGTGAAAAAGGGGTGAAGAGAGAAGTAGAGAGGGGAGGGAGAAGGAGAAAGGGGTAGAGAGAAGGAGAAAGGGGGAGAGAGAGGGGGAGAGTGAAGGGGAGAGGGGGGAGAAGGAAAGAGTGGGAAGAGAGATGAGTAGGAGAGGGGGTAAAGAAAGAGAGGGGGAGAGAGAGGAGGAAAAGAAAAGGAGAGGGGAAGAGAGAGAAGGAGGGGGAAAGAAAAGGAGAGTGGGAGAGAGAAGGAGGGTGGGGAAAAGAAGGAGAGGCGGGAAAGAAAAGGAGAGTGTGAGAGAAGAATGAGGTGGAAGAAAAGAGAGAGGGTGAGAGAGAAGGAGTGAGGGGGTAGATAAAAGGATGGGGGAGAGAAGGAGAGGGTGAAAAAGAAGGGGAGAGGGAAGGAGTGAGGGGGAGGGAGAAGGAGAGGGTGAGAGAAGGAGTGAGTGGGGAGAGTAAAGGAGAAGAAAAGAGGGGGAAGAGAGAGAGAAGGAGAAATGGAGTGATAAGGAGAGAGGGGAAAAGAGAAGGAGAGCATGAGAGGGGGTAGAGATAAGGAGAGAGGGGGAGAGAAAAGGAGAGAGGGTGGAGAGAGAAGGAGAGAGGGGGAGAGAGAGAAGGAGAGAGAGAAGGAGAGAGGGGGAAGAGAGAAGGAGAGGGTGGAAGAGACAAGGAGAGGGGGAGAGAAGGAGACAGGGATAGACGGAAGGAGAGAGGGGGAAAGGGGGGATGGAGAAGGAGAGAGAGGGGGAGAGAGAAGGAGAGAGAGAATGAGGGAGGGGGAAGAGTGGGGAAGAGAGAAGGAGAGAGAAGTAGAGAGGGAGGTGAGTGAAGGAGAGAGTGGGGAGAGAGAAAGAGAAGGAGAGGGAGGGGGAGAAGAAGAGGGGGGGGAGAAAAGGAGAGGGGGATAGATGGGAGAGAAGGAGAGAGGGGTCGAGAGAAGGATAGAGGGGAAGAGGGAGAAGAAGAGAGGGGGAGAGATTGAGGAGAGGTGAGAAAGAGAGAGAGAAGGGAGTTGGGGTGGCTATACTGACAAAAAAATGATATATATATACAGTGGATATAAAAAGTCTACACACCCCTGTTGATTTATCTTTGTCTCATTTTTTTACAGCACAGAACCCTGACATTTTAACAGGGGTGTGTAGACTTTTTATATCCACTGTATATAGATATTTATTTATATATTAATGTTGGCACCAGGGTGCACTGTCCCAACGGATGGGGGGCGGGGGGCTAAATTAGTTTCTCCAGCTCCGCCACTGTATAGGATAAAACAAACCCCCATACATTTCCCTCTTTCCTCTACCCCTATATTCACTGATCAATAAGATGAGACACCTCTGTCTTCAAGTTATTAGAAGAAGCTGAAGCCAGTCAAGATGATAACATTCTACACGTAAAGCAAGATGTTTTGTTACATACTTCAGGAACATGTGGGGTTTTCCTCTGATACAATGGTGCATTTATCATTATCTAATAACTCTGTAATAACATATTTTGTTCCCAGCTCCCCTGTGATCCCTCAGCCCCCATTCTTGAACATTTCTCAGCACAATCAGTTGTTTATTCTTTGTAAACAAGTGGTTTTGTTGTGACCAGAACACGTGTGACCCCCCTCTTGGGGATGATCTGCTGTCCCAGGCATGGGAAGAATGTCTGAGAAAGCTAAGATTCCAGAGGCAGTGGAAGGGTTACCGTCATTTCTTTTTGTAGAGAAATAATAGTACACATTATCGAGTACTTAGCAGACCATCAGTCCCTTTCAGTTTGTATATCCTGGAGCTTTCTGCTAATGTCTGGTAGTGAAGGGGTTAAGCTGTGTTCAGTATATAGAGTGTCTGCTTGTGGAGGGGTTACACTATGTCTATGATGTTCCTGCTTATGTTTAGATTAAGCTATGTCTGTACAAATGGGTTAAGTCATTTCTCTAGTGTAGGGAAGGGGTTAGCTATGTATTTAATGTGTCTACTAGGTAATGGGTTAAGCTGTATATAGGGTGCAGATGCTAGGAACGGGGTTAAATTGGGTCTCTGGTGTAACTGCTAGGGACAAGAAAAACGATCGGACTCATGTATGGACCCAAAGGATGATTATCACTGGAAAGTTGGACCAAAGAATTAAATAAGAGAGAACTGATTTCTAGAATATATATAGACTAGGATCCAATTATTTACAAATATGCATAGTCCTAAATCTAAATTAGCTCAAAGGTCCATTGTTACCTAAATGGCAAAAATAATTATTTTTAACATAAAAAGGACAAAAAAAGGGCCACTATATTAGGTCAAACATCCTAAAAGGAACGGGTTCTAAAGTGTATAGGCTGTCAAGTATTTGGAATCACAGTTTGGCAACGATCGGATCGCGCGCATGTGCAGAGCGCGGCGTGTCAAACACTTTCCCGCGAATCGCAGGTTGGCAAAGATCCAATCGCAAAGGCGGTCAGATTGCGCACTTGCTCAATGCGCAACGTGAACCGCGCATTGGGCATGTGCGAAACCTAAGGGGAGGGAAAAGACACAGAGGGAGAGGGGGGGAAGAGACACAGAGGGAGAGGGGGAGACACAGAGGGAGAGGGGGGGGAAGAGACACAGAGGGAGAGGGGGGGGAAGAGACACAGAGGGAGAGGGGGGGAAGAGACACAGAGGGAGAGGGGGGGAAGAGACACAGAGGGGGAGGGGGAAGAGACACAGAGGGAGAGGGGGGGAAGAGACACAGAGGGAGAGGGGGGGAAGAGACACAGAGGGGGAGGGGGAAGAGACACAGAGGGAGAGGGGGAGAAGAGAGGGGAGAAGAGAGGGGGGGAGACACAGAGGGAGAGGGGAGAAGAGACACAGAGGGAGGGGGGGGAAGAGACAAAGGGAGGGGGGGAAGAGACACAGAGAGAGGAGGGGGGAAGAGACAGAGGGAGGGGGGAAGAGACAGAGGGAGGGGGGGGGAAGAGACAGAGGGAGGGGGGGGGGGAGAGACAGAGGGAGGGGGGAAGAGACAGGGGGAGGGGGGAAGAGACACAGAGGGGGAGAAGAGACACAGAGGGAGAGGGGGGGAAGAGACACAGAGGGAGAGGGGGGGGAAGAGACACAGAGGGAGAGGGGAAGAGACACAGGGGGAGGGGGGAAGAGACACAGAGGGAGAGGGGGGAGAAGGGAGGGGAGAAGAGAGGGGGGAGACACAGGGAGAGGGGGGAAGAGACACAGAGGGAGGGGGGGGAAGAGACAGAGGGAGGGGGGGAAGAGACACAGAGAGAGGAGGGGGGAAGAGACAGAGGGAGGGGGGAAGAGACACAGAGAGAGGAGGGGGGAAGAGACAGAGGGAGGGGGGAAGAGACACAGAGAGGAGGGGGGAAGAGACAGAGGGAGGGGGGAAGAGACAGAGGGAGGGGGGGAGAGACAGAGGGAGGGGGGAAGAGACAGAGGGAGGGGGGAAGAGACACAGAGGGAGAGAAGAGACACAGAGGGAGAGGGGGGGGAAGAGACACAGAGGGAGAGGGGGGGGAAGAGACACAGAGGGAGAGGGGAAGAGACACAGGGGGAGGGGGAAGAGACACAGAGGGAGAGGGGGGAGAAGAGAGGGGAGGGGAGAAGAGAGGGGGGGAGACACAGAGGGAGGGGGGGGAAGAGACAGAGGGAGGGGGGGAAGAGACACAGAGAGAGGAGGGGGGAGAGACAGAGGGAGGGGGGAAGAGACAGAGGGAGGGGGGGAAGAGACAGAGGGAGGGGGGATGAGACAGAGGGAGGGGGAGGGGGGAAGAGACACAGAGGGAGAGGGGGAGAAGAGAGGGGGGGGAGACACAGAGGGAGAGGGGGGGAAGAGACACAGAGGGGGGGGGAGAGACAGAGGGAGGGGGGGGGAAGAGACACAGAGGGAGAGGGGGGGAGAAGAGAGGGGGGGAAGAGACACAGAGGGAGAGGGGGGGAAGAGACACAGAGGGGGGGAGACACAGAGGGGGGGGAGAGACAAAGAGGGGGGGAAGAGACACAGAGGGAGGGGGGAAGAGACACAGAGGGAGAGGGGGGAAGAGACACAGAGGGAGAGGGGGGGGGTGAGACACAGAGGGAGAGGGGGGAAGAGACACAGGGGTGGGGGAAGAGACAGGGGGAAGAGACAGGGAAGAGACACAGGGGTGGGGGAAGAGACGGGGGAAAAAATGACTCGGGGGAGAGAGGAGAAAGAGACACTAGGGGGAAGAGACACGGGTAGGAGAGGGGGGAAGAGTCACAGGGGGGAAAGAGACACGGGGAGAGGGGGGAAGAGACACGGGGGGAAGAGACACGGGGGGAAGTGACACAAAGGGAGAGAGGGGAAGAGACATGGGGGATGGGGGAAGAGACACAGGGGAGGGGGGAAGAGACACGGGGGAGGGGGGAAAGAGACATGGGGGGGAGAGGGGGGAAAGAGACATGGGGGGAGAGGGGGGAAAGAGACATGGGGGGAGAGGGGGGAAAGAGACACAGGGGTGGGAGAGTGCGGAAGAGACATGGGGGGAGAGGGGGGAAACAGACACAGGAAGAGGGGGGAAAGAGAGATGGGGAGAGGGGGGGAAAGAGACATGGGGGGAGAAGGGGAAATGAGACACAGGGGATGTGGAAAGAGACACAGAAGGGAGAGGGGGTAAAGAGACACAGAGGGAGAGGGGGGAAAGAGACACAGAGGGAGAGGGGGGAAGATACACATTTTTGCTGATGACACTAAATTGTGCAAGGTAATAAAATCAGATAATGATGTACTTTCCCTCCAAAGGGATTGGAATAAATTAGAGAAATGGCAGATGAGATTTAATACAAATAAATGTAAGGTTATGTATTTGGGAAGGAAAAATAGCCATGCAATTTATAATCTTAATGGAGCAAATCTAGGGGTATCAGATATTGAAAGGGATTTGGGAGTACTAGTGGACGACCACCTAGGTAACAGCGCTCAAAGCCAAGCAGCGGCTGCAAAGGCAAATAAAATATTAGCATGTATTAGGAAGGGTATAGAAGCAAGGGAAGCAAATATAATTCTGCCACTATACCAATCTCTAGTAGGCCCTCATTTGGAATATGGAGTACAATTTTTGGCACCACTTCATAAAAAGGACATTTCAGAGCTGGAAAAGGTACAGAGAAGGGCAACAAAACTAATAAGGGAAATGGAGGGGCTAAGTTATGAAGAAAGACTAACCAAATTAAACTTATTTTCTCTAGAAAAAAGGTGTCTAAGAGGAGATATGATTACCTTATATAAATACATCCAGGGTCAGTATAAAGCTTTGTCAAGTGAACTTTTTGTGCCAAGAGGTTTTCAACTGACAAGAGGACATCCCTTGAGGTTAGAAGTAAAAAGATTCCACCTTAAAGAAAGAAAAGTGTTCTTCACAGTAAGGGTGGTTAATCTGTGGAATTCTCTACCAGAGGAGGTGGTGACAGTGAATTCGATAGATAACTTTAAAAAAGGGTTATATATATTTTAGAATAAAGAGGGCATTCCAGGCTATCCTAGATAACTAGCAAGGAATATTGATCCAGGGAGAAATTTGATCGACAGTTTCTGGGGTCAGGAAGGAATTTTTTAACAATTAACAAATAATCTACATATTAAAATGATCAAAAGATATCTAAAAAGGTTGAACTTGAAGGACTAACAGTCTTTATTCAACCTTGAATACTATGTAACTATATAACTATATATGAATTACACTTTTTTGTGATGTTATTATATGAATAGTCATACTATTACTGTCTTACACATATTACTACTCTATCTATATATTATGTTTCTGTGACTAGGAATATAAGTTATTTTGTGGATATTATGTCTATTTTGACTATTGTTAATCTTGTGATCTGTACACAGGGCCGTATCTACCTTTTTTTAGCCCTAGGCAGTGAAGTGGAGGATACTCACTCACAGGGGGAGTACGCAAGGTATGCACTGACCCATTTTTGTCTTTTCTGTATGTGTAAGTTCCCTTTCCTTTTGTAACTCTCTTGTTCTAGGTGGTTACCCCCTAGTAGCCAGTCTGCAACATTTCATTTTTTTTAAGCCCTTGGCGGCTGCCTAATTGGCCTAATGGGTAATTCGGCCATGTCTGTACACAAATAATTGATAACTAATCATGGCATATGCCTATTAGGGATGCTATGATGTTTTGGTGGTTCTTACTACCCAGTAACTGGTTGAGGACCATTTTCTACAAGCATAAGAGTGGTTATGCTTTGTATTATTTAAGTTTGGATGTAATTGATTTATATCTTTAATTTCAAGTTCTATTTTTATGTAATAGTATGTGGTACTAATCTGGCCCCAATATTCTAACATACATGATTTATTAAACATGTTTATCTTTGAGGAATAATTTGTTAAGGAGGCTAAGGGTTAAGGGCCTTGTCTTTCATATAATTCATCCCATAGGTATGAGGATTCATTATTATATTGCTATCAATAATTGTCCTATGATGTGGATAATGTCCATTTTTTCTATTTGATTTTAATTCACTGTACTGTAGGAGTTTTCTTACTATTAGCTTGAATTTCACTAAGGGGTAACCCTCTGGAATCGTTAAGGTTTAAATCGCTATTAGATATGGGCAGGCCCTCACTGGCTATTTAAACCTTGAGAATGGAGACCGCCACTACTCTCTGTAGAAGCTTTGGAATAAGCGAAACGTGCGTTAGAGTTTTTTGTCCACTAAAATAAGTCTCTAGTGGGACTGCTGATGAAGGGGCTAAGCTGTATCTCTAGTATGTCTGCTAGGGAAAGAGTTAAGATGGGTCTCTGATACACCTACTAGGGAATTGGTAAGCTATGTCTATAGTGTGTCTGCTAAGGAAGATGTTAAACTGTTCTCTATTGTGTGTGCTGGTGAATTGGTTAATCTGTGTCTAGTGAAGAAAATAAGCTGTGAATGGGTTAAGCTTTGGCTCTAATGTGTCAGATGGTGAATTGGTTAAGCTATAACTCCTTTGTGTCTGCTATTGAATAAATTAATCTATGTCTCTAGTGTGTCTGCAAGGGACAGGTTAGGCTATACCTCTAGTGTGTCTGTTAGTGAATATGTAAGCTATGTCTCTAGTGTGTGTTAAATTGTATTTTACTGTGTGTGTTGGTGAATGGGTTAATCTGTGTCTGGTGTGTCTTCAAGGAAAGAAGTTAAGCTGTGTCTCCAGTGTGTCTGTAAGGGAGGGGTCAAGCCATGTCTCTAGTGTGCCTGCTGGTGGATGGATTAAGCCATGTCTCTAGTGTGCCTGCTGGTGGATGGATTAAGCCATGTCTCTAGTGTGCCTGCTGGTGGATGGATTAAGCCATGTCTCTAGTGTGCCTGCTGGTGGATGGATTAAGCCATGTCTCTAGTGTGCCTGCTGGTGGATGGATTAAGCCATGTCTCTAGTGTGCCTGCTGGTGGATGGATTAAGTTATGTCACTAGCTGCTAGTGAATGGGTTAAACTATGTATCTAGAGCAATTGTGGATAACTCAGTGCAGGATTTCAATCTATCTCTGTATGAGCCCAGAATGAAACCGAGAAACTCTGGTGTGCTAAAAAGCAGAGAGATACTGAAATCCTAAACTGCTGGTGGCCTTTGTAGAACTGAGTTACAACCACCACTAATCTAGGGGGTCGGCTAGCGAATGGCTTACGTTGTATCTTTTGCATGACTTCTGGTGAAGCTGTGTCTCTAGGATGTCTGCTAGAAATAGGTTAAGTCAGTAATTCTCAAACCTCTCCCCAGACAGGTCAGGATTTCAATGTAACACTGTGTGAACACAGGTGAGAACATTAGACGTTCCATTGCCCGTTGAATACTAATTGCCTAGCCTGTGGTCACACAGTTTTACATTGAAATCCTGGCCTGTCTGGGGATCCCGGAGGAGAGGTTTGGGAACCACTGTTAAGTGATGTCCCTAGAGTGCATGCTAGTGAAAGTGTTGTGACCTCTCTTGCATGTCTGCTAGTGAAGGGGTTATTCTCTTGTACAGGACGGGGTTAAGTTCCCTTGTACCCGGCACAGAGGGGGACAAAGTTGCCTCCCTTGTGCCCAGCAGTGACGGGGTTACTCTGCAGCCAGGCAGCACTCTCGGGGTTAATGCGCACAGCTGCCGTATAATATGCACATTCATCGCCCCATGAGAGGGTCCCTGTTCACTCGCAGATTTGTAATTTTTCTGTTGACCTTTTTGAGAATTTTCTACATTGCAAAGTGGAAAATTACTGAGTGTGTGTAACCCCTTCACTGCTGGGCACTGCCTGGGAGAAAAATGAGGTGTGGATGGATTTATTTATAAATAAAGTGGGAAGTGACTTTGTGTAAATAAACATAAGGAAGGATTCAAATTATGTTTACCTGGCATATTAATGAAGGACAAATACACTAATATAAACAGAGAGATTGAGTAAGGAGAAAACAGCGGGAATTAGGAGGGAGAAGAGACAGATGAGGAGTAAGTAGAGAATAGACAAGGTTTAAAGAAAACGGAGAGGGGGACCAAGGAATGAGAAGCAGGGGCGGAGCTACCAGTGGTGCAGGTGGTGCAATGTGCCAGAGCCGTTCTCTGTGGGGCTGGACCCTCTTGCTCCAACACCACCCCTGGCCAGAAATTGTTCTGTAGCTGTCTAAAAAAGATCATTTCTACTGACGCTCCAAGAGATAGCAGTGTGGAGCAGTTCAGCACACTGGGAATGTGTATCTGGGAAGAGTTATGAAAGCAAGGTGCTTGATGACAGCAAAGTACAGAGGGATGGGTTCTGAGAGGAGGAGCAATGGAAATACGGATGGGTCCTATGGAAGGTGGCTGCTATGTAGTGATAGATGTTAAGAGGGGGTGGGTGCTCTGAGAGAGATTTGTTTTTGCACCAGGGCCCTCCATTCCCTAGCTCCGCCACTGATTAGAAGACTGGGAATAAGGAGAAAGTACAGGGGAGAATAAAGCGGAAGTAGAGCGGATAATGAGAGAGAAGGGAGCGTGGATAGGATACTTGGGGAGATAGAGGGTCCTTGTCCTCTTCCCTTACGCAAAACATCACAAAACATTGGCAGCTGCAGTGCAGCCACCAACCGCTAGATGGAGCTGCCATTTTTCTGGCATTGCTGCACAATGCATATAAGACGCGCCAACAGAAAAGACCTTGAGCTATGAGAGGTGCACACGAGGCCCTCGAAGGCCCAGT
The DNA here is from genome assembly GCA_027410445.1 of Discoglossus pictus. Classification (NCBI taxonomy): domain Eukaryota; kingdom Metazoa; phylum Chordata; class Amphibia; order Anura; family Alytidae; genus Discoglossus; species Discoglossus pictus. The sequence continues at coordinate 117,090,761 of CM050168.1, read as the reverse complement.
ACCCTCGCCGAACATAGCGATGGCCTTGCTGTCGAAACAGCGCCGCCGTGTTGCGCCACGGCAGACAAGGAAATCATTTTTGCCTTCCCTCAAACCGGACGGCGCCATCTATCGGCTGCTTGATGGCACTGCAGCTGTCAGTGCTGTGCTTACACAACGGGATAGATCCAGAAATAGTATAGGGGGAACAAAGAGCATTCTGAGAAGTAATAGAGCGAGGATAAGGCAAGAGAAGAGCTAGGTGAGGAAGAGTAAGGAGAGTGTTGAGTAGGTATAAGAAGAAAGTAGAGGGGAAATAAAAAGAAAGCAAAGGGGATAATAGGGAGAAAAAAGAGAGCAGCAGAGGAGTGAGGAGAGTAGAATAGAGGTGGAGAGTAAAGGGAGGGAAATACATAGAGAGAAACATGAGAGGAGTAATGAGGAGGGGGAGTAGAGAGAGAAGAGTGGGGTCAGGAGAAAGTGGTAGGAGAGAGACAAGACCAGGGTAGACATATCACAATGTGTGTCCCAGATTCATCACATACTCCAAATGGCACCTGCTGTGCTGCTTATGTTAGTGGCTAATTGGAGACCAAGGTTGGTTGCCATAGGCATTCATTTGCAAGGGTGATTTCAGAGAGAGCAACAAGGGGAGGTGCCAGAACAAGAGACTATGTAGATAAGCTGGAATGTGGTCCAAATAGTACGGTTTCACAGAAAGCATTGTAGATCCATAGAATAACCTTTCAGCAGAAGTTGACCCTGTGCCTTGGGGCTTCATCTGGAATCTCAGGATCCATCCTCCCTATATATATATATATATATATATATATATATATATATATATATATATATATATATAAATACAATGTAAATGGGACACTTTGCCGTGTTTCCTGGGGAGCTCCGTTACATTAGAGAGATAAATACCCCCTCTGTATCTCTGTGGATAGAGGGGAGAGTAGAACAGTGTGTGGAGTGGGGGTGGGATGTAGTGGGGGGTAGAAAAGAGCAGATTTGTACTTTCTTCCCCATGGATGGAATGCTGTGATCTCTTGGCCAGGGTCCAGGGGCCGGAGGACAGATGCGTTTTGGGGAGGTTTCTTCCCAGTTCCCAGGCCGGCACATCAGCTGCCAGAACAGAGAGAGAGGAGAGAACATGGGGTCCTGTGGGAGAGGGTCAGGATTAACCCCTTTGCTGCCTGCAAAACTATTGCAAATCATAAAGAGAGACAATTATACTGCTGAAAATATTAATAATTAGTAATAATAATCCCATTAATAAGAAATATGACTCTTTGTTCTGTGACTGAAATGTAAATGTAAGGTCCACCATATGGATAAGCACAACCATGAACAAAACAATAGATGTGGGTCATTGGAGATGGGTCAGACACAACTGAACAATTGAACAACAATGCATCTGGAAATGTCAATTACACCACATCTGGAACCAGATCTATTCTGTTATGTTCCCGCACAGCACGGGAAGCCTCATGGTGCCCGGCCTGCTTGCGTCTTGATGCACTCCTTAAGCCCCTCACTTCAAGCCCCTAACCCCCTACACCCCTTGCTGGCCCTATCCCTAACCCCCTATACCAGTTACCGGCCCTAACCCTAAACCTAACCCCCTCATCCTAACCCTTTCACAAGGCAGCAGTAGTACCAGTGAGCATCTGCTAGATGGCGCTGCTGATATTCTGGTGCCATATCATAGAGTCAAGACTTAGGTAAACTGTTAGGGTGAGGGTTAGGGTGAGGATTAGGCTAACATTATAAGCTTAGAACTTCTCTCACATATCGTCAGCGCCATATAGCGGTTGGAGGCCACACTGCAACTGCAGACGTGTCCAGACACCATAACAGGATAGATCTCAGTGTCCTTGTAAACTAATAAATATTCCATTAGTATTGTTAAAAGCACTGGCAGTTTCAGCTACAACATTCCGATTGTGCAGACAGAAGCTTCCATTGCTTACTATGCCTTCTCCCACCTCAAGAAGTAGATCAGCTGAAGCCAAAATGGTAGATTCCACTGCAGCAGGAATTAAAGGCTGTAGCTTTATTTTTTTACAATCTTTTGCCTGCTTTCAAATGTATTCTACAGAAGAGCATACTTAGAAGATAGAAGCGCTTTTTTGAACTAAATGGGCAAATGGTTGGTAATTCTCAGGGTGCTCAAATCTGAGCATGTGTCAGATTATGCAAAATACTGAGAAATATCTATTCTAATGTGGAAACATTTAATTCATGAAGTACTTGGTAGTGATGTGGTTTTTTGCCCCTACATCGTATGCTACACAGCCCCCTGTCTCAGTGCCAGGATGTCTCATTCAGGGATACAGATCCAGCCAACAGGATAACGGTGCAGCATTTGAATCCTCTGCTCCGCCTCTCTCTCTCACTCGCCCCCTCGCTGACAGCTCCTCACAGCTGTTCTGTTCTCGAGCCCCATGGAGATGCCCAGGGCTATCTGCCTCTGGTCTTTATTACTGGCCCCCAGACCCGTGTGAGGGTCCCTGGCCCCTCGTCATGCCTCTGCTGGACTTATTCAGAGCGTGCTTCAGACGTGCAAAGGTAACATGTGACAGCTGATAGGGACACGCCAAATATAGCACTACATGAGACAGACAGAGCATGTGAATGAAATATATATATAAATATTATAGAGTATGGTAGCCGTGAGTGTCCAGTAATCTAGATGAATAATCAGAGTGTTGCAGTATTAAGTGATACCTTTTTTTTTTGTTGGACAAACATATTAATTGAAGTGGCGAGCTTTGGAGAGTTGCACCTCTCTTTATTAAGTCAGAAGCGCTTGTTTTATTCAATATTGCTTCAAATAATGAGAGGTGCAACTGTCAAAAGATTGTCATGTCAACAAATAACTTTGCCCATTAAAAAATGTATCACTATATTCTGCAATACTCTGCATAAATATATATATATTGGGGACATACCAAGATGGCTGCACCATAAATCAGCTCTGTTTACATGTTGACACTAAGCTCTGGACATTTACCCAGTGATATGTGTGTTTGTTTAGCTTTATCACTTGTTTGTGACTGACGATATCTTGTTTTATTGGTTGGACTCTTGAGGCTGATAACTGCAGGTTAGGGATGTGCTGGCTGCAGGTGGTTAGAGTAATATCTGTTATATGTTCCCTATTTATATACTATTGCAATGGGAAAAGATAATTATAATTACCTTTAACTGCTTATTGCTTAAAAAAATGACCTATAGCTCAATTTACGGTAACTATTAACCATTTTCTTATAATTCTCCAGTTTCTCCATATAAATCCCCCTATACCTCATTCTAATGCTCCATATAACCTCTTTTTATGACTCCTATTGCTTCAAACAAAATCTCTATAACTCAATTTTACCCTCTCCATTACAATTCCATGAAAAAAAATATCTACAATACTCTAATTGCTCCTTTAAACTCTTACTGTAACTTCTTCTAATACCCCCAAAACCTCTTTCTATAACTTCTCCTGGTTCATATAACATCAATCTGTATAACTCTTACTATTGCCCCTATAACTTCCATTGTCATTATAACTCTCATGATCCTTATACTTCTATAGAATGCCTCTTACTAACCTATATAACCATTCCCTATAACTCTTTCTCTTCTGATTCTTCATATAAGGGGAGGAAATTAGTATTCATCAGGCAATGGAGCCTCTAATTTCCTCACCTGTGTTCACACAGTGTTGCATTGAAATCCTGACCTGTCTGGTGAGCCCTGAGTATTCCGGTGCCATATCATAGAGTCAAGGCTTAGGTAAACGGTTAGGGTTAGGCTAACATTATAAGCTTAGAACTTCTCTCACGTATCGGCAGTGCTGCAAAAGATCAGCAGCGCCATCTAGTGGTTGCAGTCCGTACTTTAGAGACAGACCTGTCCCGACACCATAACAGGAAAGATCCCAACCTATAGACCAGGGGTGTCAAACTTGGTCCTGGAGGGCCACACCCAGGCCTGGATTTGAGGATTTCCTTTCTGTGTACAGGTGAGTCAGTCAGGATGACTGCAGAAGCAATAGTCTCACCTGCTTGTAGCAAGGATATCCACAAATCCAGGCCTGGGTGTGGCCCTCCAGGACTGAGTTTGACACCCCTGCTATAGCTATGTTATCGGCACTGAAAATCAGCAGCTCCATCTAGCGGTTGGTGGGCGGCACTGCTGGCGAATTTTTGGCAAATTACAAAAGGGAAAGGACCAACGCCTCTATATGGAGCAGTAGAAGGAGGCACAAGGATAGGTTATATGAATCAGATGTGTTATAAGGACTATATGGAAGAATAAAAGAATGTATAGAGCGAACTTACCTTGTAAGGAAAATAGAATGAGCCGACTGGATGGGCCTTTTTGGTTCTTATTTGCTGCCAGATCTGTGTTTCTACATATGTGGTAATTGGTACATTCATTTAATACTAAAAATACAGTCCGCCCCCTCTGTGATCCCTCTAGGCACCGCAGGATGTCACTTGCTAACTGGATGCTGTGAATCACCGCACACTGGAATTTCAGTCCGGTATCATTAAATGATGAATCACTTTTGCTTTTGAATATAACGCCACCCCATAACATCTACTGTTGCTAATCACAGAATTGATGGCAGATAAAAGGGCATTTTTGTCTGCCTATTCTATCTACCTTGGCATAATTAATCACTAGGAACTCGCAATGGCCTTATGTCTCTGCCAGGCTTGTTTAAGTTCCTAGACTGTATCCCAGTCAACCACTGAATCTACTACCCTTTCTTTAACTTCTCAGGTTCAGACCATGACCTCTTTTTCTTGCTCCTCTTTTTAAGGGTGATTCTTACCTCTTGAACTGTATTAAAACCTTTGATATATTTGCAGCTCCCCTCTCTCCTCTGATCTATACATATTCATGTCATGGAGTCTCCTTAAACTTTTTTACTTTTACACCATGCACCATTTTATTCACTTTGACTTGTTTCCAAATTGTTGATAACATTGAGCTCCTCATAGATGTTCTGTCCTCGAGTCCCATTGAGACGCCCATGACTATCTGAACCTAATCTTTTTTTATTGGCCCTCAGTTCAGTCTGAGGGTCCCAGGCCATATAATATTTCCCAATAACTCCCTCATTTTGTTATATATTCTTCTCTATAACTCCTCCCACTTGTACTTATAACCGCTCCCTATACCTCATCCTACTACTCTATATAACATCTCTACATCATGCCAGGCACATCTTGTGTCTGGTTGTGCTCATTTATAAAGATACCGGAGTGGGTTGCCAGTTTCTTCTCCAGTGGACCGGGTCATTGTTTATATTTCTTATCAACTCACTGGCTAGCTAAAAGTGGATCAAACACTTTATTTTTATCTGCCTTAAATTTGGGCAGTTAATTTTCTTCAATTAATTTATTTTCCATGGGAAAAAAACTATGGTAATGCATCCTTAGATGCAAAACTGAAAATGTTGGACCCCAATGGACCTATAATAAACTACACAGAGCAAAATGCAAAAACACTATAAGCATTTTTTTTCCATAGAAAATTAAATTTTTGGAACAAGAATTATTAACAATTTTGTTGAAAATATTGAATACATTAATTACATTTTATGAATAGATTTAAAGGGACTCCTTAGGGCATTTTGTGTTTATATAAATGTTTTAACTAGGTGACAGTTTTTATACTTCCCATGTAGGGTGACATTTTTCACAGCTGTGGCCTAAAGCCATGGCCATATCGGAGGGTTTAACACAACTATTATCTCATTAGCTGCTTGCCCATCAAAAATGACAGGAATCAAATTATAAGGCTGGCAATGCTGTATGCCACACAATGTAAGGCTTTTTCTCCTCTGATGAGTGCCTTCGAGTGCCCCACGATGAGTGCCTTCGAGTTATGCGTCTGAAAAATTTTGGGCTGCTAAACTAGCAAACTGCGTTCCTCGCGGTCAGCGGCAAAGTGCTAAATTTTTCGGCTTGCAGCACAAAGAGCACCTTTGGCGCTCATTGCAGCCTAAGTCCTGCATGCCTCAACTGCTCATCGCGCTTTGTGAGGCAAGCAGTGCAATGATCGCCTTTGGCGCTCATTGCAGCTTGAGTCTTGCGTGATCGACGGCTCACCTCGCTTTGCGAGGCTTGCAGATGCGGCCCTTTGGGCCGCCAACGGCTTGCCTCGCTTTGCGAGGCTCACAAAGTGTGACCAACATCGTAAGCATTCCCAACACTGACAACATATATGTGATAGCTGAAACAGTAGTTTCTACTTCACCATAATTAGATATACAATGTAATAAATTAAAAGTTATTGTTGTAGCAGTATAAAAATATTTTACATATTTTATTGTGTTGTTCTACAGACTAATATATTTTAAATACATGACCACAGTGGCCCTAACCCAATTTTTTTCAGCCATACATTTAAACAGCCAGGATTACACACAGTGATTTGAAATTTATAAGATAGAATAAATACATTTTACAAAGAAAATGGTTTGCAAATACCATATTTAATACTTTTGTTACACTGTTGGTTACAAAATCTAGCATATTATTACATTTCATGAAAATATAAAAAAATATCCATTTACAGGAGCGCTGTATATTTTAAATTGTACTTTTTTAAAGAATTATTGTAAAAAATAGACAAAAATGTTTTATAAAATAGTTTCTATTTAATTTTGAGGCCCCTAAAGTCTGGAGCCCACCTCGGCCAGTCTTGTGTCCTGGACAGAACATTCTATAGGCTCTGAACAACCTTCCATAAATGTAGGAATATCTTGGTATTTATGGTGTTATAATACATTCCTATATTTATATAGTAAAAGTTGTTGTACAATGTACCCTTTTGGGTTTATTTATGGGATTTTTGGCCTGATCCATCTCAGAATAGCCCTCCGGATGTGACCCTGTCTATAAATACAGAAGGTCACCTGGGCCACATCTGGATGAGAAGTTGTTTGTGTGTGGTTGTGTGTGAACAGGCTGCCCCAGGGGGGTCTGGTTGAGGAGTGGAGGGGGCTTGTTATAATTAAACCTATTGCTTTGCAGTATTAGCTGAAACTGTCAGGTTGGACCTTATATGATTTATATCAAGTTATAAACACAGAGCTCTTGTTGTATTTCTATTTTCTGGAACCATATGTTGTTGTTCAGTCCTTCAGTCGTGTCCAACTCTCGGTGACTATGGACTGCAGAATGCCGGGCACATCTGTCTGTTTCTGGTTGTGCTTAAGCATATGGTTATCTTGGCAAAGATACTGGAGTGGGTTGCCAGTTCCTTTTCTATAGTCTTTGCTATGACCTGCCCATCTTGGGTGACCCTACATGGTATAGCTCACAGCTTCATTGATGTACACAAGTCCCTTCACCACGACAAGGTAGCGATCCAGAAGGGAAAAACATATTTAGGGGACACTTAAACGTTTGTATCCTGGGTGATCAGATAATGTTTTTTTTTTATTAAAGCAAAAGAAGCGGCCTATGTTTATTAATTCATGGATTCATTTAATTGTGTTTGGTGGTATGTAATCTAATTTAGGGCTTGAGAAGATACCAGGCGCAATGTCGCCTTGTGTGAAGCATAAGTAGCATGTGCAGGCCAGCTTGCTCCTCACGGATTGGCTAAGGCCTTTGCTTCCTGATTGGATGCAGGAGGTGGCTAAGTGATTTACCTGTGTGCATCAAGCATTACAGACCCTAGGGAAGACAAATGAAAACATTGTGTTGAAATGAAATGATACAGGTAATACGGCAAGGGTGAAGGAACTGGGAGGAAATCCTCCCCCAGAGGGTAGGTGGGTGTAGGGGGTAAAAAAACATATGATGAGTTTTTTTTGTCCAGTTGTAGAAATAAGGGGTAATATAAAGCCTTTAGGGGTAAATAACAAGGACATGGATGTCATCATTGCTGCCCTACATGCAGGCAGAGCCCGTTTAGCGCGGTATATGCTTTCCTGGATCGCTATCCGAAGACCGAGCTAAATGGGGCATTTTATTGGGATAGCGATGAATAGCGCTATAGCAAAAAAAAAAAAAGCACACTAAACGGGGAATTAAATGCCTGCAACGTGGTACCGCGAGATTTAGCACTGTTTGGGGTCTGACCCCGGAAACACTGCTATAGCGAATCAGTGCTGCGCTGGGTAGCGTTGTGCAGGGCTTTACAGTAATCCAATAGAGCGCTGAAAATAAATCGGAAAAACTTTTAGAATGTTTACAACTGATGCTTATTTACTGTACTAGGAAATTGCCCGTCAAAAATTGTAAGGCTGGCAATGCTGGTTGGCATACAATGTGAGGCTTTTAGTCCTCGTTGACCATGCAAATTCTAATAAACAATCTTTGCTGCAAACAAAAAATGTTAGAAATGTATTTATTGGATCATATGAGTGATGAAGAGGAAAAAGGGTTTGAGGAGGACTAATGCAATAGTACAGGATGAGAGTTTATATGGATGTAATGTTAACCTTTTTATTTAGTTCAAATACTGAAATCATATTCATCCATCATACGTATTTGTCTTATACACATTTCAGTATAGTTTATATATATATATATATATATATATATATATATATATATATATATATATATATACTAGAATATTGCCCGTCAAAAAATGACGGCAATGAAATTGTAAGTGAGCTAATGCAGTTTGATGTATGGTAAACAAATAAATAATACATTAATAAAGTAATATACTTTACCTATTTTGAAGTAATATATGGAGGAAGCATTGTGTTGAAGAGCTGCAATCTGTTTTGATGTTGCTGCATCATTAGTGGTGTGGAGCTGCTGTGTAAGCGTGATGAATGTGTGCAGTGTAATAGTGTGCGTGCGCGAGGCAAATCCATTATCGTAGCTGTTTACTTCCGGATTGTATAAGTTATTGTTCTAAAATAGCACCTAATGTGGCGGCTGTGGCTGATTTAGCGTCCTTGTTTTCGGATGTCGTCCGACTTTTTCGGAATATCCGTAGGTATTTTGTGGTGTTTTGCGTGTTTAGGGTCCTTTAGCCTCGTTTTCCTTTTGTTCGGCGGACATTTTTTCTCTTGCTTAGATAATTTTCGGGTCTCTAAACTCCGAAATTTGTACTTAAATGGAGGTGTAAATTCACTTACAGAGGTCCTGGGTGCACCACCTTGCTGTGGGTAACCTTTTTATGTGTTTTTGTGTGTATTTATTGTGTTTCTAATGTGTTTTGGTTCCCGCAGGTTGCGTCCTTGTTTTCGACTCTTGTACGTCTTTTTCGGGAAATCCGTAGGTGTTGTTTTGCGTCTTTAGTTTTTTTGGGGGGCCATTTTTTCTCTTGCTTAGAGAATTTTTGAGGTTCTAAACTCTTTTATTTTGAGTTAAATTGAGGTGTAACTTCAGTTTTCGAGGTCCTGGATGCTCCCTCTTGCTGTAGGTAAGGTTTTATGTATTTGTTGTGTGTATTTATTGTGTTTTTCATGTGGTCGTAATGGGTCGTAACGTGTCTCGTATTTTCCTTTCGTAACTACGTAAATTTTGCAAGGTCCGCAGTTGATGGCAAGGAGCGCCTTCGGCTCTCCATGCCAGCGACTGTGGCCCTCGCTTCGCAACAGCTCGCATGCTCACAACTATATACCGTATATATATATATATTTATTGTAAAGTAAAAAGTGTGGGGGGAGGGGGATTGATTGGATTTGAACTCACAATGTTGTTTGTAAAAGCACCTTTGTGTCCTGTTTCTAAATAATGAGTAATGGGTGGAAGAAACTATGGGCCTCATTCAATTTGGGGCCGTAACTCGATTGCAAAGGACTTTGGACAGAAAATAAACATGAAATAAAGTATTCTATTTTGGCGATGTGCGAGCTTGAGAACGTTGTGCTTTTAATTCTAATGTCACCCATTGTGTTCCCCATCATTTACAGTGCTGTATTGAATTTATATTTGCATTTAAAGTGCTCCGATCTGTCAGTAAGTCCATTGCGAGACCTCCTTGGTCCCAGTAACCTGTCGTTTGATATTTGCCATTTGAGACCTGATAGAGGGGAAATCGGAGCAATTGAACAGCGATTTATGATTTTAGCGGCTGCAACTCTTGCGTCCGTGAAAGATCAAAGTCGGTGCCCGCAAACGGACGGCAATTGAAGCCCGGATCTCTAAAAAGTAGCAATTGAATAAGGCCCAATGTTAGTGATATGGGAAATTATTGTTATTGTTTATTTATAATGCGCCAACATATTCCATAGCACTGAAACACTTGAAATGAAACCCTTCCTTACTCAGCCTGCACAGTTGGTTCTAATTAGTGTCACTAATGCAGTGCTCATTCTTATCTTCTCTATTTTAGGATTTCACCTCTCGTGGAGACAAGAAGCATGAAGGTAAGGGCTTTTTTAGCACTGGTTACATACAAATAATGTGATTTAAGAAAATATTATTCAATAGAAATTGTCATATTTGAATTTAAATGAATTTAAATACTCTCTCTTCCCCCTGGAATCAACAAAAGCATCTACAAAATAGAGGAACTGGTGGATGAGCTTCTAGAAATTAAATGTGATTTATAAAACGTACTTTAACTTATTGGAATTGGTGTTTCTGGTTTGTAAATCTTCTTTCTTGACATACTCAATCTTCTTCTATTTTTTAAATGATTTTCTAGAATAAAAAACATGCTTGTCTGGCACTTTCTGTTATCTCCAGAACTGTGTAGGTCTGTGAGAACCAAAAATGATGGTCCAGTGGTTGGGATTCGGTGCTTTCACTGCTGCAACATGGGTTTCATTCCAGTTAGGGAACCAAGAGGTCACACCAACCTGAAGCCAAACAGGGTTGGGCCTGGTCAGTACTTGGAGGGAGACCACCTAGGAATACCAGGAGCTGTATGCTGACCCTCTGGAGAAGGAACTGGCAACCCACTCTGTATCCCTGCCATGAAAACCAACTAGATCAGCATGACCATGGACATAAAGATGCACTGGTGTGTCACGGTCAATGAGGTCACAGAGTCGTTCATAATGTTTTTTGGGGGGAGTTTTTGCATGCAAATTGAGAAATCTGAAATAAAAAAAAAATGTTAAAGAGACAGAGAACAGATATAAACGTTGCTCCTCATCACGTTGTTGTTTAGTGCTTCAGTTGTGTCCAACTCTCGATAACCATATAGACCACAGCACACCAGGCACATCTGGTTTTCTTGGCAAAGATACCGGAGTTGGTTGCCGTTCCTTCTCCAGTGGACCACAACTTTTCTGACCTCGCTGCTATGACCTACCCATCTTGGTTGAGCCTACATAGTACAGCTCACAGCTTCATTGAAGTACACAAGCCCTTATATCACGACAAGATAGCGATCTGGAAGGGGTCCTCACCTTGGCTTACCTATTAAAATATACAAAATGAAAGGAAATCTTGGGAACTATTTTAATTTATTACTTGGTTTGTGTAAAGAAAACATAATAAAATTGTTGGACATGTTTCATTTATATCCATTTTAAAAACTAGCTATTCCCATAAGTAATGTATCTAATGAGCCTTGTTACTCCCTAACATTTTTTTTTTACTGAAAACAATAGATTCAGATCAACATTCATAAAAAAATCTTTTGTAAGAAATTTCCATCTGTCCTTGGTAGGTGGATCAGAAAGTCTGTTTGACAAGTAAAAATCACACACTTCAATGTATGTTTTCTGTAAGAAAATGCAATCTGTAATATAGCATTCAACTGTTAAAGTATTTGTTATTACCTATGATTTGGAACTGTGCTGTGTCACTTTAAAACCAGCTTTTTTTTAATGCTTACCGAATATGTGTTTTCAATGTCAAATAATAGATTGTCAGCTCCTCTGCCAAGTGATATTCTGGCCTTGATTTTTGTCACCCTGTGACTTGGTGGTCTGGGATTTAAGTGGCTTGTGGCTGTTTTAGGAAAATGGTGGGTGGGATTTTGGGGCAAGAGATAAATAGCAGATGTCAGCAGTCTGACCCCAGGGTCACTTCTCACTTCAGCATTTGAGAATCATGAGGTCTGGATGGGAGCTCATGACTGAACACACAGGCTACTTTCATTATGATTCGGGCTCCTCGTATTGGAATCCATACTGCACTATATACTGTTACCGAGTATCACTTGTGACTCAAAGTATGAGCTAAGAGCATGGATTTTTTTTATTTTTTTTTTACCCAAAAACATTTGTTTTCCAATCAATTGGCAATACGGGGTAACTTATTACTATATGGTATTGTAATTAATTAAGTTTAATAATAATAATAATAATAATAATAAGCAAAATGATTTCAGGGTTTATAAAATGGATTTTTAATTGTGAATCCAAATTATGACATTACTATTATTATTATTAATATTATTATTAATATTATTATTATTAGATAATTATTTAAAGGTAGGCAAGCAATGCAGCAGGAAAAGGCAGTAGGAAATTAGTACCAACCTTTATCTGCTGGTATTTTTTCTTCAATACACCCAGGTATCCTATCTGTATGTGGTGGTAATCTCTGAATGAGCTTGTTTAGCTGCTGGATGTAGTGAAGAAAATGTAACAGATAAATGTCAGTAGTAATGTCACCCTATAGACCCTTAGTTAGACCTCACCTAGACCATATCTGGAGAATGGATCTCCAAAAGCATGGGTGTAGGAGCCCCCAAAAACTGGGGGGATAATTCAACTCTATTCCCAGGACAGGAAGCAGGGGCAGATTGAAAGTGCCCCCCCCCCCCCCAGTTCCTACATTGTTGTTGAAAAGGATATTAATAATTTAGAGACAATTCAAAATGTTGCAAGGTCTAAAAGACACCATTTATAGGGAAAAACTCCATGATCTGCACTTGTATAGATTAGTCCAGCGGTTCTTAATCTTTTTGGTCTGGGTCCTTACTGGTCACCATCCAATGCTCGTGGGACCAGCTGTGAGATCCATGACATGTTTAACAGGTCAATATTTCATGTGATTTACTGGATTTTCATCTCGTTTTGCACTGATTTGGATACAGTTCAGCTTAACTGCTCATAATTTCCTCTATAATTGTGCATAATAGCGATGAAGTATGAAAGTGTTAGGCTCTCTTCATCCCTGAGGACCAGCAGATAAGGTCTCCAGGACTGGCATGGATCCTAAGATCAACTGTTACAAACCATTTGCTTAGAGAAAGCAAAAGAATTTGAGAGGGGTGATATGAGACTTATTTGTATGTTACATTTCTTACATAGGATGTTTTCTGTGTCCCTCTAAGCTTGTGTTTATAGCTGAATGGGGCCCACTAGTTGTTTTCATAAGTGTGTCTATACTTGGGTTTAGATTGTAAGCTCTGTGGGTAAGTTGTTGATAAATCATCACAATATCATTATTTCCAAGCCACAATAATGTTGCTTGTGGTTAGTGCAGCGGTGTGGGGCCCTTTGTGGTTAGGTAGGAGCCACCCATGTGCTGTGCTAGCCCATCCAGTCAGGGACATACAGGGACAGCTGCTGGTGACATCTCCCCCACAGCTCTGACCCTCTTGTTTTGCAGTCTCTTTCTGTAGCTTATTTTGGACAGCTCATGTGCAGAGAGTGGGTGAGCTCTTAGGATTGATAGGGTGGGACAGGGAGGAGGTGGCTGAGGGGGCATTCGCTTGGGGGTCTCTAAATGGCACAGGACACTGCACTGAAAAGACCTTTATAAAGGGGTGAGAAGCAGGAGACAGACAGCAGGAGGGTCATTTCCTGCTGAGAAAGAGTTAATGTGACATAGAGCGATGAATGATAGTGGTAGTAAGAGAGAGGAACAGAAACAGAGACTCGCACCGTGTAACAATATCCCATAGACACACTAACACAACATAGACATGCGCTATAATATAGAGATGCACTGCCACTCACACAGACAGACACACATATACATGCACACACAGACAATGCACACAGGATCATACACAATAGGATACACACATAGCTAGGCATTTATATACACAATGATATACTATTACATGTTCTCACACACATATAGAAACAAATCAACATAAATACAGACATCACACGTTTACATACAGACACAGAGAGTCAGATACATAGACGCACACCAAATACAGACACACAGACGGACAAAGACAGACCAACACTCACAGAGAGAACAGCCAAACAAACTCATTGTCAGATAACCACCACAGACAGACAGACAGACGGATCAACAAACACAGATCAATATATAGCAAGACAGAACAGCCATACAAACTCATTATCAGATAACCACCACAGACAGACACACAGACGGATCAACAAACACAGATCAATATATAGCAAGACAGAACAGCCATACAAATTCATTATCAGATAACCACCACAGACAGACACACAGACGGATCAACAAACACAGATCAATATATAGCAAGACAGAACAGCCATACAAACTCATTATCAGATAACCACCACAGACAGACACACAGACGGATCAACAAACACAGATCAATATATAGCAAGACAGAACAGCCATACAAACTCATTATCAGATAACCACCACAGACAGACACACAGACGGATCAACAAACACAGATCAATATATAGCAAGACAGAACAGCCATACAAACTCATTATCAGATAACCACCACAGACAGACACACAGACGGATCAACAAACACAGATCAATATATAGCAAGAGAGAACAGCCATACAAACTCCTTATCAGATAACCACCACAGACAGACACACAGACGGATCAACAAACACAGATCAATATATAGCAAGACAGAACAGCCATACAAACTCATTATCAGATAACCACCACAGACAGACACACAGACGGATCAACAAACACAGATCAATATATAGCAAGACAGAACAGCCATACAAACTCATTATCAGATAACCACCACAGACAGACACACAGACGGATCAACAAACACAGATCAATATATAGCAAGACAGAACAGCCATACAAACTCATTATCAGATAACCACCACAGACAGACACACAGACGGATCAACAAACACAGATCAATATATAGCAAGACAGAACAGCCATACAAACTCATTATCAGATAACCACCACAAACAGACACACAGACGGATCAACAAACACAGATCAATATATAGCAAGACAGAACAGCCATACAAACTCATTATCAGATAACCACCACAGACAGACACACAGACGGATCAACAAACACAGATCAATATATAGCAAGACAGAACAGCCATACAAACTCATTATCAGATAACCACCACAGACAGACACACAGACCGATCAACAAACACAAAGACAGATCAATATATAACGAGACATAACAGCCATACAAACTCATTCACAGATAACCACCACATATACACACATATACAGACAGACAGACACACAAAACAGGCTGACAGACATATACACACAGGCAGAACAGCAGACAAACACTTTTTAACAAACACACACCTCATATATACAGACAAACAAACAAAAGCAAAGGCAGATATATAAACATACCATATACAGGAGGACAAACCAGCAGAAAGACAGACACATACATACACCACATACAGACGGACAAACAGAGACAGACACACACACACTTTAGCAGATACACACCACATACAGACCCACAGACAAACTAGACAGATACATACACACACCACATCCAGACCGACAGACACAGACACACACACTTTAACAGATACACAGACAAACTAGCACAGACCGATACAGACGGACAAACAAAGAGACAGACACTTTAACAGATACACAGCACATACATACAGACTCATATACAATTACCAACACACTCACACCCATACACACATGCAGCTGTCTCTGCCTCAGGCAGGTTTATGTCACACTTTCCAAGCAGCCTGTCTGTCCTGAGCTGCAGTTCTTAGCTGCTGGGCGTACGCTACACACGGGCTCCCCTTGTGACTTCTGAGGACTTTGGGTTTTGGGGACATGGTGAGAGGATCTGGGGGTCCCCAGCATGGCAGAAATGCAGGAAGGAAACCAGCCGTACAGGAGGGCACACTTCAAGGAGAGAGCGTCCAGAACCTGGAGACGCCTGCGGAGGAGACTGTCTGCCCCTCTAGAACTGGGTGAGTGAGCCCCACATTGTTATCATTAGCTATGGAAATTAGATTGTAAGCTTTTGTGGGCAGGCTGTTATTTTATCACAGTTTTACTATGATGTTGTGCTGAAAAACATAGCATTTTAAGTGCACCTTTTTATTTTTTTAAGAAAAAGAGAACAAGAGATCATACTAGAAATTACTTGAACAAGAGATCATGATTTGTTGTTTGTGGGGTTTTAGAATCAGACAGCCTTATTAAATTGGGATTCGGTAAATTTAAAAGGGCTCTATATAAGCACATAGCTTATATTTTACAGAAGTTTTTAGTTAGTAAAGACCTTGCTTTTGGATAGAAGTTCACTAACTAAAAACTTCTGTAAAAAATATGCTGTGTGCTTAAATAGAGTCCTTTTTAAATTGACTGAATCCCAATTTAATAAGGCTGATAATGTGTAGTTGTCAGATTACTACTTAAGTGAATGAGTGACACTGTGACCAGTTAGTTATCTGACAGGGCATCAATAGAGACCATTCAAATATATATAGCGGTGAGGACCTCAGAGAGAGATGATAACAACCTTCAAATATATTAAAGGATTTAATAATGTTCAAGAGGGAAAAGTCAAATTATAAGAACAAGAGGTCATGATTAGGAGTTGGAAAATTAGCGATTTAGGAGGTAATGTGTGAAAATGCTATTTGTCAATGTTTTTTTTGTTTGCCTTCCTCTGGATCAATTAGAAATTCACTAATTACAAGGATCAGAGGAGATCTAAAGAAGGTTGAACTTGATGGAGTAAGTCTTTTTTTCAACCGCAGTTACTTTCTAACAGAAATAGTAGTGGATAAATAGAACAGCTTTCCAGTGGACAAATACTCTGTTTCCTATGAACTTTAGGTAGGAGAATGGACAGTCTTGATGACAACTACCATCAAAATACATTTTCTAAAAGAGAACTGCTTCAGAGCATGACCTCTTGTTCTCTACATCTGTCAGTGTTCAGTACTTCTGGTGATTAGTAATATTTATGTCAGAGGATGATGTATGCAATATTAATACTGGGCTCATTATAACTCACAGGAAGAGGCACGGCTCTGTTAACCCTTCCTCTCCCGGAACACATGACATAGCTGGGATAAATTGAGCTAGCAGTGGGAGCGTATAAATATTATGAATGTGAGCTCATGCGTGGGCTGGGCGTCTCAGAGATGACTCTGTATTTTCCGTCTGTTACCCTCGAAGGATAAATTAACCCACAAACTGGAGGTGTGCAGTGTATACAGAGCCAGCTCATGCTGATCCCAAGAGCTTGCAGTCTAAAATTTCTGAACCTAAGAAAATCAGAGGATCACAATAGATCCAGAAAGCTATTTTGAAATTTTGAAATTAATGTCTGATCACTGTCATTTGGGAAACACTTCACATGCTTGTGAACTACGTATATAATAACCTAACCACATTAGCAGATGTGTCTGTAGCTGGAGTGGGAGGGTTGTACAATTTGGGTTTTCACTTCTATTTATCTATTATCAAGTGTCTATGGAAAGTGGAAGTCATTCAACCAAACGGAGTAAAGATTGTAGCAGGATCCATGATTCTTCCCAGTCATCTCAGGTTTTTAATCCTGTTAGGATCAAAGACCAAGTGTCTGCTGCTGATAAAGCAATGTAATACAATAGGTATAATGTAAAAGCTGTATTTATTTATTTTAGGATTAGTTTAATATTTCACACATTGTCATGTTTTTCAAAAGTGCATCCTATAAAAAACAGATGTACTTCAACTTTGTTGAAACAAGGTAGTAGATAAACAGAGCAGCCTTCCAGCATAGCTGGTATTGGCAAAGGCAGTAAAGAAGTTCAAGCATATAAATAAGCTTGTCCTGAGGATATATTAAGCCTGTGTTGTAAGATAGATATAATGGACAGACTAGATGTTTGTATTCTTCTCAGCTATCATACTGTATGTTCTTGTGTATTCTTGTTGTTGTTGTTGTTCAGTGCTTAAGTCGTGTCTGACACTCAGTGACCATATGGGCCGCAGCACCCAAACACATTTGTCTGTGTTTCTGGTTGTGCTTATGCATATGGCTTTCTTGACAAATATACTGGAGTGGGTTGTCACTTTTCTTCTCCAGTGGACCTACCTGCTATGACCTGCCTATCTTGGGTGACCCTATATGGTATAGCTCACAGCTTCAGGACCTATCCTGTTATATGTACGCACGGGAAGTGCACTGCCGCCGTCCCGATCTACCTATGTCTAGGTGCCCGATAAGTGGTTAGGGGTTTTCGGGTTAGGCCCGGAAGTAGTGTAGGAGGTTAGGGGCTTAGGGTTAGGAAGTGAGGTTAAGAGGGTTAGGGTTAGGAAGTGAGGGTTAGGGTTAGGAAGTGAGGTTTAGGGGGTTAGGGTTAGTGGGTTGTGGTGTACTAGTACCAGGAGGCTTCCCATGCGCCCGGCACCAGGAGGCTTCTCGTGCGTACATATAATAGGATAGATCTCAGCTTGATTCACACAAGCCCCTTCACCACGACAAAATAGCGATCCAGAAGGGGTGTGTATTCTTAGAGTTGTGTAATTAAGGGGACACGGCAAAGGTCTCAGGTATTTGTTGAAATGAAAAGTACAAATATAATACAATTGGTTGTTCTTAAAAATGTTGAGTGAGAGAATTAAATGTACTTAAAATATGTATTTTAAAAGCCTAAATTATTTGTACAGGACCTGCCTCTTTGCTACAAACTTTATTACAGGGGATTAATTAACTCTCACAGTGTGGGTGATAAGCAGGAAACGCATACCCATTTGTTAAGTAAGCATACTCACTGAGACTTGAGTGTTGACATCTCTGTCATTATTATTATTTTAACCAAGTGAAAATGCTCTTGTTGCTTATCACCCCATCAGTGTCTGAGCTAATTAATGGCCTTAGACAAAGGTCACTACAGAGAGGGAGGACCTTTTTGTGTGTGTTTTTGTTGTTTTTCTCATATTTTGGGGGCTGAGAGGGGCCCCGCACACACAGAACTCTCTAATCTTATGGTCAGTTCTCCAGTACTACAGTGTCCAATAAATGGAAGATTCCTCGGGGGTCTTCTGCACCTCCTCACATTGGGGCTGGATTTTCTTTCTAATATGTGTCTTTGACTGTTAAAGGTCGATTTTTGAAAGTTTTATTTTTCTGTAAAGTTTTTAAGCTTGATAACACGTTTTTATTTTACTAATGAGCTTTCCATTAGCCTGGTTCAAAGCTCTGGCATTTTTTGATGCCACGTTTCCATTGTGTATTCAGTTTCCTGCCACCTCAGGAAGTTCACGGGCAAAACCCAAAATGGTTATCATACAACCACTATAGTTCAAGTATAAACAAATGAACAACATTAGTAACTGTGTAAGCCATAAAATAACATGGTTTGTGTATAGAGGATTCCATATGATTTTGGTTTTAACACTTCCTGACTAGAAGCCTGTGTATTTGATGGAGACAAGGGAAGGTGGATTTGTTGAATAATTTACATATTCTAGTATTTGGCACCTATCCCCCTCACCACTTATATACAGAAGCAGGCAGCAGGAATTTTTTGTTGTTTTAATGTAAAGTGGCCTTTTAAAAGCACAGCTTAGAAAAAAGTGCAGGGACGGACAACCAATTCACATACAGCTATTCACCCTCTTTTTTTTTTTTGACTTGTCGTTATAAAACGAATTATTTTGATTTAAAAAAAATACTATTGTGATGTGTATTTAATTTTGTGATATTGCAAATGGGCCGAAGAGCTTACAGTCGAATAGTTTTACATCTGTTGTATGTACTCCTTATTCAGTAGTATGATTGTCTGCAGTAGTAAGGTGTTAATATGAAGTCTGGCACCATTGTATAATCCCCTTGATAACACTTCTGCATTTAGTTGTTAAGTTCTCAGATTATTCCTTGGGAACAAGCGTGAGTCTTATCTTTCAGTGACAGTGACAGCACTCAGCCATCAACACCTTCAGCGTTCCTACATGGACTGACACCTCCCGTCTCAAGGACACAGACACACCCCTGGATTCCTGGAGGGACTGTAGATTTCCCTCTGTGTAATCTTAGGAATCACATGGGGAGGGGGCAAGGGACAAGATCATGAGGTCTCGGAGCAAAGGAGACATCCACAAATATCAAACTATTTAAAAAGGGACTGTCCCCCTAAAAATAAAGTTAGTAACATAATAACCAAGGCTGAAAAAAGATTTAGTTCATCAAGTTCAACATCCTTTGGTACAAGCTTCCACAGATTTAAGGTAGAATCTTTTTTTTTATTTTAACCTCATGTCAGTTGAAAACCTCTTGGCTCAAAAAGTTCACTTGACAAAGCCTTGTATTGACCCATACATATTTATATAAGGCAATCATATCCCCTCATAGATGCCTTTTTTTCTAGAGAAAATAAGTTTCATTTGGTTAGTCTTTCTTCATAACTTAGGCCCTCATTCCCCTTATTAGTTTTGTTGCCCTTATCTGCACTTTCTCCAGCTCCAAAATGTCAATTTTATGTATTGGTGCCCATAATTGTACTTTATAATCCAAATGAGGGCGTACTAGGGATTTGTATAGTGGCAGAATTATATTTGCTTCCTTTGCTTCTATACCCTTCTTAACCCTTTGCTTACTGTCTTTTAGCCAGCTCTTAATCCATGAGCAGATATTTACTGCAATTCCTGTATTCCTTACTTTGCACAATAGTCTTCCATGTGGCACTGTATCAAAAGCCTTTGCAAAATCCAAAAGACTACATCCACTGTGTTGCCTTGATCTAAGTCTCTACTAAACTCGTCAGAAAATAATTAGGTTTGTTTGACATGACCTATCCCTCATAAATCCATGTTGACTCCTACTTTTAATCCTGTTTGATTAGACATAATTTTGTATATTATCCCTTATTAACCCTTCTAAAAGCTTCCCAACTACAGAAGTGAGGCTCACTGGTCTATAATTCCCCAGATTTGCTCTTGCTCCCTTCTTAAATATAGGTATCACCTCTGCTTTTCTCCTGGTAGAGACCCTGTGTTTAGTGAATCTTGAAAAATTAAATATAATGGTTTGGCTATTACAGAACCCAGTTCCCTTAGTACCCGTGGATGTATTCCATCAGGACCTGGGGCTGCAGTGTCCCAACCACTTAAACCTCCTATGTATATACTAAAGAAAATAACTTATGCAGCTCATTTGCCTTTTCCTATAGCTTCCTTCCTGGCCTTCTTCCCATAAATATATATAAAAAACTTTTTAGAATTAGTATCAGTCTCTTTTACACTTATTTTTTCAGTTTCTATTTTAGCCAGTCTAATAGCCATTTTGCATATTTGATTATATTCCTTACTAGCGACTTGCCCGTCAAAAAATGACAGTCAATAAAATTTGAAGCCATGGCAATGCTGTTTGGCACACAATGTTAAGCTTTTTATACTCTAAGGACCTTTGGCGCTCATTGTGAGCCTTGCGCTGAGCGAATTTGGTGCTCATCGCATGGCTGGCAATGAGCGCCAAAGGTGCTCATTGCGAGCCTCTCCTTGCGTGTCCTTTGGCTCCTCTCTCTATATTTTTTTAAATATTAATTCATTAATTGAATAATAAATTAATATAGTTTACCTTTTTCTAATTAATATATGTAACAATCAATAGCTTGAAGAGGTAACAATCTCTTTTTATTGTCCTGCAGCATATAATGTCCAGTGGGACTGTTGCTGCCCGGAGGAGATAGTTTTATGAATGTTGTAACAGTGCATTAGAAATACGCTGCGTGCGCCAGGGCAAACAGTTGGTTTATTTGTGTAAAGCGGTACTGTAGATGCGTAATGTTGTTAGTGGCAAGGATTGTAAAATAGCGTAGTTTGTCTATGTGCTACGCGGTTTCCGAGCATTTTCCGTCCTTTGTAATAGTGTATTTTGTACCTCGTAAGTCCTGCGTGTTTCATTGCCCCCACTGCTTGCCTTGCAGGCAATGAGCAACTTTGGCGCCCATCGCCCAAGTGCTGCAAGTTTTAGTGCTGTGAGTTAACGGCTCATCGCCTAAGTCGTATAGATCACGCAAAGCGTCACAACGTCTCGTAGTTCGTCAATTATAGTATGTGATACACAAGAAAAGAAATGCATTTGTTCCTTTTTTTGGTATAATTTTAAATTCCTGCTTTTTATTTCGTTATCATGAGTTGTGATTTACTCCTTTGACTTACACAAATTGTTATTCTTATAGAGAATGAAAATCTGACTGTGTGTTGCATTAGCCATTTTATTTCTAAAGTGGACAGGGTTCTGTCTTTGGGGAAATAAGCATGGAGGCATATATAGGGGGCCATATAATCTCTTGTGAGGGTAAATATGCCATCCAGGTGCCAATACCCCTGCCATGAATTAAACCACAGAATAAATGTATTGTGCACCTCACAGTTCTCCAGAAGCTGTTCCCCCCCACCCCACCCATACATACTCCAAAATGTGTGTGTATTTATATATCACATATATAGTTGTGAGCATACGAGCCATTGCTCACGCTTGTGGGCTCGCATAGCGAGCCCACGGCCCTCGCGAAGGCACTCCTTGCCAGCAACTGCGACCCTCGCAAAATTTACATTGTTACGCAAGGAAAATACGAGACACGTTACAAAACATAACGACCTAGCAAAAATCGTCCGCAACACGCGCACATGAAAACAGGAAAAACACAACAAATACACACAACAAATACATAAAAAGCTTACTTACAGGAAGAGGGAGCATCCAGGACCTCAAAAACTAAAGTTACACCTCAATTTAACTCAAATTAAAAGAGTTTAGACACTAAAAAATTCTCGAAGTGAGAGAAAAAATGGCCGCCGAAAACCCCCGAAAATGAGGCTACAGCAGTCTAAAGATGCAAAACACCACCAAACACCTACGTATTTGCCGGAAAACACCTACAATATAAAAAAACAAGGACGCAACCCTTGCAACCCCAAAAACATTACAAATACAACAAATACAAGCAACAAACACATAAAAAGGTTACTCACAGCAAGGGGGGGCACCGAGGACCTCTGCAAGTGAAGTTACACCTCCATTTAAGCACAAATTTCGCAGTTTAGACACCCGAAAATCACCTAAGCGAGAGAAAAAATGGCCGCCGAACAAAACAAAAACGAGGCTAAAGGTCCCTAAACACACAAAACACCACCATAAACACGCAAAACACCACCAAACAGCTACGGATATTCCGAAAAAGTTGCACGACATAGAAAACGAAGGACGCTAAATCAGCCAGATTATTATACACCAAACACCATTAGCTCACTTACAATTTCATTGCCGTCATTTTTTGACGGGCAATTCGCTAGTATATATATATGTATGTGTGTGTGTATATGTATGTATGTATATGTGTGTGTATATATATATATATATATATATATATATATATATATATATATATGTGTATATATAATGTTGTCGTACTGCAAGTTTGTGTGTAATGCTCGCAAAATCTTGAGTTGTGCGTGGCTAAGCTGGTCAATGCGAGGCTTGCACACCCACGCATTACGAAGCTCGCATTGCTCGGCGAAGGGGGAGACAGAGGCACAGAGGAGGGAAGGGGAGGGAGAGAGAGTAGGAGGGAAGGAGAGAGAAGGAGAGGGAGAGGGAGAAAAAGAGGGAGGAAGAGAGAGAGGGAGAGAGAAGGATGGGGAGAGAGAGAAGGAAGGAGGGAGAGATAACTGAGTTGTGCATGCGCACTGAGAGGCTCGCATTGCGTAGCGAAGGGAGAGGGAGGGAGAGAGAAGGAAGGAGAGAGAGAGAGAAGGACGGAGGGAGAGAGAAGGAGAGGGAAAGAGAAAGAATTGTGAGTTGCCCATGCATTGCGTGGTGAAGGAGGAGAGAGAAGGTGATAGGAGGATAGAGAGAGAGGAGAGGGCGCACAGAGAGAGTGACAGGGCGCACAGAGAGAGGGCGCACAGTGAAAAGACTTTTTAAGACAACATTATGCCATAATTTTTTATGGGCATGCAACTAGTGTAGTGTACAGGGTTAAAGCCTTTTACACCCATCCAATAGGCTAATCAGCAGAAACCAAAATGGTAGTTTCAACAGCAGCATAATTGCAGATGAAAAGTAATAAATTATAGGGTGTATGTTTGGACAGTTTGTCTGTTTTGACTTAAAGTCAAGATTTTTAGGTAGATAGAATGGACAGATTAGATGGGCGCGTTGAGTCTTATCTGCTGTCAAATCCATGTTTATATGTGGCCTTTCACAACTGAGTATAAGTGGTGATTTCTTGGAAGTAAGACTCCTCAGACCCTCTCCCCGCTAGCCCCAGAGATGCGGCCCCTCACGCCCATCCTTGGCAGTATGGCCCCTCTCACACAGCTGTCCTTGTTCCAGATTTGCGGTGAGGGAGGGGCCCCAAACACTTCAGCGAAGTGTTGTAAACTATTAATAGCTCTCTGTGCGCGCTGCCTGAATGCCACTATTGACAGGAAGCGGGCAGGGCTGGATAAAGTCCCTATATTCCCACATAATCTGAACTCCCAGCAGAATGAAAGCACTCAGCCCTACAACACCCTAATCACCAGTCCCTACAGAAACACATTCCATGCTGTATACACTGTAATATATTCATGTAAGGAATTTGTACTTAAAGTGACACAGCAAAACAGCAGCAAAAATCAATTTAAGTACATTTCTAGATAAATATATTTGCAAGTCGTTTTTATTAAAACGTAATGTGGAAGTGTTAGATAATTGAGCTTGAACGTTCAGTATTCCATGAATAAATGATCTGAAAAAAAATCTTCTACATCTACTGCAATTAATAATAAGAAGAGCATTCCCAGTAGGTATAAATTAGAATACTGATAATAGCATAAAATATGGACTGGGACGTTTCTCTAAGACACTATATATAAATAAATTAAAGTTGTGCTCAAAAGTTTACATACCCTAAGTTCTTAATACTGTGTATTGCCCCCTTTAGCATCAATGACAGTGTGCAGTCTTTTGTAATAGTTGTCTATGAGACCCCTAATTCTTGCAGGTGGTATAGCTGCCCATTCGTCTTGGCAAAAAGCCTCCAGGTCATGGAAACTCTTTGGTCGCCTTGCATGAACCGCACGTTTGAGATCTCCCCAGGGGTTGCTTGATGATATTAAAGTCAGGAGACTGTGATGGCCACTCCACAACCTTCACCTTTTTATGCTGTAACCACTGGAGGGTCAACTTGGCCTTGTGCTTAGGGTCATTGTTATGCTGGAAAGTCCAAGAGCGTCCCATGAGCAGCCTTTGTGCAGAAGAATGCAAATTGTCTTCCAGTATTTTCTGATAACATGCTGCATTCATCTTGCCATCAATTATCACAAGATTCCCTGTGGCTTTAGAGCTCACCCCCCCCCCCCCCCAAACGTCAGTGCGCCACCACCATGTTTCACAGTGGGGATGGTATTCTTCACTATAGTCCTTGCTGACCCCTCCAAACATAGCGCTTATGGTTATGCCCATAAAGCTCTATTTTGGTCTCGTCACTCCAAATTACAATGTGCCAGAAGCTGTGAGGCGTGTCAAGGTGTTGTCAGGCATATTGTAAATGGGCTTTTTTTGTGGCATTGGCGCAGTAAAGGCTTCTTTCTGGCAACTCGACTATGCAGCTCATTTTTGTTCAAGTATCTTCATATTGTGCTCCTTGAAACAACCACACCGTCTTTTTGCAGAGCAACCTGTATTTCTCCTGAGGTTACCTGTGGGTTTTTCTTTTGTATTCTGAGCAATTCTTCTGGCATTTGTGGCTGAAATCTTTCTTGGTCTACCTGACCTTGGCTCGGTATCAAGATATCCCTGAATTTTCCACTTTTTAATAAGTGATTGAACAGTACTGTCTCACATTTTCAAGGCTTTGGAAATCCTCTTATATCCTTTACAATCTTTATGAAGTTCCAATACCTTTTTACGCAGGTCTTTTGACAGTTCTTTTCTGCTACCCATGGCTCAGTATCTAGCCTGCTCAGTGCATCCACATGAGAGCTAACAATATCATTGACTATTTATACACCGACACTAATTGCAATTTAAAAAGCCACAGGTGTGGGAAATTAACCTTTTAATTGCCATTTTAACCTGTGTGTGTCAACTTGTGTGTCTGTAACAAGGCAAAACATTCAAGGGTATGTAAACTTTTGATCAGGACTATTTGGGTGATTTCTGGTATCATTATGATTTAAAAAGGAACCAAACAACTATGTGATAATAAATGGCTATATATAATCAATATCCTTAAATAAAATACATTTTTTTTGCATGCAGTCATATTTTCAAAATAAATGCTAAAATTTCACAATTTCTGCCAAGGTATGCAAACTTTTGAGCACAACTGTGTGTGTATATATGTATATGTGTGTGTGTATATATATATATATATATATATATATATATATATATATATATATATATATATATATATATTACACAGCTCATGGAGACACAGATTGTGAAGGGCAGTATTTCAAATTCTGTCTGTCTCTGTCACGAAGCATGCTGCAGAATGTTGAAACTGATTGGAAACTGGAGGCAATGCAACTCCTGTACATAGAAGTTCATTGTCTTCATAAGCTGCAGTGGGGAGAAACCAATTAGAAATGTTTTATAAGATTTCAGGCAGAAAAACAGAGCTTTTAGGTCATTCTTAATAAAATAAAGTACACAAAATTAAAAAGATACATAAGTGTATTATATTTCAAAGTGAAATTCAGAAAACTTTCATGTCCCTTTTTAATGTTTAAATTTCTCCATGACTATTATTTATCCAACTGAGCATGCTCGATTTTCTTTATTAGCTTCTACTGTGAGAGCTAATTAATGGTAAGAAAAGAAAGAAAAAAAAAAAAGAAATTTACAGAGATGATATTTTCAGCTAATGTATTATTAAAACACACTTATTTTGCTTTTTTAACTTTCAAATGATGTTTATTCTTAACTCTGGTTTTTATGACCTCTCACTGTCTGCTGCTTTCTCAGTAGGCTGTGGTTTTTGTAAACTAATGTGCTTTTTATAGGTCCTGTTTCAGGCACTGGCAGATTTAACTGTTTTTTTTTTTTTTTTTGTCGTGGCAGTTGTAGCTGTCACTTTTCCCTTGTTCACATAGAAGCTTCCTCTGCATTCACTATCCTCCCATCTCAGGATGCTGAGCAAAAACCAAAATGCTGCAGTCAATAAAATGTATTAAATGCTGTAAAATTATTAGTATTGTAGTTATTAATAATAATAATAATATTATTATTATTAGAATGTAATAATAATAACAGTAGTTTATCTTTCTTCAAGTGTAGTTCTTCAATAGAGCGTATCTTAAATATAAGACTACAGCCCATATCTAGATCCCAGCACCAGGAGGCGCTCTCCCCTCTGCATCCACAGCAGATATTTCGTGTATTTTCCCTCGCTCCCCTTTCCAGCTCCTTCCTCCCCAAACATCATAACTTGCCGATGACAGCATGGTCAGGGGGGTCTCACGTGGGCTCCGAGCACAGTCACTGGCATCTGTTTAAATTTAAACTTAATGTCCGTTTGGGCGTGGGGCAGCTGCGCATGGGGCACAGAACAGGTGGCAAAGCAGTAACATGCAATATTACAATACCCGCACTGTGTAACGTAGTATTAAATGCACTTGTAATGTGCTCAAGTCTATAAGCGCTAAAAACTCTTACCAAATCCAGACCGCCCTAACAATATTTCCCTAGCAGTTGTGAGTAATGCCTGTGTAGCGCGCATCTCATAGGCGTTACTCACAGCTAATAACTTTTATAGTTATTACATTTTAAATGAAATCTAATTGCAAATATGCCTGAGCACCTGTATTGTTGGTATTGCTTATGCAAATTACCCTTAGGGGGTTTTCTCCAAAGGGGTGATCGGGGACACCAGACGTGGACCCCTTGCTCATTGTGTTTATAAGTTAGTTATAAGCTGTTTCTCCTGTTCAGGGTAGAATTGCCTGGTATTTCAGGGCTGGATCACTCTTCTGAGTAGGACCAGATTGATATACTACAGGGTATTTCTCCCTATGAAGGGCTCAAGTGAGCTAAGAGGTTGCTTTCAGAGTGGATCATATAATAGTGACCTATTGTAGGTACTTAAGGTTTGTTGGCGCTTCAGCTTTACTGTGTGTGAGATGTTTAGGGGCTGCCATAGGAACCAAACATTCAGTGGGAAGTGCAGGAATCTGGCGCGTGCGAGAGGTTGTGCTCACTTGGCTAGCTAATCCTTCCCTGCGTGTGTGTGTAGGTACAGAGTACGTTCACCTGTCAGTCACACCACACAGACTTTGTATTCAGAGCACACTGTCACAGGGTCAGTGTGGGGCAGGGGCAACAAGTCACTTCATAATGAAGTCAGTATATCTGACATAGACCCAGCATCTCCGTGCATGGGCTGTGGAATGATGCACAGTGCAATGACCTTTGTTGTGGGAGGGACAGTGTGTGGCTGAGTAACAATGCCCCTTGCCATATATACATTCCTAATATACCATTGTTAGTCTTGAAATATACCCAGGAGCTTTCTGGATTTGTCTAGTAATATAATATATTGTTATATATCTTTACTTTTGTGTATTTTATCTTATTAAGCAGTTCTTATAAGATCTGTTTTTTTTTCTCTCTCCCTAAAATCATACAAACAGTATCTATCTAAATGCTTTTCTCCTCTGCAGCTCATGAAGACAGTGTACATTTAAGGACAGTCTCATAGTAACCAATCAGTGGCAACAAGCTGCAACATGCTGCTTGAGAGAGGCCACTGACTGGATAATTTTAAATACTGTACTTCAGAGGTCACGACTTGCACAGGTACACACGTAAAGAGAACCGTTTGTTGTTGTTCAGTTG
Organism: Discoglossus pictus; assembly: GCA_027410445.1. Classification (NCBI taxonomy): domain Eukaryota; kingdom Metazoa; phylum Chordata; class Amphibia; order Anura; family Alytidae; genus Discoglossus; species Discoglossus pictus. Next base: position 117,061,886 of record CM050168.1, on the reverse strand, counting down.
GGTCCAACTCTCTGTGATCCTATGGACCACATCACACCAGCACAATAGTTGTGTCTCTGATTGTGCTTATCCATAAGGTTTTCTCATCAAAGATACTGGACTGGGTTACGGGTTCCTTCTCCAGTGAACTCTCTGCTATGACCTGCCAATCTTGGGTGACCCTACCAGGTATAGCTCATTGAAGTCCACAAGCCCCTTCACCACGACAAGGTAGCGATCCAGAAGGGGAAAGAGATACACAGGTATTTTATATTCCCAGTGAAATCCAGGAGCCTTCCATATCCCTTTAAGTGGCATCTGTATTTCAATAAGTTGATTTGCAATTATTCTTGATTTTTATTTTTATCAGCAGATTCTGTCTTTTTATAAGGAGGGTGTAAACTAATGAGCATTCAATTATTCTTATTGAACTTTTAGATGCCACATTCCTGCTGTGCAGTTAAAAGTTTTCTCTGCATTGAAAAATTACTCTTATAATAGGAAATGAATGAACGGAAACCAAATTAGTTGATCCCGCTTCAACTTAATTACATGTAAAAAATAAACATTTAAAAGCTGTGTTTTTATTTAGCCTATTTTTTTTTAAATAGTTCCTAAAAAGAGTATGTTTTGAAAACCCTGTTTTCCAGCCCAGGCCATGTATCCCTTTCACTGGTCCTTCTCAGTGGTGGGGTTGCTGCTGGTGCAGTAGGTGCAGAGCAGCAGGGCCCAAAACAGGGTAGTGATTCACCCATGGGCATTTTTAGTTTTTATGCAGCTCTAGGCCATTCAGACTCAGGTGCTCCCTCTCCCTCCTTGCAGCTCATCCATTCTCCTTTGTATATGTCTGTGTGTTTGTGTTTATGTGGTATGTCAGTAAGTGTCACGTACACTTACTCACAGAAACATCACTGCATATAGACATATCTCATTGTGCTGCCCTCTGAATATGTGCTGCCTAGGCCTCGGCCTTGTGGGTCTAGGCAGAAACACACATCTGGGCCCACTACTAACAGCATCCTGGGGTAAAGAGAAAATCTTAATTTATTAAGGCAGAGGGACAGATAATTATTTTATATTAGGATGATCTGATCACCTTGGGGTAATCAGACCACATATATTTTTGACCTTTTTTATTGACCCTTAGGAATACCTGGCTTCCCTGGTGGTCCAGTGGTTAGGATTTGGTGCTTTCACTGCTGTGGCATGGGTTCAATTCCAGTCAGGGAACCAAGAGGTCACAGCATCCTGAAGCCGAGCAGGGTTGGTCCTAGGAATACCAGGAGCTGTATGCCGTGGCCCACTGGAGAAGTAAATGGCAACCCACTCCAGTATCTCTGCCATGAATACCAAGTAAATCAACATGGTGTGTTACAGTTCATGAGGTCATGGAGAGTCAGACACGACTGAACGATGCAAACACACAGGAACACCTACTTTATATGCAAGGGGCCACTAATTATTTTGCATCTGGGCCCTCCAATCACTAGGCCGGCCACTGGTTCCTTCTGTTTTCCCTCAAGGTCTAGTATAAAGACAGGAGCTTGGAGTGTCCGTTCTACTTAATATATATCTGTTTAGATATGTGCATATTGTGTAAACACTACCGGATAGTGAAGTTACACTTCCAGACAGAAATGTCAGTGCATATACACATTTCTGTGCATATGCACAAATCCTCACTTTTATTGCAAAGCTGTAAAGGTGTTTTTAAAACTTGCAGCATTCATTAAAACATAATGTTTAAAACATGCTATTTTAAATGCATGAGATGAGTGATTTCAAAGTCCATTGGGTAAACCTCACTCAAATTACATAGCGACCGTGTGAGTGCGACATTACTGTAGGTTTCCTAAGCTATAGATTATTTATTTCTGAAAACTATAATGATTAACATTTTCTGTTAAATGCACCAAATACATTTTGGTTGTTCTCGTGTCCCAAATATAATTCTTTCATGATAACCGTTGGAAACTTTCTGTTTTCACGCTGTAACTTGCTCTGCCAATTACACATGGGGGATTTTCAATGCGCACAGTTCTTCCAGTCACCAAAGAGTTACTGTGCCATAGCACACGTGCCCTGTGACACTGCCAACTGCCTGCAATAAATGACACCTTCGCTCTCCTTGCTGGCAGCTGATTGGCTGTGATCTCTGGGGGAGGTGGAGGCTCTGGTCCCTCAAGGACTTTTCCACTGATCACCTCTAAGTTTGCACATTATGCGACAACAGCTCAGCAGGTTGACAGGCTGAGCTGGCATTAACTGGGCATGCTGTGCACTGGCATATGCTATGTACCCAACCATACCCTCAGCAGCAAACCAATAAAGGAACATTTATCCTCTTTTATTTACCTGGACAGGATTGAACCTGTTTAATCACTGACCCTATACCCATTTACCTTTACCTGGACAGCAGGGACAGGATCTGCTTAATGCTGTGCCCTGACATCTGCTGTGTACCCGTGATACCCTCAGCAGCAAACAACTAAAGAAGCTTGGTACCGCTTCACCTTGACAGCAGGGATTGGATTTGCCTCATACCTGATCCTATACACACTCACCTTCACCTTGACAGCAGGGATTGGATCTGCCTCATCCCTGATCCTATACACACTCACCTTTACCTGGACAGCAGGGATTGGATCTGCCTCATCCCTTATCCTATACACACTCATCTTTACTGGGATAGAAGGGATTGGATATGCCGCATCCCTGATCCTATACACACTCACCTTTACCTGAACAGCAGGGACTGGATCTGCACTGTTGCTGTGCCCTGACATCTGCTGTGTACCTGTGATACCCTCAGCAGCAAACTACTAAAGAAGCTTGGTACCGCTTCACCTTGACAGCAGGAATTGGATCTGCCTCATCCCTGATCCTATACACACTCAACTTTACCAAGACCGCAGGGATTGGATCGGCCTCATCCCTGATCCTATACACACTCACCTTTACCTGGACAGCAGGGATTCATCCCTGATCATATATACACACTCACCTTTACCAAAACAGCAGGGATTGGATCTGCCTCGTCCCTGATCCTATACACACTCACCTTTACCTGGACAGCAGGGATTCATCCCTGATCATATATACACACTCACCTTTACCAAAACAGCAGGGATTGGATCTGCCTCGTCCCTGATCCTATACACACTCACCTTTACCTGGACAGCAGGGACTGGATCAGCACTGTTGCTGTGCCCTGACATCTGCTGTATACCAGCAGCAAACTACTAAAGGAACAATTATCCTCTCAACTTGACAGCAGGGATTGGATCTTCCTCATCCCTGAGCCTAAAAATTCTGATCTATATTTGGATGACAAATTCTGGACCTGCCTAATCTCTGGTCTTAAACCATCTAACCTTTACCTGATAGACCTGGATCTTCTTATCCCCAATTCTAAACACTTTTACTTTTACCTGGACAGTAGAGGGTGGATCTGATTTTATTACGTACCCTAAATACATCTCACCTTTACATGGACAGAAGGGCTTGGATCTGCCTCATCCCAGTCCTAAACCATCTCGGCTTCACTTGGACAGCAGGGACTGGATCAGTATTATCTCTGATACTAAATACCTCCCACCAATACAACCTGGACAACAGGGGTGGATGTGCCTCATCCCTGAACTTAAGACTATTTCCCCCACTCATTTGGGCATCAAGAACTGAATTTGCCTAATCTCTGATCATAAATACCTCTCACCTTTACCTAGACAGCAGGGACTGGATGCTCCTGATCCTAAAACACGGGGCACAATACACAGATATCAGACACGGCCTCCAGGTAAGATACCGTCCCCAAACCCTAACTACAAACACCAATGCTGCAAGGGTTAGCTCATCTCTCATCTTTAATTTTTATTCCATATTTGGAAAATTAGATATATGATATTTTTGTATGTAATTGTACAGTGACATCAATAGTATCTGAATATATGTGGCAGACCAAGTGACACAGATTTTATTAATATTTATATAGAAGTGGGGTATTTGTGACATTAATTGTAATCAACTCCATCTCTCAAACTGGTGATTTAACCCTGAGCAGGAGTCTGTGCAACTCACATACATGGAGTATATAGGCACATTCCATCAGGTCCTTTAAGAACCAAACCCTACAAGCTCCTTCTAAATACTCATATTTGTCCTCACTGCAATAATACATTCCCAGTTTTTTCCTTTGAAATAAGAATGCCTAAAGAACCCAAAGAATATGCTTAAATTTTTTTTTTTTTGCTTTCAGCAATGAGAGTTTGATTGCCATTTGCAGGTGGCTTGTGATTTTTTGTCCTTGCAGAAACTTCAGGTGCATTGCAGACAGACAGGCAGGCAATTGAAGAACTTAACTGGGTTATATGCAACTTATAAATCAATGAAATATGCATCAACTTAAAAAAAAAAAAAAAAGACTTGTTTTTTAGTGCTCTGGAGCTGTATTTATGAGTCATTTACATGTTTCTGTATATGGGGGGGGGGAAGCACTGACACTAGTTAATGAAATAAGATAAGCCTATATTAAAATATAAACTCTAGGAAACAGATTCTAAGTGCTTGTTCTGCATTTTGGGCAGTGAGTCAGACGGGGGAGAATTTCCCTCTGCTGCAAATGTTTCACAATGTAGATGAGACATTAAGCTGGGTAATTATTAGACATTTCTATTTATTGCACATTTTTGTCAAAGTTACACAGAGGCCACACTAGTATAATAGGAAACTCACAGGGAAATTGGTAATGAGGATGTAGGGGGTTATTAAACCTAAAAGAAGTTGGGTGGGTGCAAGAGAAAGCTGTTCAGCAGAGATACTTCTGTACCCCATATAAAACTATTATATTATGCATTTAAAAGAGCTTCTTAGACAATGATTCATTATTATTTGAATACTTGCCTGTCAAAAATTATGGCAATAAAATGTAAAGCATGGCAATGCTGTTTGCCACAAAATTCAAGGATATGGCCCCTTTGAGCTCCTCTGGCACTCATCACGAGCCCAGCATTGAGCGCCTTTGGCACTCATCGCATGGCTCGAAATGAGCGCCTTTGGCGCTCATTGCGAGCTTCTTCCCCCATCTACTTTACAGGCCCCGCGATGAGCAGCTTTGCTTTTTGTCAAGTCGCACCTTTCCTGCTTTGCAATGATCCCCTTCGGCGCTCATTGCAATCCCCACGTAGAGCGTCTTTGGCTCTCCATTGCGAGCCTCTCCCCCTGTGTACTTTATATGCCTGTGTAGTTTAGGGGCATACTGCCTTAGGTTAAGTGTTACTGCCTTGGGTTTAGTGTAAGTGGCTTGAGTTAAATGTTACTGCCTTGTATTAAGTGTTACTGGTTTGCGTGTTAAGTCTTAGTGCTTAGGGCTCCTATTTACGTCCTTCAGCCTCATTTTCATCGTGTTTGCCATACAATGTGAGGGTTTTGCTCCTCGGAGCACCATGTTGGTTTTATTTTCAAAATCCTGCGTGCTTGGCGTTGTTTGTGCAAGTGTTACGGTCTTCGGCGTCGTGTATTTTCTAAGCTTTGCGTGCCTGGCGTTGGTGACCCTCGTTTTTTCATCCTGTTTCAGAATTTTTACAAACTGAAAATATGGCTCCAATTCGTGTGCAACTTCACTCCCAGGCTTCCTGGCTCTCCCCTTGTGCTGTATGTGTGTTTTTTTTTATTATTATTTTGGTTGTGTTTCGGAGTTACGCGTTTGAACCAACTGCGTGCGTCATTGCAGCCTAAGTCCTGCGTGCTTCAACGGCTCGCCTCATTTTGCGAGGCTCGCAGGCGGCAAGTGCGTTACCAACATTGCAAACATTAGAACATCGCTAAGTTCCACAACTATATATATATATATATATATACACTGCTCAAAAAATAAAGGGAACACTAAAATAACACATCCTAGATCTGAATGAATGAAAAATTCTTATGAAATACTTAGATATAACTACATAACTATACATAGTTGAATGTGCTGACAACAAAATCACACAAAAATTAAAAAATGGAAATCACATTTTTCAACCCATGGAGGTCTGGATTTGGAGTCACCCCCATTATGAAAGTGGAAAAACACACTACAGGCTGATCCAACCTTGATGTAATGTCCTTAAAACAAGTCAACATGAGGCTCAGTAGTGTGTGTGGCCTCCACGTGCCTGTATGACCTCCCTACAACGCCTGGGCATGCTCCTGATGTGGTGGCGGATAGTCTCCTGAGGGATCTCCTCCAAGACCTGGACTAAAGCATCTGCCAACTCCTGGACAGTCTGTGGTGCAACGTGACGTTGGTGGATGGAGCGAGACATGATGTCCCATATGTGCTCAATTGGATTCAAGTCTGGGGAACGGGCGGGCCAGTCCATAGCATCAATGCCTTTGTCTTGCAGGAACTGCTGATACACTCCAGCCACATGAGGTCTAGTATTGTCTTGCATTAGGAGGAACCCAGGGCAAACCACACTAGCATATGGTCTCACAAGGGGTCTGAGGATCTCATCTCGGTACCTATTGGCAGTCAGGCTACCTCTGGCGAGCACATGGAGGGCTGTGTGGCCCCCCAAAGAAATGCCACCCCACACCATTACTGATCCACTGCCAAACCAGTCATGCTGGATGATATTGCAGGCAGCAGAACGTTCTCCTCGGCGTCTCCAGACCCTGTCACGTCTGTCACATGTGCTCAGTGTGAACCTGCTTTCATCTGTGAAGAGCACAGGGCGCCAGTGGCAAATTTGCCAATCTTGGTGTTCTCTGGCAAATGCCAAACATACTGCACAGTGTTGGGCTGTAAGCACAACCCCCATCGGTGGATTTCGGGCCCTCATACCACCCTCATGGAGTCTGTTTCTGACCGTTTGAGCAGACACATGCACATTTGTGACCTGCTGGAGGTCATTTTGCAGGGCTCTGGCAGTGCTCTTCCTGTTCCTCCGTGCACAAAGGCGGAGGTAGCGGTCCTGATGCTGGGTTGTTGCCCTCATACGGCCTCCTCCACATCTCCTGATGTACTGGCCTGTCTCCTGGTAGCGCCTCCATGCTCTGGACACTACACTGACAGACACAGCAAACCTTGCCACAGCTCGCATTGATGTGCTATCCTGGATGAGCTGCACTACCTGAGCCACTTGTGTGGGTTGTAGACTCTGTCTCATGCTACCATTAGAGTGAAAGCACCACCAGCATTAAAAAGTGACCAAAACATCAGCCAGAAAGCATAGGGACTGAGAAGTTGTCTGTGGTCACCACCTGCAAAATCACTCCTTTATTGGGGGTGTCTTGCTAATTGCCCATAATTTCCACCTGTTGTCTATCCCATTTGCACAACAGCATGTGAAATTGATTGTCACTTTCAGTGTTGCTTCCTAAGTGGACAGTTTGATTTTACAGAAGTGTGATTGACTTGGAGTTACATTGTGTTGTTTAAGTGTTCCCTTTATTTATGAATTATTACCATTCGTATGCAATTATCCTGCAGTATGAGAGAAGACTGTGAGTGCAGATGACCACTCTAAATGCTGGTGCTTTAATTAGGACAAATGGAACACTCATTAGTTTACAAAAACACACCTACCTGAGTAATTGAAATAAAACTTGCATACAAGGAAAATGGAACAACAAAATAAAGAATACTTATTTTTTTCTAATAACATTGTCAAGTTTAGTTACTTGACATACCATATAGTACAAAAAATAGGACTACATTTTTATTAGTTAGATAGGAGAATGGGACTGGTTCATATCGCCTACTGAAATCTAAGCTTCTACATCAGCAGAGAGACATGAAACCATAAATAAAGGAGGTTGATGTATTAACAGCGTCAGTAGCCTAGGAGGGGAGTACAGTTCCTTCACTTCCCAGAAGAATGGCGGTTATATTACAGGAATGCCCTGACCTGGTGAAACATTATGACAGCAGATAAGAAACAGTAGGCACATCTAGACTACCTATTCTATTTGCATAAGGCTTAAAGAAAATAAATTATTATTTTCCAAGCAGATTCTGTCTGGCACTTTCGATCTTTCCTGGTAAACTAATTAAATTTTAATTTGTCCTGTTAAAAGCACTGACAGATTTAGCTATCACGTTCTGGTCTTAAAGTGTCTTTTTAACACTTGGGGAAGTTGATTACATAAAGTTTGTTACAAATCTTTCAGAAAAAGAAGAATACAAGAACAATATGCCATGATCTGAAGGTGCGTGGTGTCTCTCAACCAATGATCCTGGGGCCACCCGATTACCTTTGACCATATTTAATATCCAGAATTAGGTGATATTAAATATGGATTTACACCTAGTTTTGACTTATGAATAGAGTACATTTTAACTGCAAATAAATTCCTCAATGATCTATCTTTATCACTAACGAAAATGATATAAATATAACATTTTATACTCATCTCAACCCCCTTTGACCGACAGATAGGGTCTCAGGGGCAGACTGTTGAGAGCCAATGTTCAAAATGACAGAAGGAACAGGGGGATATGATAGAAGCCTGAAAATATATTAAATTAATTAATATAGTAAAAAAGCAATGCAAGAACAAGAGGTGATTTATTGGAAATTCAACGATTTAAGGGTGAAAATGTCAGAAAGTACTACTTTACAGAAAGCTTAGGGCCATTATTCAATTGCAGGAGGTTACTCGATCGCAAATCGCTGATTTGCTGCGATCGGGTTACGTTGCCCTACGATTACGCTGCTATTCAATTGGCCGAGCGCGCAAGTTAGCCCTCCTTCCCGCTGATCGCAAACCATGCTATCGGCAGTAAGCATTTGCATGCTTGAACATGATCGCGGTCACAAGGTTGTAACGTGTTTCAAGCTCGCAAACTCGGAGCACTGTAATTGCAAAAATAAATTCAAGTTCAGCACTGTAAATGATGGGGAACACAATGGGTGACTCTAGGATTAAAAGCACACCATGCTCAAGCTAGCACATCGCCAAAATCAAATTCAAAATTGAATGACCTCCAAGCCCGTAACTCGTTCTTCAAGCCCATAGGACTTTGAAAACATATGGATATTTTATTCCACAGTCCTACGGGCTTGGAGGTTGAAGCCCCTAGGACTTCTGACGTAAGATAAACATGAAATAAAGTATTACATTTTGGTGATGTCCGAGCTTGATAATGTTGTGCTTTTAATTCTAATGTCAACCATTGTGTTCCCCATCATTTACGGGGCTGTATTGCTTTGTTATTTGCTTATAAAATGCTATGATTTGTAAGTAATCCCTTTGCGACACCTCCTTGGTACAAGTAAGCTGTGGTTCGCGTTTAGCCATTTACGGGCTTGACGGAAGGGTAATAGGAGTAATTGAATAACGATTAGGTATTTTTTGCGGCTTTGCAAGGATCAAAGGCTTTGAGGGATGTAAGCTGCGATTGACTAAATCACAAGGAATCGTAGCTAGCAGAACATAACCCGATTGGCGCGCGCAAACGTAAGGCAATTGAATAGCAACGTAGCTTGCATTTGCAAGCCCGGATCTCTAAAACGTAGCAATTGAATAAGGCCCTTAGTATGGAGTATGGACTTTACAGAAAAGTAGTATGGAGTATACAGTTAAGGTGCCACTGTTGTCCTATATTTAAAATGTACTGTTTTGAAAAACTAAGCTTTCAAAATTAACAAAATTAGTTTAGAAATAAAGCCTCTAATAATTGTTACCTTTTATATTTAACAATGATGTAGAAAAATCCATTATTTGTTATTTTGTTGATCATTTTCCGGTGGTGGGAAGTAACTGTGAATACGCTTGAAACTTCTTCACAATAGGAATATGGCATCTAATGCCAGTGCTGTCATTACAAGTAGTGAGAAGCTAAAATGTAAAGGTTGTATTTATTTATTTATGTATTTTCCTTTCTGTAAATAATTCATTATTTAAAATACCAAATAGAAAGAGGCTGACCACGGTGGTCATTTAATCAATTTCTGAGATTTAATGAAGCCAACAATTTAGATGGATAAGGTGGGCAAGTTTATATGGCTCTTTTTGATTCCACCAAATCTGTATTTCTAGTATAAAATGTGTTGTTATTAAGTCGTGTCCGACTCTCCGTGACCCTATGGATAGCAGCACGCCAGGCACATCTTGTGTCTGGTTGTGCTTATCGATAAGGTTTTCTCTGCAAAGATAATGAAGTGAGTTGCCAGTTCCTTCTCCTGGACTGTGATTTGTCTGACCTCCCTGCTATGATCTGCCCATCATGGGTGACGCTACTTGGTATACCTCACACCTTCATTGAAGTATACACACCCCTTCACCACGACAAGTTAGTGATCCATAAGGGGAGTATAATATAACATGAATCTAATGAAGTGTTAAAAAAATGTCAAAAACCTTACTGACGTATTAATTACTTTATTATAGGACATCACTGAGCAGTGAGCTCCCAATTAGACTTTCCCTTCACAATTTAGTGAATCTGGCCCTTAGAGTGTTAGTGAATTATACTGTTGATAATACAGGAGAATCCTATGAATGTGTCTTATAGCTGGATACAATATCTGGTAATAATCAGGAATCCTATAAAAGCCCTTGTAATAGTCCTATAAAGCTGCCCCTCTGTGTTTTCCCAGAATCCCTTTGGGAGTCATCAAGTCTCAGGGAATTTGTGGTATGTGAAAGTAAAGACCCTGTCTGGATTCAGCTGGCCCTGCAGACCTGGGACTCCTGTTTTCACTGCTGGACCCTGAGTTAACCTTTAAGCAAAGGTTAATTTTTACAAGGGAATAAGAGAAAGGGAGAGGAACTAAGAGAAGGGAGAAGAGAAAAAGGAGAGAGAAGTGAAGAATGGAGAGAGAGGGAGTGGTACAGAGAGGAAGATACAAGGATGAAAAGAGGGAGTGGGCAGATATAAGGATGGAGAAAGTGGGACAGGAAAGAGGACAAAAGAGGGATGAAAAGGGAGCGGGCAGAGAGAGAGAGGAAGTGGAATAAGGAGGTTAAGATAGAAGGATGGAGAGAGAGGTGGGCAGAGGGAAGGATGGAGAGAGGGAGTTGGACAGGGAAAGAGGACAAGAGAGTAATGAAAAGTGATTGGGACAGAGAGAGAGAGAGGATGAGTGAAGAATGGAGAGGGAGTGGGACAAAGAGGTGAAGATAGAAGGATGGAGAGAGAGTGAGGTGGTCAGAGAGAGGATGAGCAAAGAATGGAGAGGGAGTGGGACGAAAATAGAAGGATGGAGAGAGGGAGTGGGACAGGAAAAGAAGACAAGAGAGTAATGAAAAGGGATTGGGACCGAGAGAGAGGACGAGCGAAGGATGGAGAAGAAAGAAAGGGAGTGGGACAGAGAGGGGGAGAGAGGGCGTGGGGCAGGGAAAGAGGACAAGTGAAGGATGAAATGGGAGTGGGACAGAGAGAGAGGACGAGCGAAGGATGGAGAGTGGGGAGGAGTGGGACAGAGGGGAATAGAGAAGGATGGAGAAAGAGGCATGATAGGGATGTGGGACAGATAGAGAGTATGAGCGAAAGATTGAGGGAGTGGAGCTGCAGGGAAGAGCGAAGGATGTAGACAGCTGGAGTGGGAAAGAGCAAAGGATGGATGGTGAGAGCGAGTAGGATAAGGAGAGAGGATAAGAGAAGGATGAAAAGCGGGAATTGGACAGAGAGTGAGGATGAGAGAAGTGGGGCAGAGAGAGAGAGGAAGAGAGAAGGATTGAAAGAGTGACACAGAGTAGAATAGAGAAGGGTAGAGCGAACGTGAGGGAGTGGGGCAGAGAGCGAGGGAACGTCAAGGATGGAGAGAGAGTGGGACTGAGAAAGGAGGATGAAAAGAGAGGGACTGAGAAAAATGAGGACAAGGGTAAGATAGAGAGAGAGAGAAATGAGGAGTGGGGAATGAAAATTCTCTTCCTGTCACCTCCCTTATTTCTACCTTTTTTCCCCTATTAAATCCCTCACAGGCCCAGAAGTAGGAAGTTTGAGAAGAAATGGAAGCACACACACAAACACACACTTTTTTTGACAAAGATAACATGGTTTCCTCCAGGGTCCAGCAGAGGCATCATACTTTACTTTTTTCTAATTTAAAACTATATATTGTTTTACCTTTTTCCTGCTTAATTATGTTCTTAGTCAGACTCCAAATGTTCAACACAGTCTGCTCCTTTAGTTAATGAATGACCCAGCAGCCATGTTTGCGTGCACCAAGCAGCTGCAATATCCTTTAGACGCATTATTCTGATCTCTTATCTAATACAACAGGTGTCGTCTGGCCTAGAAAAATATAAATCGGTCTATAATGGCAAAAATGTTCTAAAACCAATATGTTTGCGAGGAAGATCTAGAAAATTCCAGGAAAATGTGGACTTGGTAATAATTAACTCTTAATGTACCAAACATGCCTACAAAATACCTGAATATTTATGTTGGTGAAAGGTCTGGCTAGACTATATTTCCCTACATTCTTCTGAAAAAATAGCAGCAATAGACCAATTTGTGGACCTTGCGTGTTATTCCAGCGCCAGCCGCACAACAATCTTCTGATAATCTGTAAAGTAGTAACTTCACAGCTACAAATGATAAAAAAGATTAATACCACAAGAGCAAATATAAACCTAGATTTTGTGGTAGATAAAATCTTCTAACCTATCTATTCTATTTACCTAAAATTTTGGCTTAATCAAGTTTCAGGATAGCTTCAATTCCTTAACTGTATTTAACCCTACCTCTTCCGCGGGAAGGTTGTTTCACTTATCTACTACTCTGTAAAGTAGTATTTTCTCACATTATCTTCTAAATCATGACCTCTTGTTCTTATATTCCTTTTTTTCTCAAAGTAATTTGTCTATTGAACTTCACAAGCTCTGACCCTATAATATCAGATTTACAGCACCAAGAAGGGACATATATGCGACTAAAATGCAACAATACCTGCAAAACTCTGCATTGAGATACAACTCTGAGCAAAAAAAAGCAAACTGATTCAGAGCCTCTGTGATACTTCAGTGAATTTTCAGGAGAGGAAAAACAGTTTATGTGTCTCAAATTGTGCCACATTTCTAAGTGAACAGTTTTCCCTCTGACAGCAAAGGATTCCGGGTGTGTTTGCGTTGTTCGGTCATGTCTGACTCTCTGTGATCTCATGGACCATAACACACCATGCTGATCCACTTGGTATCAATGGCAGAGATACTGGAATCGGTTGCCAGTTCCTTCTCCAGTGGGTCACAGCATACAGTTCCTGGTATTCCAAGGTGGTCTCCCATCAAAGTACTGATCAGACCCAATACTGCATGGCTTCAGGGTTCTGTGAACTTTTGGTCTCCTGACTGGAATTGAACTTAGGTTGCAGTGGTGAAAGCACCAAATCTTAACCACCAGGGAAAACCTAGTATTCTGGGTAGTGACATGAAAATGAGACAATATGTTTTGTCTTTAGCCATTCTGAGCCTCATTTGCATGCCAATTCCCAGTATCCTTAGCGGCAGTCAGATCACTGAGACATTCTATAGGAAAGACACGTCTCCTGACTGCTTTGGTCATGTAGATATACTCAGACTTTTTTTATTTGATTTCTTAACTGTATATTCAGTTTAGGGATTACAATCACCTTTCTATCCACCACTGCATACTTAGCTTTTTAGTGAATCTTGGCTTACACGCAGCACTAGGCTGTATTACCAGAGAGCAGCTGACAGGGGATCCTGGGTAAGGCTGATCCTTATCAGATCCTTCAAGATAACTGTGCAACACAGGAAATCCTGCTTATAAAGTGGAGGGGGAGGATGTGGTATTTTAACTCTTTCCATGTCTTATTTATTTGCAATTCATACAAAAAGGCGATCACCTGAAATCAAAATGGCACATCCCAGAACAGTATTATTGCATGTAAAATATAATGAATTAGAGGCTGTATTTTACATCCTTGTTTTCAAGTCTTTCCTTTTAAAATAATATATAAAATGTATAGCTATAGTGGCCATTTAAGTTAAGTAAACAAATATACCAAAATAGCATTAGCTGGCACACAAGACAGGAACATAATTTTTTTTTAGAGAAAATCTTATGATAGATAGATAGATAGATAGATAGATAGATAAATGTCTCTGATTGTGACCTCTGGAATTCTATGTTAGACTGCTAGACTTTCTGTACTTTCTATAAGTACCTTCTTTCAGATGCAACAAAGAATACAAAATATTTCCATGTCCTTTTAACCATCTAGTAATAGCTTAGTGAATCTAGCCCACTGTTTTTATGACACGTTTGTTAGTTTTAGTGCTTTTCACAACAATCTGAGGAAAGTGCATGTCCCTAATGTGGAAACATGAAGTGTATTAGCAGAAATGTGTAGAGGGTAACAGGAGGTGCGAAATACACCATGATCAAAAGAAAACGCTACAACACAATGCTGTTATTTGTGTGGGAACAGCTGGGGTGGGGAGGGGTAAAATGCCTAAACAGTGCCAGCAAAAAACAGATGGGACCCGGGGAGAGCTAATACCAGAGAAAGCAGAGGGGATCGGGAGATTATGGGTAATGGTCCAGCATTGATAACGTTCATGGACAACTCTGGTCAGAGGTTTTCTATAATAAACTTAATAATGGAAAGCAAAAAATAGACATTGTTAAACAATTTATAACATACTCTTCTAGATCTCTACCTAGTCGTGGGGAAGAGGCTTGTGTACCTCAATGAAGCTGTGAGCTTTACCATATAGGGTCACTCATTGTGGAGAGGTCAGACGAATTGCGGTCCACTGGAGAAAGAACTGGCAACCCACTCCAGTATCATTGCCAAGATAACCCTATAGATAAGCACGACCAGAGACATAGCAATAGTTATGCCATGTGCTGCAGTCCATAAGGTCACTGGGAGTCGGACATGACTGAATGACTAAACAACTACAACTCTTTACTAGAAGGAAAGAATAAAAAGAGAGCGCATAGAGATGTACATGATGAAGTATATCTGGACAAGTTTAATTTGACACTAATGAAGTTATACTTACAAAATATCGTTTAAATGAACATTGATGATGTTTCCAGTGTAAAGGCAAGTATTACAATGCAAAAACATAGAAAATGTTGGTGGATTATAGTGTATATTGAACCATAAAATTGTGGGATAGATAAAATGGAAAAAAAAATAATGGAAATGCGCTGTGTCCACTCATTATAAAGGCCCTTATAAGGGCATTCTAATACAAAAAAGAAAAAACTATATGAAATTGACAAAAATATAAAAAACAATAGATGCACCTCTGCCTAGCAAATTGCTTGCTATTAACCCTCCCCTCTTTTGCAGCCTTCTTGTTGGTCTGCACAGCAGCCATGTTGTTTCATTAAACATCAGCTGTCTTGCTTAACTGCACATCGCCCATGTTTTTTTAATTAAACATATTTAATTTTCATAAACATAAACAAATAGTAATACATAAACGTAAACTATAACAGTACAAAATAGTTAAATGTTGCTTTACATTACTTAACAAAATGTTATTAATTTATAAAGTCACGCCTCAATCTCTATAGCTTATTTTTAATGTTATACTGTTAAATGTAAATGATTATATACTACCCAAAGTTTCCAAATACTGCAAAAATGGGCAGCACCCATGTTTGACCTTACCATGTAAGATAGCTGCACTGGTCACCATAGTAACCAGTGGCAGTCTGGGCTCTTGGTAGAATGGAATTGACCGCAAGGGAAATGTCATCCCAGGAATTCTACAAAACCTCAAGGGAATTATTGCTTTTTGTTTTGTTTCTGCATAAATTTGATTTGCAGATTAGACGATGGAGGGATAATTCAGAAAAATAAGATACCAGAGAATTTCTTGGAAATAATCTTAGTCTGCAAAATGGTACAATGTACAATATACTATATAGGGACAAATCTAAGTATCACATATAATAGTTGTCAAATTGTGATTTGTCGTCACGCTTGCGAGCCATTGAAGCATTCCGAGCTCGCAGGCACTCATTGCCCTACGAGCCTTGCGAGGCGAACAGTTGAGGCATTGAAGCACGCAGGACTTAGGCTGAAATGAGCGCCAAAGGCCCTCTTGTGATCCGCGCGGGACTTAGGCTGCAAGCAGTTGAGGAACGCGGGACTTGCATAAAAAAAAATTTGACCTCGGAATCTCTGGGGCAATAAAATCCGGCCTTAGGAAAAATACAAAGTTAACAACTGAACCGCAGAAATAGAAAAAACGAAAAACAAGAAAAAAATAAATAAATACATTAAAACACAATCATACACAACACAGGGGGAGAGCCAGGAAGCCTGAGAGTGAGGTAGCAAGCGATTTTGAGCCTTAATTGACATTTGTCACTCGAAAATCGGCTAAGCAAGAGAAAAAATTTGAACGAAAAAACGTAAAAAAATCTGAAACTGCATAAAAATGAGGCTGAGCAAAGCCAGGCACGCAGGACTTAGAAAATACACAACGGCAAAGACACTGCAAGCATTTGTGGAACGCAGGACTTAGGAAAAAAAATCAGACCTCAGAATCTTTGGGGCAAAACGGCCGAACCGCGGAAATTGAAAAATAAAACACACTCACACACAGCACAGGGGAAGAGCCAGGAAGCCTGGGAGTGAGGTTGCAAGTTATTTTTGAGCCTTATTTGCTGTGTTTCTTCACTCGAAAAACAGCTAAGCGGGGAAAAAAATGGCGGACGAAAAACTTAAAAAAATCTGAAACTGGATGAAAACGAGGCTGGGCAAAGCCAGGCACGCGGGACTTAGAAAATACACAACGGCAAAGACAGTAACACTTACACGAACAATGCCAGGCACGCGGGACTTTGAAAATAAAATAAACGCCAGTCAGCGCCACACAAACATTCAGCACACACACACACAGGAGAAAAACACAGGGAAGGGACAGTGGGGAGATTCTGGAAAGAGACACAAGTCATTCCCAAGCACAAAACATGCAGGTTAATGAACCCTGCAATGGGCGGCCTGTATAGTAGGCAAGAGGAAAGGTTTGCGATGAGCACCGAAGCCTCTCATTTTATGGCAAACCTGTCTTACAATTTTCTTGCTGTCATTTTTGACGGGCAAGTCGCTAGTTCTTTAATAATACAGAAGAGTATAGGCATGGCCAGATTTACACTAGAGGTACTCTTGCGTACTCTGCATTTTGGTTAATCTTGGCCTGAGTATAGGCCTAATTGTTCTGTTTTCCTATATTCAATAAGCAAATATTGCAGATACTTTTAACTAGAGGTATTTACTAGGTTACTTTTCCCAAGGTTTCTATCTAACTGATTAACAGGGCATCATAATGTGTAACATTCCTCCCAGCATGCATGGCTCACACATGCGCATTGATGCAATGATAATCTAAATTCATATCCAATGGGGCAACAGATCTTACTCCTCTCTCCCTACTTCTACTACTGAATAGATACAAATGGTAGAAAACAACCACTCATGCTACAAGCACAATGGTCAACTTTGTTTTCCATATGGTGTTTTGAATAACTAAATCTGAACAACACATTTATTTTTAACTTTTATATGTAATTAATGACTGTGGGTGTTCCATTTTCTTTTCTCAGGATGGTATGTCTCTGTAAACCACCAACGAGAAACCTTTTTTTTTTTGCTTGGAGGACCTCATATATATGGCCCCTAAGTCCTTTAGAGGACCTCACTGTCTTGTAGGAAAGAAATTCATTGGTAATATAGATGTAAATAATGAGGCGTATTTAGGCGTGCAATTGGTTCTCTGCTAGTTTTAGAGCGATATAATGGACTGCAAATTAGTGAAGAGGTGCAGCTTCTAATCCATAGCACAGGCTGGGGGTCACATGGAAAGTACCATCTCTTGACCACGATTGTTGTAAACAAAGATTCCCATTAGTCCTACTGAAAAGACTAGGGCCCTCATTCAATTGCAATTTGGCCAATTGAATAGGGCTCTAAATAAGCACATAACAAATTTTTTTAAAGAAGTTTTTAGTTAGTAAACATCCATCCAAAAGCAAAGTTTTCACTAACTAAAAACTTCTTTAAAAAAATATGCTATGTTCTTATTTAGAGCCCAATTCAATTGGCCAAATCTCAATTGAATGAGGCCCTAGAAGTTTTAGCTGCCATGATCCCATTATGCAGATAGAAGCTTCTTCTGCAATCATGCCTCCTCCTACTTAAGGAAGTTGATCTGCTGAAATTAAAATGACATAATTGCATATACAAGATAATATTCTAGAGGTTGTGTTATTTATGTTGACTGTTTAAGTGTAGTTCGGCAAAATAGTTTACTTTAGATATGACTACATCGTATTATATGGCATGGTCCTCTTGTATGTGAGGAGGGGTTGACCTGCAGAATCACATGGTATAACCTGTTGGGTTTTGATGGGACAGATCTCATAACAATCTGAGAAGGAACAAAAAGCTTAGAAAATAAAAAATAAATCATCTCATTACGGAGTCTGGCTGGGTGTGGGTGTGACGTTCCTGGCTGACAATACAGCCTTTGTCGCTGTTATTTTCATCATTATATCATTAAATCTCTTTGATATTCTGAATGCCTCCGTTGTGTTTATCCCTTAAAGGGCCATTGCGATGCTCTAACATGCTGTAACCTATAGTAAGATAAATAACTCTGTAAGATCCTTTGTTTAAATTTTCCCAGAGAAATCTGACTTGGAACATTGGATATTGAACCACTAATTAGTGGTTTTACTCTTCCCCAGACAATCTGTTTATATCAGTGTTTCATTATCAGCACCGAGTTGTAAAACTCCTGGACTTTTCTCAATCGACACAGATACATTCAATTTACATCTGTTTGCTGTTGAAATTTGAGTGGATTTGTTTAGATAATTGAGCTTGAAAATGTGGGCTTATTAAGCATTCATTTTTTATATAACACATTCCCCTGTCCAACTCTTTTCTTATCTAGGACCATTAATTAGCTTTCACTATGGGGAGGAGGGGGTGATAAGGAAGAGAAGCACACCTAGTTGGTATAAATATGTATAATGACACAGACATACAGTAAACATTTAAAAGTCTCTGTGACTATTACATATGCAACTTGGTATGCCCCTCTATTTCATCACCCCACCGTGAGAGTTAATTCATGGTCCTAGATAAGGATGTGAGAGAAAAGGAGGTCCAGTATACAGAGGCAGAACTAGACAATGGAGGGCCCTCTTCCCATAAAACCTCCCCTCCC
This sequence comes from Discoglossus pictus, assembly GCA_027410445.1. Lineage (NCBI taxonomy): Eukaryota > Metazoa > Chordata > Amphibia > Anura > Alytidae > Discoglossus > Discoglossus pictus. Next base: position 117,042,752 of record CM050168.1, on the reverse strand, counting down.
TAAGACCCTTTCCCATACCTGCTACCCCCAAAACCCCTTTCCATAACTGGGCCTCCCACAGAGGAGGGCCCTGGTACATTGCACCACTGGTAGCTCCGCCCTAGTCTGTAAAGATAATTAAATAACGGAGTTTGAAAGCTGCATGGTTTAAGCATAAATTCTTCTTCATTTTTAACAATCAATCGCATTTATAGTTATTTGTGTTCATTGGCACACAAACTTGGACCTTTGCTGCAACAGAAAGACCTCTGATTTGAGGTAAATAAATGCAATTATACAAGGGTGTTACATTTTCTTTAAATACTGTATATTTTCATATCTTTTATATACTGATGATTGCAGTATACTGTAGATAGTTAGACTACTTCAGTGGCCCTTTAACGGCATGCTTCTAATTTGCATTTATACAAATGGATAGATCCAGATACATTTGATAAAGTTATTAAAGTGATTTTATATTGCTTTTTTTCTCTCTGTGCAACTGACAAATAATTTAAAATGTAGAAGAATCAGTGTATGGAAGGAAAACCTTGCATATTTATGTTGCTTCTAGCTTGTAAATGCACTTGGCAGCTGACACACAAGGAAATCTGGTTGTAGTTCTTGCCATTCCTTCCCCATCCTCTGTCCCTGTTTATAGCTTGTTGTCGGCCATCTTGAGATGTGACCTGTTACAGAGTGTTGCATATGGAATAGAGTATTTGGTAATGTACCGCACTGCATTTTTTCCAAAATGAAGCTGTCAAAGCAGAAAAAGCGGTTTAATGTTTAACTTTATCTGGGGACTTGCCCCTGTCAGCCGATGAGTAGTAATATAGATCTATGAGTCATCATAAGTTTATCCCAAGCTTCTATCTTCATAATGGGATTGTGGCAGCTAAAACTTCAAGTCCTTTCAACAGGAAAGCTCATTAGTATACAATGGCACACAACTCCTAAGAAAATAGCTGAAAGAATCTGGTCAGAAAATATTGAACCACATAACAAAGAGGGGGTATGCTTACCTTATATAGATATATCCAGGGTCAATACAAGGCTTTGTCAAGGGAACTTTTTGTGCCAAGAGGTTTTCAACTGACAAGAGGACATCCCTTGAGGTTTGAAGTAAAAAGATTTCACCTTAAAGAAAGAAAAGGGTTTTTCACAGTAAGGGTGGTTAATCTGTGGAATTCTCTACCAGAGGAGGTGGTGACAGCGGATTCGATCGATAGCTTTAAAAAGGGGATTGAACATATTTTTAAATAAAAAGGGCAATCGGGGTTAACCTGGATTATTAGAGAGGGAGTATTGATCCAGGGAGGAATCCGATTGCCAGTATCTGGGGTCAGGAAGGAATTTTATATTTTTCTCCCTGTTGAGACAATTGGCAAAGTTTCACAGTTTTTTTTTTTTCCATTTGCCTTCCTCTGGATCAATTAACAATAAATCTGTGAATTGCAGATCAGAGGAGATCTAAAAAGGTTGAAATTGATAAACTAATGTATTTTTTCAATCTAAATTACTATGTAAATGTTAAAAATTGTAATGTTTGTATGTTTGTTTGATTTATGGTTTAGAAAAATATAGAAAATACATTTTCTTTTGCAGATTTGTAATGCTGCTATCTCTTTTAGTGCTAATGAAAAAATCACCTCAATTAACAATTAATCTGCATATTGCAGATCAGAGGAGATCTACAAAGGTTTTAATTGATGGATCAAAGTCTTTTTTTCAACCTTTATTTACTATGAAACTGTCTACAAAAGTTAATAAAAAAGTGTTCTAAAGCAAAAACATACAAAAATAACTGCAAAATTGCAAACATGTCCTACAGCTGCCCCATAATGAAATCCGGTTCATGTGTTTTTACCAATCCCTCCTCCATTCTAATATCTTTGTTGTATTTAGTACACTTGTTTCCTTACTTTTAATTCCTGTGGCTCATTCCAGGGCAATTAATTACAGTCGCTATAAACTTGCCTTTTTTTCGTGAATGCTCATTTTAAAGAAGGAAGGTAATTGGAGCGGAAATAATTATTATTGAGGAAACCAAACAAACTGGCCCATTGGATTCACATCTGTATTCAGTTCTTGTTTTCATCTAAGCAAAATAATTTGTTTCGTTTTTTACATAATATTTAATCTTCAAAAAAGTAGCTATTGTTTCAGTGGAACTTCCCCTTTAATGGTGACTTTGAGATTAATGAAGATTAAGTAATATTTGTTACCGTGACCCAGTGACACGTCACCTGCTGTGACATGAAACGTGGCTGTCGGCGTGTCCTGTATCACAAGGTAGCAGTGCCTGGGTGTGACACAACTTGTCAGATTCACCCTCCAGTGCCAGACAAGCAATTAGTCTTTGTCACTGTGGCAGGGACAGATGAATAACTGTATTCATGCAGTGCCAGCAGTGTGCCCAGAGCCGGGCAAGGCTGTAATACAGAGAGAGGTCACCCTGCTCCACACAGGACCCAATCAACAGTGTCCATGTCATCCAGAACTGTGCTGATTCAGTTATAGACCCAAGAGCTTGCAATCATTGGTGTTCTGGGACACTCCTGATCCATATAATTTCAGTCTCTTCCCTTCATCTGACTCTATCCATCTCTGCTCTGATTGGCTGCCTCTTGCTCTCTTTCTTTGTCCTGGCTCTCACACCTTTTTCTTGCTCTTGGTATGACTCTCATCCTTCTCCTAGCTCTACCTCCTCTCTTTTCCTCTTTCATTACAATGGACACCCATTGCATTGCTATATCTCTATCCTGACAGTTTCTCACCTCCACTAATTCCCAGAGATCTATCTCTTCCAGTACCCTTTCTGTCGCCTAATACCTTACTTAGTCTGTCTCTTTCCTCATTATCATGTACTGGCAGTCTCTCTCTCACCTTGCTCTTTCTACCTCAATCCTACCTTAACCTGACTGTCTCTCAGTTCCCTTCTCCTGGCTATGTGTCTCGCCTATTCCATGCTGGCTATCCCTCTCTCTCTTTGCTTGCCCTATTTCCCTCTATCCACTTCTCTCTCTCCCCCTTGCCTCCTATGTCTCCCTGCTCTATAGCCAGCTTGTGTCCCTGTCCCCCCGCCTGTTTAGCACTTATTTTCCCCTCTCTCTCTCTCCATTGCCCTGTCTCTCTCTCCCTTTTGCCTCACTTGCTCACTTGCTCTCTCCTGGCTTTTTTTGTTTGACTGTTTCTCTCCTTTTTCTTTTTTTTCCCCTCTTTGTCTTCTTGTTCTTTATCTACATCCTTAGTTGTACCCTCTACCCACCACTACCCATAGACGTGAGCAATATTATTATTTCTTTAAATGTATATATTTTATGAGATTGCAATGTTTAATTTCTCAATGATGTATCAGTAGTGAAATAACAATATATTATAGAGTATTATAACATCCTACAAAATTACATGTGATATATAATATGATGTGGCCGACTCTCCGTGACCATATGGACCGCAGCATGCCAGGAACATCTATTGTTATGTCTCTGGTTGTATTTTCTTGGCAAAATACTGGAGTGTGTTGCCAGTTCCTTCTCCACTGGACCACAATTTGTCTGACCTCTCTGCTTTGTCCTACCCATATTGGTTGACCCTACATGGGGTCATTGATTGTTCACCACAACAACGTAGCAATCCAGAAGGGGGCACCATTGTATCTCTTTTTACTGTTTTATAAATGCTGCAGTGTTAGCTTTTACAGAACTCAAACTGTCTATTCAACTTGACGCTTTTCGGGATTCCCAGTTATATCCACACTATATTGAGTTTACTGAGCTCTCAGGTCCTGAAGCGATCATACATTACAAGCTGCCTCTAAATTCTGTATATACTTGCTTCACTGTGATAATACATTTTTTTCTCCTATATTGCCATTTGAGTGTACCTGTATTATCATTTAGTTTTCAATGCTCTTTTTGACAATGGATTGATAATTTCATGTCCCTTTAATAACAAAAATAGTCTCTCTGTGCATATGAGTATTGCCATATAGCTGGGAGTCAGGCTATACATCCTGTTTTGTAATAATTCTTCCAGGAATTTGGCTCGGAAACTCTCTCTCTCCTTTTCCTTATTTTCAATTGCATTTAATTAATGTTATGCTTATTGTTACCTAATTTATTTAAAGTGTCATAGTTTGCTTTTGTGAAGCACATGACTGGATACTGGGTTCACAATTTTTTAAATAAGTAAATCAGCCTTTCATTTTTAAGTATTTGTTCCTAAGATTATTAGGTACCTGTGAAGAACTGTAGATTCAGATAAGGTTTCTATGCAGTTCTGTTGAAAGATCGCCAGTTGACAACATAACTCTAGTATAGAGCTCCCTAGTAAGTTAACATTCCTCTCAAACCCCCATGACACAAGCAGAAACCGTTAAATATATATTTTTTCTCTAAAATTTTGTATATTGCTGGATTTCACTGTTTCTAATGATGTTAGTGTGTTACATATTTCAAGCAAGCAAAGTTTTTCCTAAACTACAGCGACCATTTTACAGTGGAAACAGCAAGGGACTTTGATGTCACACAATTTCATGACAATTTGCTTTTGTTCATGAAAATAAGTTGAAAAGCTTTGGTTAGAAGCTATAAAAATTGTAATTAATTGAATAATTAATAACATATAAAGACATATTTAAGTTTCCTGGATTATGAATGCATCTGATATACTCAGTAGTGTATGAAAAAGACATTTTTTGCATGGAAAAAATACCAAAATAAACTTTAACAAACTCACCCTGATGTTTGTGAAATCTTTTGAGTTTGCAAGCAGTTGCAGAACTTTCCAACTAGCTGGAAGCCCGCAGTGGTGGCCATCGGCCGCTAGGTGGCACTTTCAAGATTTTAATCAATTTTGGGAGAGATTTTAGTTAATTTCCTAGCTTTAGGGTTAAGTTTAGATCTTTGAACCTGAATGTAGGTGAGAAGACCAGTGGTATGTTCTATACACTAAGCATGTGTGATTTATTAATTTGGTGACCCTACTGGCTCTTTAAATAATGGTGGTTTATAAGTTGTGGTTTATAAGTTGCGTGACAAGACTGACTCTTGCACCCATGGATGAGAGTTTGGAAAGGGTTCTACTGGTATTTTTAGGGTAGTATACTAGCACCAATGAGGGAGAGTATGAAAGGATTTCCACTTGTTTTTGTTAGGTAATATGACCATGCTTGCTCCTCACCAATGGATGAAGGCCTGAAACGTCTTCCATTGGTGTTTTTCAGTAATATACTGTAACCACATTACTGAATGTGAGAGGCCTTCCAGAGATGGTTTATTAGTTGTCTGACCATACTGGATCTTGCATCGATTAGTGAGAGCATAGAACATCTTCCAGGTGCGCTTTAAACATTATTGTGTCCGCATTGGCTCTTGAACCAATGGATGAGAGCTTGGAACATCTTTCACTGGTGTTCTGTAGGTAATATGACTATACTGATTCTTGTACTAATGAGGGAGAGCATGGAAGGATTGCCACTGGTGTTTTTCAAGTAATATGACCATAGTGGCTCTTGAGAATTAATAAGAGAGGTCTTCTAGTCTTAATTTTAAGTTTGGTGGCAATATTGGATCTTGCATCAATGAGAACTTGATAATCTATACATTTGATGTTTATAAGTTGTGAGGTCATATCAGCCCTTGCGCCCAAGAGTGATCCCATGGCGTGACTTCCAGTGTTGGGCTATCCATTGTATAATCATACTAGCTCACGTGCTATAGAGCAAGAACACAACATGCTGGTGGCTTATAAATGGGATGCCTATACACTAAAACTGAGAACAATTAAGAAAAAGGCCATCTTCATGGCAGTAATGTAACTGAAGGTCCCAAAATTGAGGACTAAAGCATTCCACCCAGCCCTGCAGTGCAATCTTCTTTTATGCATTGCAGTATTCATAATGTATCCCATAAAAGTAGTTCAAAAGATTTCACAGTCTGTGCCAATCTTGGGAATTTGAGATAATTCCTCATGCCCGTGCTAAGCATGTCTTCTGTGCGTGACATCAAGATATTTAGCTTGGGGGGCCCCTGTGGATAATAATGGCTGCATTATACTGACAAAACCTCTCCATCAAACAGTGTTAACCATTCTCTAGCATTGCAGGATCAGAAGACAGTACTGAATTGGCCTTGCAACACCCTTTAGTGAAACCATTATGGAAAATATTGCATAATATTGCACCTTTATCAAGAATATTCTGTAATAGAAACATAATTTGTAGGGGCCCAGAGGAGTTAGACAGTGGGATATTTTTCTCCTCCTCTTGTCTTGACATCACATATATAGTTCTCAGCAGCGCGGGCTTGCCAAAATCTGTTGGTAACGCAATGTTAAAACTGCGGGCTCGCAAAGTGAGCCCGCTGCAACGGTTGCGGCCAGGCAAGGATGCCCAAAGGCGTTCCTTGCGCTGGAGGAGATGAACGCCATCTCTACAGCCCTATACAACTTAGACAGGGAGCACCAAAGGCGTTCACTGCGCTGATGGAGATGAGCGCCATAGGCAGGAAGCGCTGAAGTTGCTCACTGTGCTGGTGGATATGAGCGCCATAGCACTTTGTAAAAGTCGCCTACAAAAATTACGGCCCGTAACACTTTACAAAGGAAACCTGCACTTAAAACAAAAAAATACGACCCGAGGCACTTTGAAAAATAAAATAATACGACGTACAAAAAATACCAATTTAACGCCCGAACCGCGTACATCCCAAAACATGAAAAATCAAAACAAAAACACACAAAAAACATCACACAGCATGGGGGCACAGCCAGGACGTTTGGAAGTGAGGTTGCATGCGAATTTAAGTCGAATTTGAAGAGTTTCGCCACTCGAAAATCGCCTGAAGGGAAAAAATGGCCGCCGAAGAAAATGAGGCTACACGACCTCTAACCACGCAAAACACCGCCAGGCACATACGAATTTTAACCAGGAACGTACGAGGTACAAAATACACTATTAGGAAGGACGGAAAATTATCCTGACCCGCATAACACATAGACAATCGCCGCCATTTTACAACACTAACTTCAAACTAATAACATTACTATTAGAAAATGCCGCTTTACACAACTACACAAATGGTTTGGCCTTGCGCACGCAGCCTATTTACACTGCACACTTGACACCTTGCTGACTCTCTTTCTCCTCAGCTCACCAACAGTTCAAATGTACATTTTATGCTTCACCAACATCAAAACAGATTGTTAGCTCTTCAGGATATTGTTTGCTGGATATATGAATTACAAATAGGTAAAGTACATTAATTATTTCATTAAATAGAATATAAAAAAAAAAAAAAAAAAATATATATATATATATATATATATATATATATATATATATATATATATATATATATACAAATAGCAGAGGAGAGCCTCCCAATGAGCACCACCGAAAGTGCTCAGCGCGGGGCTCACAATAAACGCACAGGATGCGCAGAGAACCAAAAGTACACGAGGGGAGAGCCTCGTGATGAGTGCAGAAGGCTTACAATTTCCCTGCCGTAATTTGTTGATGGGCAAGTCGCTAGTACTACACAATACATAGTGGCAGAAAAGTCTTTGGAATCTATTAACAAAGTTATGCTTTATTACCACTCTTTTTTTAAATGTAAAGTGAGCTAAGTAAACCTAGGCCCCCATTCACTTGAGGTTTCAGGAGATCTGGAGGCCTGTAAGTAAGGTCACAAGCTACTTTGCTATTCAGTTGGCGTCATTTTGAAATTTCGATGGTTAACCTCGCAACTTACCGCCTCCAGAAACCTTTGATCTTTCACAAGGCTAAAATCGCTATTCAATTGAACAATTTACCCAAGCCCGCAAATGTATTCACACCCGTAAATGGCAAATTAGGACTCACAAAGGGGTAAGACACCTATTCGTAGCACTGTAAATGCAAATAAAAAATCAATTCTGCACTGAAATCGATGACAGACATTAGAATGAATTGCACAACAGTCTCAAGCTCGCAAATCGGCAGGAAATAAAAAATATTTTTATGTTCTATTTCAGAGTTAAATCCATCTTGGGTATCAATGAGTTAATACACATCAGGCCACCCATATGGACTAGAACAGTATTGGCATTCATTTTTATAATTCTTTAATTTGCGGTTTTGCGAGTCCCATCGGACCCCCGAACCTAATTGATTGACATGTAACCTCCATGTTTTACTGCCGTGATAATGACAGCCTCATTTTCTATTGGCTGATTTGAAATGGGAGGTTACGGGCTCGATTAATTGATGATGTTCCCGCCCTGAAGTGCTCAGAACCAGTGCATGGTTTACGGTTTTGGTTTGGGGTGCGTAACTCGCGAGCTTGAGCAATTAAAGCGCATTGCAATCGGAGACCAACGGAAGCCTGCAACACACCCGCAGACATTCGGCTGTTTGCGATCGAGTTGCGGGCTTGGAATTGAATATGGCCTGTAGTTAGGTGGCATAGTGGGAGTGCTGAACATCACTAACTCCCAAGTTTATTTCCCATGCAAGGCTAACCGGGATCAAACATATGATAACAAGTTCCACTGTAATGCTAATGGGAAATCTATCTATATCTATCTATACACACATACATATTTGTTTTTGAAAAATGTGGTTTTGAGAAATGTTATGATAAAGTCTTTTTTAAAGTTGCATTTTACTCCTAGTTTAAAAAGTTTGTTAAGTATATATGTGTGTGTATATATATATATATATATATATATATATATATATATATATATTAGCACATTGGGATAAAATTCCTCCCAAATATGTTATAATTTAAGCTGTAGGTGATAGCAAGTACTTTTATCAATGGACTAAAATCAACTAAACTAAAAAAATTACATTTCCCTATAGTAAACTAAGTTTGCCATATTGAGCTGCCAGTCAGCCTTTCTGAGCCACCCCCAAAAAAGAGATCATTAGCATTAATTACTACGGTACTGGGTCCGTTTTCGTACATGAAGATGCCTGCTCAATGAGCATCCTTAGGGCCTCATTCAATTGCAATTTGGCCAATTGAATAGGTCTCTCAATAAGCACATAGCATATATTTTTTAAAGAAGTTTTTAGTTAGTGAAAACCTTGCTTTTGGATAGATGTTTACTAACTAAAAACGTATTAAAAAAGTATAAGTTATGTGCTTATTTAGCGCCCTATTCAATTGGCCAAATTGCAATTGAATGAGGTCCTTAGTCTTTTTTGTGTATGTGAATTCACAGAATGTAATGACAAGGATCTCTCATTAACAAAAGATGAATTCTGGTGTGTGGTGCATCAGAAGGTATGACTGACAGCTTAAAATTTCAAAGTCACTGTTAGTGTACTGTAGGAAAATATAATTTATTAAATGTATTAAATAACATTCAGCTGATAAAGTACATGATTACCTGTAGTTTGAATTTTACCATATTTGGAACCTTCTCTGTGTCACTTCAATTGGTCTGACAAATTGGTTCCTTGCTGTCCAGCCACAAAGCAAACCCATCCAATCAGAAGCTATACAGAACCAAGGCATCCAATCAGAAGCTGTACTGAGCCAAGCCATCCAATTAAGAGTTGTACTGAGCCAGGTGATCCAATAGGAATGTATATAGTGCCAACTCAGCCAATCAGAAGCTATACAGAAGCAAGTCATCCAGTCAAAAGCTATACAGAGTCAACCCATCCAATTAGAAGCTGTATAGAACCAAGCCATTTAGGAGTTTGTTCAAATCCAATCCATAAAGTTAGGATCTGTACAGAACCAAGCTAGTCATCTGAGGCCATAAAGAACTAAGGTATCCAATCAGAAGCTGTAAAGAACATGTCGTCCATTTAGCATCTGTATAGACCTAAACTCAGCCAAATAGAAGCTGCACAGAACCCTTCCATCTAATTAAAAGCTGTACAGTGCCAAGCCATCCAATTAAGAGTTGTACTGAGCCAGCTGATCCAATTAGAAACTGTATTGCACCAACTCAGAAGCTGTTCAGAACCAACCCATCCAATTAGGAGCAATACAAAGCAAAGTCAGCCAATTGGAAGCTGTACAGAACCAAACTAGCTATTCTGCAGCTTACATAGTCCATTCAGCCAATCAAGAGCTGTTCAGAACCAACCCATCCAATTAGGAGCAGCTCAGAACCAATCCAGCTCCCAAGGAGCTAAGGGGAAAAGTCAGTCAGTCAGAGCTGTACAGCAGTTATATGTGAGCCAATGCTGCCAGGTCATTTACACACATTTAAAATCATTATTTCTACCATTTTAAAATGTAAAACCCTCTCATGTAAGTTCGAAAATGTGTCTTTAAATCGTCAATTTATATAATCTAGTAAACAGTTTTTTAAATAATATTAACGTACAAAGGAGTTACCTTTTCTATACAGAGAAAAGTGTTTGAGTGAATCTCAGATTCTCACCAGTTTTAGGACAACTAAGTAAAGCAAAATATTTACTAAAGTAGATGTGACCTAACTTAAATTATTCAATGGTGCCTCATTTTCAAATAGATCACTCCACAGGGATGAGAACAGGTAGAAAGAGGGACAGCCAAGTGGAGTGAAGTAGAGAGAGAAAGAGAGAGAGAACAAGGGCAACAGAAGAGATGGGGAATGGAATTGGGAAGAAAGACCGCCAGAATAATAAAATAAAAAAATGCAAAGAAGAGAGAGAGAGCATCAATGGCAATCCAAGAGAGGCAACCAAGGAGAAGGAGGAGCTAGACAGCTAGGGAAAGGCAAGAGACAGCTAGCAAAATAAATATAGTGCCAGCTAGGGAAACATGGCGAGACTGCTTGGGCAAGGAATAGAAAGAAATGGCATGGGGAGAGGGTCAGTTGTGAAGTGGATAGGAATAGCTAAACTGGAGTGACATCCAGGCGAAGGATAGACAGAGAAAGCCAGGACAGTCGACAGACAGCTGGGGCAAGACAGCCAGTGAAGTGAAGTAATAAGAGACAGCCAATTCAGAAAAAGGGAAAGCCAAAGCAATGTAATGCATTTTCACTTATTATTGTGCGTTTATCTAATTGCATACTTTTTTTTTTTTTACATGAGAAATACCAGTCAATATTTTAATTCTACTATAGTGACATCTAAAGAAATGCACCAATTCTCCTTGGGGGTGGAATTACGGAGGACAAGAATCCTAAAAAGATTCCTTTTGAAGTGAAAGAGTGGAATTAAATCTGTAATTACAATAGAAATCATTGACTTAATAGCAGGAAAAAAAAAACGTATTTTTTTTTATTTTAAGTAGCTGTGTATATGTATACCTCTCTATATGTGTGTGTGTGTGTGTATATATATATATATAATGTGTGTGTATATCTCTATCATATATATATATATATATATATATATATATATATACACACACACATATATATGTGTATATCTCTGTGTCATATATATATATAATATACTGTGTGTGTGTGCACATATATATATATATATATATATATATATATATATATATATATATATATATATATATTGTTATTCTATGTTAATACAAAAAATGATTTGGATCTTAGTGACGGAAAATACATAATTTAATACATTTATGTGAAACTTGGGAGCCAACTAGTTTTAGGAGCCCGGTAATGGGTTATATATAGAAATATATGTATCGTGTCTAAAAAGTTAGGAGCCAGCCATTGGAATTTAGGAGCCTGTAATAAGGTAAGGTTGTAAGAATAATATATATGGTTGGAAAATAATTATAAATAGGGTACAATGTGAGTGATTCTTATGGCTGTGTAAGAGTTAAAAGCAGCCTAAAGAAACATACTCTCCCATTTCTTTTCCTTCCTCCCACCCCATGGGCTGTCCCTCTCCCAGTCTGGGCTGTGCATGGAGAGGGGAGGCTGCAGCACAGTGAGGTCAGCAGGGCCAGATGCTGTGCAGAGTGTAGGAGCCAGCCCCAGCTGCAGTCCCTATATGTGCAGGACTTGTCCCAGAAAGGATTTACTTTCCAGAAGTGGGGATCAGCCCAATGAATAGGATAAGGACCAAAAGAAGCAGGAATGGTAAGAAAGTATGGCTTAACCCATTCACTGCCTGGGCTGGAATCAAAGGTGTTATTCTGTCTTTAAAAAAAAAAAAAAAAAAAAAAAAATATATATATATATATATATATATATATATATATATATATATATATATATATATAGGGTATTTGAAACGTGTTAAACTATATGCCTATAGAACATTGTGATTGAAAGGAGATTTGGGGCTCAGGCCATCATACTCCCACGCCAAGGAGTTTGGTGCAAGGGTCTCTATTTTTTCTGAATAAGTCCTGTATGAGTTTTTTTTTTATTTTTTATAATTTTTATGTGAGAAAGGAATATTACAACATATGTTAACATATATTAAATTGTAAACAATGAAAAACTGTGGTCTAAAACATAAACAATATCCTGTATGAGTTTTTATCCAAAACCATATAGTATTGAGGTGTCAGTCTCACTTTAAGGGTGTGCCTGTTTTTTTAAGGGGAAGCCAGGCAGATCCGTTAGTGTGTAATACAGCTGCTTCTGTGTATAAGGGGTAGTATGATTTACTAATGGGGCCATCCTGAATTTATAGCATGGAAAACTCTCTAGGAACAGTTAACATGTACAGTTACATTTATCAAAAATGTGTTGCATATTAAGTGTGAAAAACAGATAACGTTATGAGATGTGGAATTGCGCAGAATGAATCAAAGTTCTATTCTTTTACTGGATTATTCAATTTAATTAATTTATATTTCATTCTCTGGATAGGATAATAGACATCCTTCAAATCTGTACTTACCGCCTCTGATAGAAGGCCAATTAACCTATACATGACTATTATTTTTTTATTTTATAAAACTGTAATTCACAAATTACTAAACATTCAAAATGCAATTTCTTGTTCTAGTCTCCCCGTATTCTTTCTGAAAAAGTGTGTGTGTGTGTGTGTATATAGATATATGTGTATGTGTGTATATGTATGTATATAAATATATATATTAAATATATGCACAGAAAGAATTCCGCACCCTACAGTCTGTCCTGACATTGTCTAGCGTGATCAATTTCCTGTTAAAGATTTTTTTTTATAACACGAATTACATTAAAGCTTCCATTGTCAAATTATTTATTTGGTTTTCCCACTTTTTATGGAGATTCTGTTTTAATTTATTTAATTTAAAATGGAACCATTGAAAACTTGAATGCTTTGTGTTCTTTTTTCTTTTCATCCTAGAGAAAAATCCAGCATTCAGAGAGTTATGTTATAGCAGGAAATACTTGTGTAGGATCGATGCAGTTGCCAGCATTTAAAGTTTCCCTTCAGGGAGCTCCCCCCTCTCACAAATCTGGAGGAGTGGAGGGAACGCAGGAAAAGCTGTTTTCCAGAGGCAGGATATAGGCCATATGAAAATAGCTCGGTATAACTTCACACAACTGCCAGGTTTTTGTATTCTGCAAAACACTACTATTTTTTCTTTTTTTTGTAATTCACATGAACAAAATGATCTGTAATTTAGAAAACTCACACTGAAATGACAGAGAGGAATTTTATCCGCGCCTCTCCTACAAAATATTAGTACAGAAACTGTCAAATATATGCTAGGGTTTAAGGACCTTTCCTGTTTTATGCTACCACACGTGCATGTGCGCATGTGCATGGCAGTGGAAGCCTCCTGTTGCCGGCTGCGCTCGCGTCCCAATGTACTCCCTAAGCCCATAACCCCCTACACCCCTTGCCATCCCTAACCCTAACCCCCCACACCAGTTACCGGCCCTAACCCTAAACCTAACCCCCTACACCCCTTGCCGTCCCTAACCCTAACCCCCCACACCAGTTACCGGCCCTAACCCTAATCCTAACCCCCTACACCCCTTGCCGGCCCTAACTCTAACCCCCCACACCAGTTACTGGCCCTAAGCCTAATCCTAACCCCCTACACCCCTTGCCGGCCCTAACCCTAACCCCCCACACCAGTTACCGGCCCTAATCCTAACCCCCTACACCCCTTGCCGGCCCTAACCCTAACCCCCCTCACCAGTCACTGGCCCTAATCCTAACCCCCTACACCCATTGGCGGCCCTAACCCTAACCCCCCTCACCAGTCACTGGCCCTAATCCTAACCCCCTACACCCATTGGCGGCCCTAACCTCCTAACCATCTTAGCCTAACCCTTTACACCCCTTCCCAGCTCTAACCCTGTAAACCTAACTCGAAAAACCGTAACCACTTACCGGCCACAAGGAGACAACTTCATCGCCGCAGGGCAGTGCAGCATGTGTGCGTGCACATAACAGATGCATGTGCACGTGTGGTAGCATAAAACAGGAAAGCTCCGGGTTTAATAAAGTAAAAGATAGTAAAGTATCAGAAACAGTGGTATGCAAGAATAAGAGGTCATGATTTGAAGGTGGAAGTGATAGAACATTGAAAACATTATTGTCTTTGTTGCATCTGAGAGGATTTGATAATGTACCAATATGTGTTTTTTCCCCCCCAAATAAAGCTAAAAAAAAAACATTAAAATGTTTAACTATTCTGGGCTAGCCCAGTCAGCCAATGAGCAGAACTATCGCTGTATCAGTCATACTTGTCTGCCAATGTATACAGATGTGCTCTGGGCATGTACTGTTTGTTTCAATGATGTTTAATATTTTTTTTCATACAAAGCACAACCTTTTTAATGTTTAAAGCTGCTATATAAAATTATTTAATAAAAAAGAAATGTTACATGTCCCTTTAAAAAAAATAGCCATAAGGCCATCCTGAGATTTAACTAAGCCAAATGTTTGGGTAGATATAATGTGCAGACTAGATTAGCCTTTTGGCTCTTATCTGCCATCAGATCTATATTCACGTTTCTAATCTTTGGAAGCTATTATAAATTACACTGCTCTAAATGATGCACACGTGCCCAAGCTAATTGATTTATGATTACACATCAAGACTTCTTGACCGCTTTTCTCTGTCTTTAGTTCCAGTTTGTCCCCAACGGCTAAATATTTCTGTAAGTGAAGTATATGATAAACTAACAGCAACTGTGTAAGCCATGAGCGTAAAACTTACTTTAGGGAAAATGAGACTGCTTGTGGTGAGATTATAACTTGGACAGCTTGTTAATTCATACCGTAAGGCAATCTATGTTGCCCAGTTCCCAAGTACTTGTACAAAAATGGAGAGCTTACACTTGTGTGTGTAATGTATAGACTGTCCGTGTTGATACTCTTAAAGGACATATGTTGTTCAGTCATGTGTGACTCCCCGTGGTCCTATGAGCCAGCGCACCCCCGGCACATCTTGTGCCTGGGTGTGCTAATTCATAAGGTTTTCATGGCAAAGATTGCCAGTTACTCTCCGCTATGACCTGCCCATCTTGGGTGACCCTACAAAGTATAGCTCACAGCTTCACTGAAAGACACAAGCACCTTCACCAAGACAAGGTAGTGATCTCGAAGGGACATCTTTTCATAGATCTATGGTTTAAATAACTAAACCTGATAATATGAACGTGATAACATTTGTAACTCTTGTATGCAATTATTCTTTATTGCAGTGTTCCATTTACTTTTCTGCCCTGATGCTGTCTGCTACTTTCTCAAGAGTGTGTGTCTCTGGAAACTAATTAGCTTTTCATTAGTCCTGTTGAAAGTACTGACAACTTGTGCTGCCATATTTCCTTTCTGCAGATAAAATCCTCTTTAGCATCCAAGATCTTGATTATCAGTAACCAAAATGGTAGCTTCCACTGCCGTAAAATTGTATTATAGGCCAGTTTTAATTTTCTTCCAAATGGTGCGTATCAAATATAGGACTACAGTGGCCCTTTCGTTTATAATTATATTAAAAACGAATACTTTCTCTGTGTGTGTAAGTGGGATGTGATCAGTCCCTGAGTCATCTAATTATAAAACATTTCACTGTAGTAATCTGCCCCATGGTGTATATAACATGGTGTATAACTGGATTTAGATTGTCACGTTCTCTCACTAATAACTCTATTTCAGTATCCCTTCCTTTATCACTGTGGTTATTGTACCATATAGATACATTTAATTACAACTGATTATTACAAAATTTGAGTAGAAGTGTTAGATAATTAAGCCAGAAAGTTAAGGATTGTAAATAAAAATTACCTAAAAACGTTCGCCCTCTCTGTAGGTCCCGTTTTATTTAATTCCACAACTTGATTTTGCTCTTCTATCCAAAATAGAATAGCTCTGGTCCAGCCTCCCTATTTTTGGGGCAAATTAAAGAAAAAGAGATAAAGTAGAGCACAAAAAACAAAATGGTATATGGTAAAGTATTACATTCTGATGAAGTTACTAATAAAACTTTTTGAGGGATTTCCAGTTTTAGCATACTTTTTTCTGTTCCACATATATGACATAGTGATTTTTTCCCTACTTACTAGATTAACCAGCTATATTCCATGTCCTTATAAAGGCATATTTAAGTTTCCTGGGTTATGAATGCATCAGATAGAGGAGAATCAGTTGTGTATGAAACATTTTCAAACTCATAAAAGCTGCTGCTTGCGAACTCAAGAGATTTAGCAAACATCCGGGTGAGTTAAGACCCCTAGAACACCCTGTTAAAATTAGCATAACATTTATAATTTGTTTCGCCAATCATAGGTAGCTAAAACATTTTAATACATTGTGGCAATCAGGGATGGCAGCTTGTGCAGGAAGGAATTGTGGGATGTGTAGTCCCCTGCACAAGGAAGCAGGAGGAGTAACGGACAGTGCTCTCTAAGATCTTTGCATTGAGCTGCTGCTGTTGGCTTGAAAATTAGTAAATTGTTGAAATTTGTACCAAAATGCAGTGTAAGTTTAATAATGATTATTGTTTGTATTTGTTCATGTAACAAAATGTTTGCATACACTGCTGGCTCTCCTCTATCAGATGCATTCATAATCCAGGAAACATATATGCCTTTTTAAGTGTTAAAGTATGTGTCCGTATACATAATTATACTAGCTGAGCATGCCCTTCTTCCTTTTCACCTCTTTTCAGATAGTTAATAAATTGCCTTTAAGGAATATGAAAGTTTCATGGATTAATACATTTGTGCACTCCTTAGGCAAAAATCAGCTTATATGTATGCAGCACATCTAATAAAACATTTTATTTTTATTAATATCTAAATATCCTTCTAATGATTATGTTGACACCTCCACCCAATCAGCATGCAACAGCAAGGGAGCAATATTAACCCACTATTTACCTGCTGTTGCTTGCTAAACCAATCTCCTTGCAACTTCTTGTCTCTGTCAGCAGCAATACAGATCACATATCGGTGATACACTACATATCCCAAACAGCTTTTCAGCACAAACAGGAACCCAGCGTTGATTCAAAAGTTTCAGCTAACCTGATTGGCCAAAACA
>CM050168.1:116790405-117020405 GCA_027410445.1 Discoglossus pictus | reverse complement strand
AGGACAATATTCAGAAAACCGTTATATTTATATGTGTAATTTTCATTTTATTTCATTCAATATCAGGGACCTTTGCTCTGTCTCTTCAATGCAGGATGTGGTATGACAATGGCAAGTTTGAAGTCCCATATTTACACACAAACTAAATAAAAGCAGGAATTATATTTTTAGAACAAAAAATGGTTTCTTTTATAACAATTTAATGAATTATTCAATAAAAAACATATATAAACAGAAACAAGAAAGGAGGCTCCCACTGCAGCATAGTTCAGAATTTTAAAACTATAATTATAGTAAATATGGAAAATAGATCTTTTGGTTTTAACTGCCATTAAACTATGATTATATCTATTCTGCCAATACTATCTATCTTAAAAGCTTGGCCTAACTACATTTCAGTAAAGCCAAAACAGTGTTTGACTCAGTCTGACCACATCTGCTGAGAGGCAATTCAACTTGTCTACTACCCTTCCTGTAAAGTAGTACTTTTTCATATTGCCACTACATCTTCCGCCTTCCAGCATCAATTCATGACCTCTTGTTCTTGCCTCTTCTTTTTCTGGAATTTCTATCCTGAACTTTATTAGACCTGCAAATATATTGAAGGATTTGTCTCATATCCCCTCTCTCTAATCTATACATATTTAAATCATGACTCTTTTTCCTTATATGTTTAGTCTTTTACCCCCTGTACATTTTAGTCACCTTCCTTTGAATTGTCTCTAATTTATTAATGTATGTAGTGTTCAGTTATTAGATCTTCCCCTCCTCTCTCTCTGCACACCAGGTACTGGTTTTAGACTCATTTTATCTTTTCCAGGCCCTTAGTTACCCACTTCCCACACTGCTGTGCACTGCATTTTGTTACGTCACATCCTGGGTATATCTCACTTCTACGGAGGAATAGTGGGATATGGACTACCTCTCTCTCTGTACTCTTTGGGCTCCCCTCCATCTCTCTGGGCTTTCTTGGCCGCCTCCCCTCCATCTCTCTGGGCTGCTTCCCCCCTCCATCTCTCTGCACTTTCTCTCTCTCTCTCTCTGCCAGATAGCCGCCGCTACTTCTCTCTGTCCCTCTCTGTGATGTGGTTGCTGCCTCTCGCCCTAATTACTGAGTGGGTTACTTCTGGTGGGGCTCACCCCTTCTTAATTTGCCTACTCTGCGAGGGGAAGCGAAATCGTGGAGGGACTGGGTTAGAAACGCCACATACTCTAAAGTATTAAAGAATGTATTAGTAGCAAACAGTGCTGTGGCACTAGAGACCCCAGGTGGTATCAGTGGCCATCTCCCCCCCCCCTTAATGGGCTGCAATGCTTGTGGTAAAATTAACTACAAATATTATTATTTTTGAAGTATTTAAATGTTGAGGAATACGAGGAGTTACATAGAGTAATGGGTAGAGTTTGTAGGGGTAGGGTCTATGGGTAATATAAGTGGTTATGAGGTAAAAAGCTATAGGTAGAGCTTATATGGGTAATAGGAGCAGATAGAGGTTATACAGGGCAATAGGAGGAGGCATAGGTTATATGGGTCAATATGAGGAAACTATATAGAGCAATATGCATTAAGTGGACACAACAAAGGTCTCCGTTTTTGCAAACATGAGCACATATACATAAATATAATTAACATTGAGTGAAACGGTTAGATAATTGAGCTTGAATGCTTGGTATTTTGCACATACATTACCTGAAAAGGCTCTCCCTGTCTGCTAATAATGTTATCTTAAGTGATTAAATAAATCCAGCAGTGGGAGTGATACATTTATCTAAGGTTATTAATTATTGTGGGGTGATGAGCATGCCTACAGGTTATTCTGCACACATTCTTCTTGCTTAGACAAGGAGTCACCTTACATAAAGTTATTTAGAACAATAAGATGAGCTTTAAGTAGAGGTTATATGGTGCAATGTTAGAAGTTATAGGGAGAGGGTATATTGAGCTATATGAGTTATAGGGAGGAGTTAAAGCAACAATAAAAGGAGTTTTGAATACAGATTGGATTTAACCTCTGCACTGCTGGAGATACAGGCAAGAGATGCGAACAAAGCCAACCGATCTATGCATCTCAATTATATCTCTATGTATGTATATATAATATTCCCACCTCTCTGTGACATGTCCCAACTAGAAAGCGTCTATTATGGCACAGCATTTATTGTGATAATAATGCCCTAAGCAGAGTCTGACATCACCCCCTTGTGCTGGCATCCCTGGCACTGAGACTGGGGTGTATAAGGCTGTGGGTGTGCAAATGTGCCATCACTGCAAGCTGACATTTACTCCGGTGTATACATTCCCACGGTCTTGCCTTGATAAGACTCTGAGGGTCTTCTTATGAAACCTTGGAAAACAGGCCGTTTTAAAGCACCACTGAAGTCCTGTATTGGCAATATTATTTTTAGACTTAAATCAATGCACGCAGACCCCAGGAGTTATTAGTATTGCATTTCCTATTTTAAATGCCTCCTTCCTTTGCTAAATGTTAATCTGTATTTATCATTGTCTGAACCTAATTTATGTGCAGCGCTACGGAATATGTCGGTGCGTTATAAATAAACTATAATAATAATAATAATAATAATAAAGAATACTTTTTATTTGAAGGGACACCGAACACAGTTCTTTTTTTTTTTTTATGCACTTAAGAGCATGCTTTAAACATTACCAAAGTTGTGTTTTGCATGAAAGAATATTAAATAAATCCTGTTCAACTTCATTGAAACTAACAGGAAGTGCATAGAACATATACACATGCATGCATACATACATACATACTGTACATACATGTATATCTTATTGGGAGACAAGTATTACACATACATCTATATTACTGCTTATTAGCCAACAGGACAAGATCAGTTAAACATTTGAATATTTTTTTTTTCTCCATTGAGAACTCAATTTGAAAAAAGAAAACACACAGTGCTACTTTTTTTAAATACCATAGATACTCGAATATCACCACCCGAATATACCGCCATTTTTTCCTGCGTCGGTGGGAAGACTATAAACTTCATTCAACAATAAGAACTGCAAGGAACCAGTTTACCACAATTTAGAACAGCTGTATCTCAAATATATCGCTATCCTCCGATTATTGGTTAAAATGGGAACATAAAAAAATAGTGGTATACTCGAGTATCTATAGTACCCTCTTTCAGATTCAAAAACTAAAACATGCTTCCAATGTCTCCAAGTTGCAGAATAAAACCGAGAACAGATAGATACTGTACAGGAGTTGATATGAGACAACAATTGAACACTTTACTTCATATAATTATATTTTAATATAATTATATGAAGTAAAATACAAAATAAAAATGTAACAAAAAAAAGAAGCATGGCAGTCTTGGATTTGGGTTCACACCATCCTAAATCAAAGGAATTTACTCCTACCAGTCAGCCATTTCTCTGCATAAAACATAAGTGTAACAGTCACAGCCTCCATCCTTATTTTCTATGCAGTTTCTTGTGTTAATGGGCAACAACCTAAAAATGCCAATGACATAATACATTCTTCATCAATTTAAAAAAAATGGGAGCCTCTACTAGATGGTGCACAGTAGTTTTGGTGAAATCAATGTTGCTTTAGTAGTTTATCTATATGTTCACATAAAGTTGCAACTGTTTTATGTAAAATATTGTGAGTGGAGGTGTTAGATACTTAAACTTGAAAGTTGAGTATTTTAAGCATCAGTTATTTATAATTGCTCTGTGTTTATCTAGGCCCACTAGTTGTAGGCTGTATGTCTGCGAGTGTGTTGGGGGCTCCCTTTTGTCTCCAGTTACGATGCTATTCAATTTCTCAAGGTCGCAAGTTACTGGGGCAAAGCCGACACCGTAAACCATACACTGGTTCTTAGCAGTTCAGGGCGGGAACATGATCACTTAATCAAGCCCGTAACCTCCCATTTCGATTCAGCCAGCCGGCAGTAAAACATGGAGGTTACATGTCTATCAATTAGGTTTGGGGGTCCGATATGCGATCAGACTCAAAAACCAGCAAGATAAAGAATTATGAAAATGAATGCCAATACTGTTCTAGTCCATATGGGTGGCCTAATATGTATTAACTCATTGGTACCCGAGGTCGATTTAACCCTGAAATTAAACATAAAAATAAATCTTCTATACTGCCAATTTTGCGGGCATCAGACTGTAGTGCAATTAATTCTAATGTCTGTCATCACTTTCCCCGTTATTTACAGTGCTGTATTGATTTTTTTTATTTGCATTTACAGTGCTGTATTGATTTTTTTTATTTGCATTTACAGTGCATTTACCCCCTTGTGGGTCGTCTCTAGCATTCATAGAATTTTCTCTTTCTTTTGCCATTTCCGGGTGTGAAAACATTTGTGGGCTTGGAGAATTGAGCAATTGAATAGCGATTTGTGATTTTAGCCATCGCAACTCTTGCAAAGTGGAAGATCAAAAGCTTCGGGAGTCTGTAAGTTACAGGTTTAACCATCACAGTGTTTTCTGGGCCGTAACTCATAACCCCTTTGGAGCCCGCAAAATGGCGCCAATCGCATAGCAAATTAACTTCCAACCTCACTTATGGGCTTCAGTAACATGCAAAAGCTCAATTGGGCATGCTTGTTTTCTTTATTATTATTGATCCAACGGGGCATGCTCTTCTTCATTACCCCACTGTGAAAGGTAATTAATGTCCCTAGATAGTGTTATAGAACAGGCTTCCTTTTATAGATTATCTTTGCTTAAAATACCCAACTTCCAAGCACAATTATTATAAGTCTCAATACTGTTTTTATGTATATGTATTGCAATATCCGAGTCATTTCCTGTCACTGTATACTTCTAAAGCCGCTTAGCATGCTGGGACTGCTCTCTGGAACGGTCATGGAACCCTGAACCCTGTGGTGCGCTCTCAGAAGTAGGAGTGGGTGGGGCCATTGTGGCAGCTCAAGAATGCAGCCTGGAACAAGATGTCTGAACTTAGAGAGGAGCCCAGATAGTTTGTATAAACTTCTGAAATACAACATGCCACAAGTACTTTTAAAAGACCACTGTACAACGCTGAGTTTGTCTTGGAACATATTTAAGCAGGGAAGTGTTCTAAGACTAGCTATTTTATTAGAAAAATAAATTGATGCCTCTACTGGACATTGGAGGCATTCATGATACATTGGTGGAAGTGTGTGAGAGGGGTGTTTACATTCTGTGACAGCAGTGCTTGCATTTCATGATGCAAGTTTTTGCTTCAGGACCTGTGAGAATGAAGTGGTGTGGTGTCCATTTCAGGGCTTATCCAGTTATCTACCAAATTCTTTTGATCTTTCCATGTTCCCTCCTCCCTTCACATTCTCATGATCCAGGTCTCAAAATGTGATGTATCAAAAACAAAATGGACTGATTTTTCTACCCAAAGAATTATTTTATGTTTATGTTTTACACAGCAGCTGATATCATTAATTTGTAACCTACTTCACAATTAGGTGCCTTTTTTCTTAAAGTATAATAGTCCTTTTAAATAATGTGTATGAACTAAATTTTAGATTATCATCAAAGTTCAAAGGAATAACATAGGAATTGACAGGCCACTGTTAAGAAGACTCTCAGCTTAGTGGCCGCTCATTGTCAGCTGATAATGAACGAGTGTCCAGCTCCGTCAAATGTGATTTCCCAGTTTTGTGGCTTTCTTGAGGATTTGGCAACCATCACATGTTCCTCATTTGCATAATATTTTTTTATACTCCTTTCCTGTAAAATTCTGAGAAGTGTAACCTTAGCACTGTCCTCGTCATGGTATTCGGAAAAGCAAGCTCAGTTCTCATTTTTTTTTGTTAAAAAATATATATATTTTATCGGAAAATTGCCCCAAGCTTTAAAGTGACACACTATAAATTACACTAAGACATTCTCCTAAAGATTTTATCGCACATAATAAATTCTCTCTCGCAGTGGGTAGTGATTCACCATAAGAACATGTCCAGTTGGTATAGATCATTATGATGCCAGGGCTTTGCCACTTAATTGTCTCTGGTTACTATTATGCATCATTATCTATGCACACTCTTGTAACATATATGTATGTATATATGTGTGTACATATATATATATATATATATATATATATATATATATATATATATATATATACTAGTAACTTGCCCTTCAAAAGTGACGGGATAATATTCAGTGTGTGTGTGTGTGTCCTCTCCCTCCCCTGTGTCTCTTCCCTCTCCCTCCCCTGTGTCTCTTCCCTCTCCCTCCCCTGTGTCTCTTCCCTCTCTCTCCCCTGTGTCTCTTCCCTCTCCCTCCCCTGTGTCTCTTCCCTCTCCCACCCCTGTGTCTCTTCTCTCTCCCACCCCTGTGTCTCTTCCCTCTCCCACCCCTGTGTCTCTTCCCTCTCCCACCCCTGTGTCTCTTCCCTCTCCCACCCCTGTGTCTCTTCCCTCTCCCACCCCTGTGTCTCTTCCCTCTCCCACCCCTGTGTCTCTTCCCTCTCCCTCCCCTGTGTCTCTTCCCTCTCCCACCCCTGTGTCTCTTCCCTCTCCCACCCCTGTGTCTCTTCCCTCTCCCTCCCCTGTGTCTCTTCCCTCTCCCTCCCCTGTGTCTCTTCCCTCTCCCTCCCCTGTGCCTCTCCCCCCCTCTCCTGTGTCTCTTTCCCCCTATGTCAACTATAATAGTTGCCGTACTGCGAGTTGTCGTCACGCTTTGCGTGCCTCGCGATGACAGTTTTTTGCGTTCATCGCAAGGCCTTTAGGACTTAGGCTGCAATGAGCACCAAAGGCACTCATTGCAGGGATCATCGCAAGGTCCGTACATGCAACTGCGGCCCTGCACTAAATTACAAATTTACCATCAGACAAAAAACACCAAATATGCCTCAAATTAACTTACACAGTCACACACAGCACAGGGGAGAGCCAGGGCGCCTGTGAGTGAGGTTGCAAGTTAATTTGAGGCATATTTGCAGTTTTTACCCGATTGAGAGATTCTCGCAATGAGCACTGAAGGTGCTCAGAGGGGCCATAGACTCACATTTTGTGGCAAACCGCATTGCCAGCCTTCAAATTGTATTGCCGGGCAAGTCGCTAGTATATATATTACACACAAATGGTACCTTGGTACTCAACCTTAATCTGTTCCGGACAGCAAGTTGACTACCAAAATGGTTGTAAGAATGTCAATTGGTTTTAGCAAGCACAATGAGTACCAAGGTAGCACAATGATTACCAAGGTTTTTTTTTGCTCATCCAGACAGTTTGAATATTGAAAATGTTGTTACGAGGAGATTGAGAAACAAGGTACCACTGTGTGTGTGTGTGTGTGTGTGTATATATATGTATAGTGGGGGGAAAAAGTATTTGATCCCCTTTCTGATTTTGAATGTTTGTCCCCTGACAAATAAATGATCAGTCTATAATTTTAACAGTAGGTGTATTTTAACAGTGAGAGACAGAATAACAAAAAAAGAACAAGAAAAACACATGTCAAAAAAGTTATAAATTCATTTGCATGTCAGTGAGGGAAATAAGTATTTGATCCCCTATCAATCAGCAAGATTTCTGGATCCCAGGTGTCTTTTTTTTTTTTTTATACAGGTAACAAGCTGAGATTAGGAGCACTCTCTTAAAGGCAGTCCTCCTAATCTCAGCTTGTTACATGTATAAAAGACACCTGTCCACAAAAGCAATCAATCAGATTCCAATCTCTTTACCATCGCCAAGACTAAAGAACTGTCCAAGGATGTCTCGGACAAGATTGTAGACCTACACAAGGCTGGAATGGGCTACAAGACAATCGCCAAGCAGCAGAAGGTGACAACAGTTGGTACGATTATTCGTAAATGGAAGAAACACGAAATAACTGCCAGTCTCCCTCGGTCTGGTGCTCCATGCAAGATCTCACCTCGTGGAGTTTCAATGATCATGAGAACGGTGAGGAATCAGCTCAGAACTACACGGGAGGATCTTGTTCATGATCTCAAGGCAGCTGGGATCATAGTCACCAAGAAAACAATTGGTAACACACTACGCCATTAAGGACTGATATCCAGGCCCATATGAAGTATGCCAATGAACATCTGAATGATTCAGAGGAGAACTGGGTGAAAGTGTTGTGGTCAGATGAGACTAAAATCGAGCTCTTTGGCATCAACTCAAATCACTGTGTTTGGAGGAGGAGGAATGATGTCTATAACCCCAAGAACACCATCCCCACTGTCAAACATGGAGGTGGAAACATTATGCTTTGGGGGTGTTTTTCTGCTAAGGGGACAGGACAACTGCACTGCATTAAAGGGACGATGGACGGGGAGAACCTCCTTCCCTCACCCGGGGCATTGACAATGGGTCGTGGAAGGGTATTCCAGCATGACAATGACCCAAAACCCAAGGCAACAAAGGAGTGGCTCGGTAAGAAGCACATTAAGGTCCTGGAGTGGCCTAGCCAATCTCCAGACCTTAATTCCATAGAAAATCTGTGGAGGGAGCTGGAGGTTCGAGTTGCCAAACATCAGCCTCGAAACCCTAATGACTTGGAGAGGATCTGCAAAGAGGAGTGGGACAAAATCCCTCCTGAGATGTGTGCAAACCTGGTGGCCAACTACAAGAAACGTCAGAACTCTGATTGCCAACAAGGGTTTTGTCACCAAGTACTAAGTCGAAGGGGTCAAATACTTATTTCCCTCATTGACCGGCAAATCAATTTATAACTTTTTTGACATGCGTTTTTCTTGGGGGGGGGGGGGGGGTTGTTATTCTGTCTCTCACTGTTAAAATACACTGACCATTAAAATTATAGACTGATCATTTCTTTGTCAGTGGACAAATGTTCAAAATCAGCAGGGGATCAGCGCTACGGAATATGTTGGCACGTTATAAATAAACGAAAATAAGTGATCAAAATACTTTTTCCCCCCACTGTGTATATGTGTGTATATATGTATGTGTATATGTACATAAAATCTACTACACAGGCTAGGAACCGGCACCACGCTGATGAGAGGCAGTAATCTTAAAACAGTTGCACGTGGGTGGGATTCTTAGCTTGTGTACAATCCATCCTGAACATTGCTCAAAGCGGTGTAATACAGCAGGCATATGCTTAAAGGAAGCTATGTTTAAAATGGTTATGGATTGCATGAGCGAAGCATTTGTGGGAAGATTTGCAAGTCTCTGCCCAGGTTCCCAGAATGCAGTGTAATAACTGCAATTCTCGGCATTCTGAGCAGGAAACCAGTTTTAATGTTCAAATGTAGACTCAAATGTACTATATATATATATATATATATATATATATATATATATATATATATATAAACAAAACAAAAAACTAAGGGCCTCATTCAATTGCGATTTGGCCAATTGAATAGGCCTCCAAATAAGCACATAGCATATTTATTTTAAATAAGTTTTTAGTTAGTAAAAAAAAACTTCTTTAAAAAAATATGTTATGTGCTTATTTAGAGCCCTATTCACCTGGCCAAATTGCAATTGAATGAGAGCCTAAGTCAGAGGTGCTCATCAGAGAACGAACCAACCTTAAAAGGTTAGTTCTATGGCCATGATAAGCAACTCTGACTTAGTTGTTTTGTATATGCAAATTACCCTTGGGGTTTAGTCTCCCTAAGGGTAATAGGGGACTCCAGACGTGGACCCCTTGCTCACTGTGCCTTAGGGAGTTCAGTTGCACCTCACTGACGAGGCCCATAAAGGCCTAAACGCGTCTGGGGTTTGCTGTTTCTCCTGTTCAGGGTAGAATTGCCTGGTATTTCGGGGCTGGTTCACTCTTTCGAGTGGCAGCAGACTGATATATTACAGGATATTTCTCCCTCTGAAGGGCACAAGTGAGCTAAAAGAGGCTGCTCTCAGAGTGGCTTATCATGTCCATAGAACTCGCCTATTAACGATGGTTCATTCGCTGATTAAGCACCTCTGACCACCTAGTTATTTTGTGTATATATAATATATATATATATATATATATATATATATGTGTGTGTGTGTGTATATAATATATATATATATATATATATATATATATATATATATATATATATATATATACATATACATACATATACACAAAATTTTCACCTAGTTTTATCGCACTACATATTAAATTTTACCTGCAGATTAGTTAATCAATAACCTAACTACAGTATAAATATCCGTAATGGTAGTAGTGTATATAATGTATCTATAGGACTTGCTGTTTGAATTCTAATTTAGACATATTAGTGTCATTGAATCTCCTTAAGCTGTGTCGTTTAGACCTTGAACCATTTAGTAGCCATTCTGTGAATCGTCTTATTTATTAATATCCTTTTGTAGATCCAGTCTCAGACCTTGACACAATATATAGGTGAGGTCTGCGCAGGGGCCTATAGAGGTACAATAGTACTGACCTTTATCTGTTGCTTATATCTTTTCCTGTGGTTGCTTTTTCTGCTGTTCCCTACCCCTAAACCAGCACCTTTGGTGACGCCGCATGACTCCATACTGCTCCTGTGCGATGTATATAGAGACACGCAGGGGATGTGAAAAGTCACAAAGCACCACAACTAAGGGAAAGAACTGCTGTAAGGGTCTCGGCAGCTGGAGGGAAATATTTGGCAGTGGAAAGTATTTGACTTTGCAAGGGGAAATGCAGGAGAGGGAACAGTCATAAGGGTTCTCAGAAAGAAAAGCACATTAACAGACATGCCAGAAAGGATTTCCTTATTATTTTCTGTAAATGTTATATTTTGATTAAATATACTATTTCATACATATGCCACTTACAGTGAGCAAAGTCAATTGCATTATTATTAATCATAAAGGATCACTATATATTTAAAATATACTATTTGAAAATCCACTTTTTTTTTTTTTTAGAATGGAAAATAATATGCGTCATGTTATCGATATATAGTTGCTTTGCTTCTGCACACTTAATCCATTTTCATGAAACTTACATTTTTTATTAAACAACACTCCACAGGTAAGGAGATACTTTTCTAATGACTTTAGATAAGATGTTACAGAGAGGGTGTACTTTTCATTTACTACAATAATTGATAAGTGCCGTGTCACTTTAAGAGCCTAGCCTCCATTTATATTGTGGGAAAAGGTATTATTTGAAGCTCAGTGCCTTGTCCTTTAACGCTTATCTCCATTATTGTTCCTAGGAGATTAATCCCATGGGTCATTTTTATAGCTGGGAACTTACTGTTTAATTTTTAATAGTTGATTTCAAACAACCATATTGCTTGTTGTAGTTGTGTATTTTTTGCCATAGGATTTAGGAATGAAGCAAAACTTTACAAAGCAAAAAAATCTTCTTTTTTTATTGCAGAAGTCGAGGCTAAGAAAGCGTGTGATTGGCTGCGCGCAGCAGGATTTCCTCAGTACGCACAACTATATGAAGGTAAGAAAGCTATAACCTATTAACTGTTATGCAATCCAATATATATTTTAATATATGTAAAAGTTCTCGATCCTCCCTTTTTATATTTGTTTAAATACACCTGTATGAGAGAGCTGGCAGGTGATGTGAGAAATGAGGCAAACTGACACTGGTTTGAATCACAGCTGCCATCTGCCTGACAAAACTGAAGAACATAAATAGTATCATCTTGATTTATTTGAAGGGAGCTGGAACTAAAGTAACATTTGGTCATTTTTTTTATATATGGTCTTTGGAATTACTACACTTGATGCTGGACAAATAGTTTTTATGTTTTTAGAATGCAAAATTTAAACATATGTTTGACATTTGGCATTCAAACTTCAGGAAGCTATTTGTTACAGTTATATAAGTCCTGATCTGACTTGACATATAGATGTGTTTGTATATATATATAGTGATTTCGCTTCGTAACATGTATGACAGCATACTTACATATATACACACACAGATATATATATATATATATATATATATATATATATATTATATATATATATAATGTATGTGTGTGTATATATGCAAGTATGCTGTCATACATGTTTCTAAGCGAAATCACTAATATATGTGTAAGGCTCCATGGCGTGCGCCATGCTCAGCTTTAGCCGCGGCTTTGGGAGGGGGGGGGAGCAGAAGAGACAGAGAAGAGGCGGAGAGACACAGAGGGAGGGGGGGGCAAAGAGACACAGAGGGAGGGGGGGGGCAAAGAGACACAGGGGAGGGGGGCAAAGAGACACAGGGGAGAGCGGCAGAGTTACAGGGGGAAGACACCCTGGACGGGTGGAGATATGGGGGACATTAACAGGGAAGGGGGGAAGAGATACAGGGGAGGGAGGAGTGGAAGGAAAGACACAGGGCAGGGAGGAGGGGGTGGAGACACACGGGAGAGGGGTGGAAGAGACAGAGGGGGAAAGAGATACAGGGGAAGGGGAGAGGGGAAAATTTTTTATCCCGTCATTTATGACGGTCAAACGACTAGTACATATATAGTTTGTATACACCTTTGTACAGCACATGTTCCCTTTCCACTTCGATAGACCAGGGCAGGACTTTCCTTCCTGCTTGGGTGTCTGTTGAGTAGGACACGGGTCCAGCCCTCAGTCCGTGCCACGGGCTCAGGAATGCAGGCTTCAACACTCACACGGGGCGAGAGGATGGGACCGCGCTATAGAACAATAGCGGGAAGCATCACATCATAGAGAAGTGTCAAGCCAACCATTGTCTGGCAAAGGGATTTCCACCTCCCCACCTCCCGAAACCTTCTCCCAGATAAACAACGATGACAGCAACTGCCAACAACCAGCGCTCATAACTGTCTGAGCCACTAAACAAAGCTTTCAAGTTGAACTGAAACATAGGTTTGACTGCAGATAATAACCAAAAAGGCCCATCTTATCAGTCCATTCTGTTTACCCACACTACTTGGATAGTCCTATGCTTATCCCAGGCGTTGGGAGAGCCATTTAGATATGTATACTAGCAATGGTTTTATATAAAATAGGTGCTAATAATGAGATCTCAAAGCTTAACGCGTAGGGAGGAAGAAATGTATATATATATATAAATACATACATACACATGCTATTCATAAATATAGCACAATGCATTATTATTATAGTTTATTTGTAACATGCCAAGATATTCCATAGTGCGTAACTGTGGTGGTCTATCAAGCCACGCAATTATTTATTTTCCTCAATACAACTGATAACATTGTTGGAAAACTATAATAAAACCTTATTCCCACAGAGAGGGTTATAAAAGGAATCTGGAATATTTGGAGTTATTGTTTTTACAAATAACTCAAGTGTAAAAGTATTATTATTTAGTATTATTAAAATGTATTTAAACCTCATCCCAACTGGTGCAGCATACATGTAGAATAGCAGATCGTGGTGACTTTTCCAGCTTTAATCCTCCTTTCACTACCCTACTCCTCTCTTGCAGACTCCCAGTTCCCTGTGGATATTGCATGTGTGAGGAGGGACCACAGTTTTCTGGACCAGGACTCGCTCAAATCCCTGTGCAGGTAATACATGGATATTACTTAAATGGACTCTGTGTGCTACACTGTACAGTATGGCATGTTTAGGCAACACCCGATTCTGTGTGTAGTATTGTCAGGTTCTATTACACTTGCACCCAGCTCAGATTGACAGAGATCTTCACTCACAAAACCTGCTAAGCTACCTAGGTGTTAGCCCATGTTGAAAATGTCAGTGATTGAATCAGACTGTGACTCATTGTAACTACTCCGTCATATTCTAGCAACAGAGGTAATAACTGGAGAAATGGCTGTAGGAATGCAGCTGTCTGTGGAGCTAAAGGTCCTGAGTTTGATTCCACCTAAAGACAGATATTTATTTACTGTTTATAAAATCAGAAATATATTTTTAGGTTCTTGTGGGACGACTTCTAAAGCTAAACTAGAATGACAATATTTAAGCCAATTCTTGATCAGTTTTAAAAATGTAAGCAGATTTTCCACATGATTTCCACCCTCTAACTGAGTATTCGGATCACAAATGGCGATTTTTGTAGTCCTTTAATCCACAGTTATTTTGTCAGTTATTTTTGGCAGGTTTGTAAAAACTAACAGCAGCTATATAATATATGCTATGTGCGTTTTTAAAGAACCACTGCAGATTAGGAAAAACTTTACATATTTGTGACGGATGCAACAAACTTAACTATATTAGCAGCTGTGTAAGTCGTAAGGATAAAAAATTGTTCACTAAAAGCCTTCATTATAGCAGACTACTAGTGCATGGAAGCAGCCATGATCACCCTACTTCAAGTATAACAGCATTTGCCTCTTCTGAGCCTATGAGTGGGGATGAAATAGTGAACAGTAATAGAATGACTAAATTGGAGTAGAACTTATCTACCCTCTTAGATAGATGGAAAGTTATCTTGGAATAATTCTGTAGTCCGATAGCCTTTTTCGTTTCTTAAGGGAAACCTTTATTGGAGATAGATCAGAAATCTGCTTGGAGCACAGTTTTAGCCCTACTGCCCACTGTTATCCACTCCATTGGAGAGTCAGGATATATTGATAAAGGGATAGAGCATAGAGCTGAACATGGTGAAGTATATCAAAATATGTTTTTATTTGACACTTAGAGAATTACACTTAGAAGATAGAATGGAAACTTGCATCAGTGGGGACTTCTGTATCCAAACCAAAAAAAATTAAAATACAAAACACTGTAATAAGTATCAATTTTTTGGTGGATAAAATAATTCAGTACATCATCCTTTTTAATGTCTTTGTATTTCACATTTTTTGTCTTTTTTTATCTTGTAAGTACAGTATAAATATCTAAATGTAAAAAAAAAAACGTGATCATATATTATACCATATTTGTTTATAAAATAAAGATTTTACAGAAAAATGCTCATATTCTCACAGCTCACAACATATGAAGTTTTTCCCAATTTCAATGGTTCTTTTAAGAAGCACAAAAAAATCAGTGGTGTTCAACTGATTTGCGACACGATCTTTGTCTACTTTTTTTTAAGCTGTCTATCAGAAATAGAAAAAAAAATTGCAGACCACAAGTTTAAAAACCACTTTAGTTGTGCCTTATAAAGGGCTCTCTAAACAATAGTTAGGTAGGATGTGATGGGAAAAACGACTCTTATTAAACTTTATTATGAGTCTAAACAATGAATTACTTTTTTAATTAATGACCTAGACAATATATGCTCTAGATCTCTCCACCCTCTAGAGTATTGTCTCTGGAGTGGGATCTCCCCAGATGGAAGTACCAAATAGAAAACCTTTTGAAACCAATTTGTAAAATACACATTAGAAGCAGGCAGTAGTGTAACATTAGCTGCTAGAAATACACACAAATATACTTTATTTACCTCCACTATCATACTATAAGTATGGTATGCCTGTTTGGAGAGCATTACCCGCTGGGCGGCTCCCACTCCAGAGACAATACTTCATTCAGGGGTTGGAAAGAAAAAAATAATAGAAAATAAAAATAAAAGTATAAATGCACACTGAAAGCTTAATATAGTTTTTTTTCCTGATCTGGCCCTATCTACTAATTCTTCCGAGACCCCCATTATGAAACCAATAAAGTGACCCTTTAAACCATTAGATTATATTTTGCCATTACAGACATAGATATAATATGTTTAAAACTTTTCTTGCCATATGCACCTCATAATTGAAGTAGAAGTTCCTGGGTTAGAGCTGGATCAGATTCACCCCTACAAATAGTAGTGGTTAGATCACCCACTTAAGGGATCAGTATACCCAAATATCTGATGTGCTGCCACTTCAAAGGATAAAGCCCTCAGTCTGGGGTCCTCCTGATCCAGCAGCAGGAGATGGTGACATTTCATGCAAATCCTCCCAGATCCAAGCAAATGGCATTTCCTGTCTTCTGGGCTCAATGCTGATTTAACCCTTCCACTTCTTTGGTTAAAACTAATTCTGATACCCTGTAAATGTCAGCACAGGTTGTTCTGAAGGACTTAACTCCCTATTTGCTAGCCGGGGAAACAATTCTGCTGTATCATCATAGAAATATTGAGTTTGTCGGGAGATAATCGACACATTCTCTTATCTACCCAAAAGACCAGACATAATTAAACCGACATGGAGTTTATCAACACAATACTACATCACTAGATAGAGAGCTGAAAACCAAGTGAAAGTTAGATAACTTTCCCGCAATATCCCACTTGTTTGAAGCTTTGTCATGGCTGCCATGTTTCACTCTGCATTGAGTTTTAAGTCACTGCATTTACCATGGAGTTTTAGATGCTGCTGGCTGATACTTTTATAAACATCTTTATACATATACATAGAAATGTGCAATGTTAAAATGTGACGGATAGGTTCCAGATCTGCCACAGCTCTAAATTGAAAGTCCACGAGTAGTGAAACAAGAATAGTCACAGGCAAACTTATTGTGACTAAGAGATTTCAACAATTTAACTTCTAACTTAAATCAGTCTGAGTAACCTGCCTCAATCTCTGCCGAGAGGGACTAATGAATCCATACTAAACACTATATTAAGCTTTATCATTTTCTACCAGAAGATAATTGCATTTATTCACTACACCTTGTGCAAAGTACATAAGCGCACATTACAACTGGATCGTCTGTTTTTAAATCATGACCTCTTGTTTTCTCTTTCAATCTTATTCTTTGACGTTCCACTAATGATATATATTTGTTAATCGGTCTAGACCAGACATATCCAACAAGACACTGTAGTCAGCAGTATATACTGATTTTACAGCCAAGTAACATTTCAGTTTGACCAACAGTTCCCCTCAAATACAAGAAAATATTTTGTGGGTTATCGAAAAAATGTATATTTTAACAGTTTCTTTGCTCTCTCTTGTTAACAGGCGTCTAATGACCCTCAATTCTTGTGCGCCTATGAAGCTCGATGTGCACTTTCATCGCAAACAGGTGAGCTACCATAATGTTTTGGAAAACACATGACTGCTCTGTAGACATGACAAGCTTGCAATCTAACACCCGGTATATGCCTTATTATTTAACATACATGTTGGAAAAATGTGGGACTTGTGTCAGTCCGCCTTTTTGATCCACCCAGCAAGTATCATCTGTTGTCTTATTCTTAATTATTGACTCCATTATTTGAGTCAAAATGTGAAAGAATTAATTATAGGTTGACCACAATCATATGTTGACCACAAATAAGAAAGGTCTGTGCTGCAAGCTTAAGTATATTACAAACCATTGTAGTGTCTTGTATGCCACCTAGGTTGTGTTACTTGGGTTACCAAAATTCTAATGCAATGTGTGAATATCCCCTCCAGAATGAAGACTCTGATGAAGATGACCAGTGTGCCATTAGTGACCGCTGGGAGTTCCAGAGGGACCAGGGACGCTGGTCTCGACTGGACTCTGTTGACCTCCTCTCCCCAACATTCTCCGGTCCTCCTACTATGAAAAGCACTTCAAGTCGGGACAGTATCTTGACAGACCTGAGTACGGAGCTGGAGGCCACCTCCTTACAGAGTGCAGGGAGCAGCCAGGGGGTAATCACTCCCCCACAAGGCATGTCCTCATTGTCCAGCTCACCTGCTCCCACCAAGCCATGCAGGAGCCTCAGTGACCAGTCTCTGGCGCCTCAACGTCGTGGGCTGAAAGAAAAATCAAAAAAACGAAAGACTAGAGGGTTTATGAAGAGAATGGAATCTTTTACGGAGGAGAGAGAAAGACAGAGGCAAGCATGACCTCCCAAGGAAAGCGCAAGTAGTCCCTACACTTAGCAGATTCCATGACGAGTAACGGGACTCTTCCAAACCAGTGCTATGATGGTAACATTCCGGGATACGATAAAGATTTTCTACACCCTGGTTTATAGGACTAAGTGTGCATCCATGTGCAGCATTAGGAAGCCTCAGTTGGATGGCCACCGTAAGGGGGTGTACCTCGAAGACTTTGAATTGGGTGACTAAGGATGGGGTGCGGCATAGACTCTCCCAAAAGTCAGACCGCCTTGTAATCTATCCCCTTGGACCATAAGCCTGGTACCTTCCCCAGGTCCCTCTCTATTGAAAGTATGTGCCCTGCAACAAGAACCCTCTGGAGAGCTGGAAAATAGGGAGCAAGTCATTGGGGCACTCTATTTGCAGTAGTATGGACTCCCATGGGTTGAGGGAAAGCAGAGACGGGGTTCATTTAGTTCTATGGAAGCCGCTGTAGTATCTATGATAATGTATCGCCCTCACTGGCAGGCAGTTCTGACCTCTTGGAGCTTGGTGTGGGTGATGACCGTTCGGTCATTTGGATGACGTCCTCCATCATGTTCGGGGTCTTCAGAGGATGGTGGCCCTGTGGTCACGAGACATATGTCCAGAGCTGGATGAAGGATCGGACTTGGGGAGACAAGCTGGTCATCTCCCTATGAGGAGAGATCAATATCGGATGTAGGTACCTCAGCCAGTGACTTTGAAAGCATTGGGAACTCTTTAAATGAGACAGAGGACACAGAGATGCGAGAGAGGAGAGATTCTGGAGTGGCGGGCATCACTGACCAGACCCTGCAGGTTAGTTAAACTTCCACCAACTTTTGTGATATGTTATTGCTACAATTTTAAGAGTGGAAACTGAACTGTGTAAATTTATTAATGAATTGCCTATGATTTATAGGAATGAGACCACAAAACTGGAGATCTCAAATGACCATTGAAATGTCATATTTGTGTCATAGATTGTCTTGATCTCATACAGAACTAGATTACTGAACGTACTTGAACTATGATTTCAATGCAGATGTGTCTGAGCTCTAAATCAGTAGTTCTCCACTCTTCGTCCTTGAGTCCTTCCAATGTCCAGAATTTTAGATTGTATCCACCCATGCCGGGAAGCAGTGATATATCCTGGGGTCCTGACTTGACTGACTTGGTGTTGACAAAATTTGTTACATTTAAACTATACTTACAGAGGTCTGTACATTGATTAGACTTCCTCTGTGTGGAGCGCCAGGATGGACTAGATCTCCTGACTATTGTATGTCCTCTAGTTTATAATTGTCATTAATATCTCTATTTATTTAAACTGGCGCAACTAATCTATTCCGCAGAGCCATACATGGGACGAGTACGAGGCAAAGCAGCTTCAATACAATGCAAGCGAATAGAGAGGGCCCTGTCCTTGAGCTAAGAATCTAGCATACAAAGTGCTTTCTGTAACACCTTATAAGATTTACAACCTTACAAGCTAAAGGGTTGAGTTTTTAAACAGGAGGGTGATAGATACATTGTGCATGATAAGGATAAAAGAGATAAGCTTCATAAAACATGTGTTTTTTAGTGAGGACATGAACGTTTTGAGACAGGAAGAAAGTCTAGTGGAGCGAGGCAAGGAGTTCTAGGGGAAACACAAGAAAAAGTCCTGAGTGAGAGGCGGTGACTGAGAGAGGAGGAAAGCAGAAGGTCATTAGCAGAGCGAAGGGGGGACAAGAGTAGATATATAGGAGGGTGCCCCAATGTCGAGGGATTAATATGTTAGTCCATGGTTTCTAAACTTTATTCTGGAGGCTATTGGAAGCCAAAGGAGTAACTAAAAGAGTCCAGCGGATGCATTCAGTATGGATTGGAGTGGAGACAGACGGGTGATGGGACGGCCAGCAAGGAGAGAGCTGCAGTAGTCAAGGGGAGATAGATGAGATGAGAGAATGGAATACAATTTTAGTTGTATCTTGTGTTGGATAGTGACATATTTTAGGGATATTTTTTAGGTGAAAGACAAGATCTTGAGGAATGATGAGGTGAATACAAGCAAAAAAAAAAGATAAATAATATCACTTTACCATTTAAATGTTTCTGTGACTATTATTTATTTAACTGGGTATGCTCTTCGTACTTATTGTCCCACCTGTGATAATCATATGAAACCAGGTCATTTGGGGTAAATAATCTTTTCATGCAATGTGATATCTAATTTTCAAGCTGGATTGTCTAAATCGTTCCACTCTTTCATTAAAAAAAAAAAAAACGCTAATAGTAATTATATTTGTACTAGTCAAAAATGACGGGGCAATAAAATTTTAAGCCATGGGAATACTGTTTGACACACAATGTAAACCTTCAGCGCTCATTACGAGCCTTGCGCTGACTGCCTTTGGTGCTCATCGCATGCCTCCTGTCGTGTACTTTTGGTCCTCTGAGCACCTTCATCAGTCATGTTAAAGAGATATATATATATTTTTATGTATATGTAGTTAAGTAATAATGAATTATTTCTTGAATAAATGTATATATTTATAGTTAATATATGCAGCGAGCAATAGCCTGAAGAGCTAACAATCTGTATGTATTTTGCGACAGCATAGAATATACATTGTGAGAGTTAGTGCCCGGATGATAAAGTGTAATGAATGTTTGAACTGTGCATTATAAAAAGGCTGTGTTCGCGAGGTAAAGCCGTTGGTTTATTGTGTAAAGCGGCATTGTATATTCGTAATGTTATTAATGGGTTACACGGCTCATGAGCATTTCCCGGCTTTTGTAATAGTGTATTTTCTAGTTCGTAGGTTGATGTGTAAAGTGCTACGCATTTGGCAGTGTTTTGCGTGGTCCGGTGTCGTGTAGCCTCGTTTTAATTTTTTTCGGTGCTCATATTTTTTTCTCGCATAGGCGATTTTCAAGTGGTGAAGTTGTCTAAATCAGCTTAAATTCACGTTCCACCTTACTCCCAGACGTCCTGGCTGTTGCCCCGTGCTGTGTGTGATGTTTTTGTAATTTTGGTGTATTTAGTGTGTTTTTATGCTTTTGCACATCGCCTAACTCGTACGCACCACGCAAAGTGTGACGAAGTCTCGCAGTTTGACAACTATTATATGTGATTGTACTTTTTTTATTTCTATGGATCTTTTTTATGTGGCACTTTTAAACTGAGGGATTCCTTGGGCACTGACTCTCTCTCTCGTTGGCAGGAAGTTACGCTGGCACAGCTTCCAGAACTCCCACCGGCCGAGCCTCAGCTCTGCGTCCCTGGAGATCAACAGACAGTCAGCCGCACAACTCAACCTCCTGCAGAAGTTGTCTCTGCTCAGACTCACTGCCATCATGGAGAGTATTCTGTGCCCAGCAAGCAGGGGTGGGCATGGTGAGTAGAAGCCACTCCTAGTTGGCACTGCTGCTGGCACTTGTTTTATGCTGTAGTCCATTAGTACATCAAGGCCTGCAAAGATTTAGTATTTTTTATAATTCTTCCTTCTGAAGCTTCCGTATCAGTCAATATATTTTAATTAAAGGACGACCACAGCCCCATATTTACAAAAACGATTTTGAAGAATATTCTAAAAATTAAAAAGATAAGCAACTTTCTAAGCCTCTAATTTTATTATCTCTCATATATCTGCCATTTTGGTTTATGCTAATTAACTTCCTGAGGTGGGAGGACATTTTCTGTGGCAGGAATAAATGCCAGTGCTTTCATTAGAAATAATGTAAAGCACATTAGTTTACCAGGACATACCCTACAGAGAAAGTAGCAGAGCAAACTAGCTCAAAAATAATTTGAACCAAACTGTAAAGAATTTATAAAACATTTGAAATTCATTTTTAAATTAATAAACTTTTTTAAAGTTAAGAAAAACTAATAAAGACGGATGTTAATTTCTTAACTTTTATGTGCAAGACTATATTTATGCAATGATTTATACTTTCGAAAGACATATAGTGCTATATCAAGATGAGTTCTGTAGAGATGGGCAGTGGCTTTTATTTGATGTCACTGCCATCTAGTGGTGGGACGTGGAAGTCCATAGGCATGAATATGGGATTATTTACTGGCAATGTGTATATATTGTATTTGTGCCATGAACACTCCCTGATAATAACTCTCTAATAAACAGGACAGTCCCCAAATTCATGAAGAGGAGTAAAGTACCAGACTACAGAGGCAAGGCTGTGTTTGGGGTCCCACCAATAATCAATGTACAGAGACGGGGCAGCCTCTCCCACAAAGCATCCAGCAAGCCATGCGCTACATCCGCAGCCAGTGTCTGGACCAGGTATGTGCCGCTGGGACAATATTTATATATTGTTGTATAACTCTGGTAACATTTCAGGACACTGCCTTATTACTGCATAGTGGCAGAGTGTGTGGAAATGTGCAGCACAATCTATCACAGCTGGAAAAATGGGAGCTGCTATTTTTTGCTAATGTTTTGCCACAAAAATGTAATTTTTTTCCAAATAATCATACATTAATACATTGTTTATATTGATTTTTTTTCCTTAAAGGTACACAGCAAAGGTCCCATTTATTGCAGAAGGCATACACTCTTCAACTGTTTTAAAAAAACATTAATTAACTCTCTGCTTATAAAGAAGGGGGGGGGGCCCAGTGGGTATCAATTAGAATAATGATAATACTTTTAACACTGGCTTCTCCATTATCCAGCTAGGCATGCTCTTCTCCTTTATCAAACTCCACTGTGGAAGTTCATTTATTCAACTATATAAATAGAGTTAGAGAGAGAGGTCAGTAATAGATAATTTGTGCTTAAAATTATTCAAGTTCTGACACTCAAAACAAATTAGATTGGAAAAAAAGGCAAAGTGCAAGGGACCAAACATAGGAAATTATATAGGAATATTGTTTTATTTAATAGTAAAAAAATATATACTAATAAACTCTTGATTGCCTACCACAAAAGAATATCTTGTAAATCTTGTAAATTAATGGTGAATCACAATATGGAGTGATATTCAACAATTTTTTTTAGAAAAAAATAGATAAATATAGATTAAAATATTGAATCACCCCAGATGTGGGAACAATATAAAATATTAAAATAGAGAAGTGGGTAGATTAAACCTGCATATTACATGCAATCATTAGAGGCATATTCCTGGATTATGATAGAGGAGAATCAGTAGTGTATGAAAACCATTTTTTACATGAAAAAAATATAAAAATAACCCCCTGGAAATCCCTTCTAAAATTAGCATAAAATGAATAATTTGTTTTGGTCAGTCACAGGCAGCTTATACATTGTATCAGGAAGGAATGATGGGATGTGTTGTTCCCTGCACAAGGAAGCAGGAGGAGCCAGACACTGATCTGTAGATCTCTGCATTGAGCTGCAGCTGGCTTGAAAGTTGTAAAGGATTAAAATCCGCACTTAAACGCAGTGTTTCTATTGGTAGGTGCACTGTGCCTATGTAAGCAGCTCTGAGGGCGTGGAAAACAAGTTTTTATTTTTAAATAAAATAAATGTGTATAGAATGAGTGCATGTAATGATGTGTGTTTTGATAAGATAGCAGGTGTTAGATTAGAACACTTTACAAACAGGGAAAATTAGATATACTGTACCTTTTAATAAAATAAACGTACAATCCAATAAATAGAAATTCTTTACCCTCTTCTTCTGTAAAAAAAAAACAGTACTAAGAAAAAAAAGTTTGCACTAAAAACAAAGTTGCTTTCCTTCTCTTATTACTGTCACGTTTCATTTGAACACTTCCTCAGGGTTTGGCTAAAAACAAATTGTAATTTTATATTTATTTATTTCCATAACTTAGCTGGGTCACATTAAGTCATGTAAGCTGGACAATTACCATGGTCTTTAAGGCTTCCAGGAATCCTCCAGTACGTGGAAAGTGATACACGTAATCATTGGCTTTGCTACTATGGACGCTAGGAAGGAATATAGCTGCAGGAATACATAGCAAGAGAAGCTTGAATTAAACATATACGTTATAGGTGGCAGCTTCAAGTCACTTTTATATTCAGTGATTCCCATTTGTTCTGTCTCTTTGGCACACAGGGGAATCTTCAGGAAATCCGGAGTGAAATTCGTATCCAGCTCCTGCGTCAGATGAACGAGGCCTCTCCAGACCACGTCAGTTATGTGGGACAGTCGGCGTACGACGTGGCAGACATGTTGAAGCAGTATTTCCGAGACCTCCCTGAACCTATTTTCACCACCAAGTTGACGGACACCTTCTTGCAGATCTACCAATGTAAGCCCAGCTCCCTGTCTATCTATAACCTGGGGGTTTACTGGGACATCTCTGCTCCTGTACTGGGGATGAGGAGAACGTGCGTGAATGTGTCCCTACTTACAATGTCCTAGTACAGAATCACAATAGTTGATGAAAAATTGGAAAAAAAAATCCACAAAGAACGTTTAATACTCTAACAAGTGCTAGATATTTTATTTAGGTATTGATCATAAATTCAATTCTTATTTAATGATTTAGAAAGCTTATAGCCAATATTCAACTTACTTCTTAACCTCCAGTTGAGCTACTTGTCACCACCTCTGAAGAGGTCACAATAGTGGGAATAACTGACTGGGAGGTAGTCCTAAATGGTCAGACACAATGGTATGTCTAGACAGGAGCATATGCTTTCTGTCAACATGTGTGATAAACGGGTCTACCTTGGCAAGGATCCAGACTTATTTATGACTGCCTCCTAGTCAGAGTTGCTTCCACCTATTATTTACCTCATCAACTACTAAAACTTTAGTTGAACTATTTTGTTTAATATTTATTTTTTACTAAAGGGACATGGAAGGTTTCTGGATTTCACTAGGAATGTAATATACGGATGTATCAGTTTACTTTTACGTCCTTTTATTTTATTAAGAGGTGTCTTTTTTTTCTGCCTAAATTCATACAATGTGTACCTGTTTGGCTCTGTCTGCTGTAGGCCATGCAGTTCACGAATACGCAGACTGTGAAGTGCAGTGTTTAGAATTAGCTGTGACCTCTCTCTCAAGCCAAATGTTGCCACTGATTGGTTACTATGAGACACTGCACACACTGCAGCTCATGAAGACTGTACAGAGGGAAAACCAGTTAGAACTATTTGTAAGATTTTATACAGAAAAAAAACTTAAGCTTTTAAGCACTTGTTAATAAAATAAAGAACACAAAAGAAAAGATATACATGGATATATTATATTCCTAGTGAAATCCAGAAATATTCCATTTCCCTTTGAAATATATATTTTTATTAATTTTATTTATTAATTATTAATGCCTATTTGAAACCTCTAGCTCCCTTTTTTAAAGGACACATAAAGTGCAAGGAACTTGGAGATTTGCTTTTGTTCCTAACATAATTACTCACTTGGGATGAACTGTTGCTTAAGATGAGAAGTCTATCCAACTCTGTTAAAACTGCCACTATGAATAGCCACTTGACAATAGAATGGGTAGACCCCGTAGGATAATCTGTACAATCGGCTTAACTAAAGTCTCACACTCCATTTTTTTGAAAATTGAATTTATTATTTAATACTGGTATTATAAATCATATAATTTTGTAATGAACAATGCATAATTAATACAACTAGCTCCTTTTGCCTAATTACATCTCCATTTTACAAAATCTCTTATTTTTATGGTTTTATTCCATCGTTTCTCTATTTTTTCAGCCCCCATTACTTTTTTGTTCTTTTTCATCTAAGCCGTTCCTTTTATTTCCTTAATAAAGACAAGAGGGAAGGTGAAGAGAAAGCGCAAAATCTCTTAGTGGTGATACCCTTGATATTAATATGGACAACATCAAACAGATTAATGTATTTATGCCCTCACCTTGGTGAACCTCAAAGTCATGAAATATCACAAGCGCATTCATCAGTCGGACGTCAGAAAAGGTTGAGGCTTATTATTGGTTATAATTTTTAACATAATCACTTTTTACACACACACTTAGATACAGAATCATCATTATTGTGATATTAATATGGGATGGTTTTAATTGCTCAAATAAATCATATGGTTTTGTTTCTATTTCATTGTTGGTGGACTTTTTACTTATAATTGTTACTAACAATTAGTAGCAGGTCATTTAACCCAGAACATATAGACATTTGTATGCACATATACAACACCCACGACTAGTTCCTACAAGGAAGACGCAATCCTAGCTCCAACCTTACCTGACGTCCGATTGATGAATGCGCTTGTGATATCTCATAACTTTGAGATTTACCAAGGTGAGGGCATGAATACATTTATCCGTTTGATAGTGTCCATATTAGTATCAAGGGTATTTACACTAGGAGATTTTGCACTTTCTCTCCCCCTTCCCTCTTGTCTTGAGTACAATTTAGGATAAGGCTGTGAGCAGTGTCACTTTGAGAGGCGGCATATCTCCCATAAATAGAAGACACTGTTATTTGCACTATAACCACCCATCCACAACTCTGAAAACAGGGACGCACTTATTGTGGACACTTTACTCTGAATACACCAGCCCGCACGGACTGTTTGATCCACAGAATCAAGGAGAGAGATACAAAGGGAGAATCCCTAGCAAAGTACTAAACGGATACATCTGTATCCCCATCCAACCTGAAGCTCTTTAGCCATCACTGGGATCTAATAATCACAGTATCTAT
Organism: Discoglossus pictus; assembly: GCA_027410445.1. Lineage (NCBI taxonomy): Eukaryota > Metazoa > Chordata > Amphibia > Anura > Alytidae > Discoglossus > Discoglossus pictus. Next base: position 116,994,108 of record CM050168.1, on the reverse strand, counting down.
TGTACGTCCCATTTATTTCCTCCTTCCCATTTTCTGATCTTGCCTTGTTCCTCTGTTTATTCTTCCATCCCATCCTAATTTCTTTCTTTTTAAATGTTCTCCTGCTAATCTTCTTGATGTACTTCCTAATAATTGTATGTTGAGCATTGGGTAGGAAACTGTTTCTCTCCCGCCTCTAAGCTCCAATACATTGCCCTAAAACCTTGCATACATCTTTTGTGCCCCACAGATGTGCCCAAGGATCAGAGGCTGCGGGCCGTGCAGGCTGCCATCTTGCTGATGCCCGATGAGAACAGGGACGTTCTGCAAACTTTACTGTACTTCCTGAGTGACATTTCCTCTTCTCAAGAAAACCAAATGACAGCCGGGAACCTGGCTGTGTGTCTTGCGCCTTCTGTATTCCATCTCAACATCTCGAAAAAGGAGACCACGTCTCCGAGGTATGTCCACACCTGGCCAAGAAATGCACCAAAACCCTTAAGCCTAGTGTGTTATTGGCACAACAAAGGACATAGTAGTTGCAGAAAAGAAAAATTATAAAAAATAATTATAATTGCAGTTGGTTCTTGTAGAAATTTGGTGGAGGTGTTCGATAATTAAGCTAAATAATTAAGTATGTTATGCATTCTGGTTTCTATTAGAGTCTTTCCCACGCACAAGATTCTGATGCGCTTTATCTTCCTCATGTTTCATGTAGGGCCATGCGCAAGAGAGGAGCGTCCGGGAAGCCAGATCATAAGGATCTGAGTGAGAACATGGCAGCCACACAGGGATTATTGCACATGGTCACTGAGTGCAAGAAACTCTTCCAGGTACTATTATACACTGATCCTTATTTTATCTTGTGACATTAGCTGCAATTATGCTACTTATGTGGTTTAGTCAGCCCCTTCTGGCTAGTTTTAAAATAAGGCAAGATCATTTAAAGATATAAGTCGCATCTATTGTAGCCTAATGAAAGACCTATTAGCTCAGTTTATTTAAATGCACCAAATATGCAATGATTCAGAGACGGGAAGAGAGAGAGAGGTCAACATGGCAGTGCTGTAGAGGTAAGCAGGTGGATATTAAAAAATTAAAAAGGGCTATGACTTTGTTTTACCACTACAGTGTTCATTTAACATTGAATGAATTAAGAATGTAACAATTTTGTACTGTTAATGATAATTAAGTAATTATCAAGGCAATATCAACATTATAATATTCTGTGTAATATATACATTTGATTATTTAATTGTAAATATTATTATGATATCTTCAACACATTGTATAGTGTTATATGGGATGGTATCATATAATATATACTATTAGATGAAACCAGAAATTACATAAAATCCAATTGCCTGGATAGTCATTAATAGCACACATTTCTTACTTGCTTACATTAATCTATGTTATATGGATGCAGTAGTGGTAAAACAAGTGACAGCTCTTGTGTAAATTGCATCTAATATAATAAGTGTTGTCCATCTCAAACCCTCTTGCAATGGTATGAGTCCTAGTACAGGTATTTCTATTTCTTTAATTGGCCTAGCCATTTTAATGTAATTAAGCAATTTATTTTAAAACTGTCATTGTTTTAAGCCCTCAAATTATTACTCCAAAATTTCCAGAGTATAAAAGTAAGCAAAATCCCTGGATTATGGCACTACTTAAATTTGTGCTTAATTCAGGAGTGTAGCAAAGCTGCCTCGCCATTTCTTGCTAATAAATATTTCATTAGAATGTCCAAACAGAATCCCAACCTTATCAACACCTTCTGCGTCATATCTATATTTATACGTGTCCCTCTTGCAGATCCCTCATGATGTGATGCTCCAGTCTCGGAATTCATATGTGGCTGCAGATGCTCATCCACACTCCCTGGAGGAGTTGTGTGGTGTGTCAGAAGGAGAATCTCGAGATTTCTCATGTGTTCTTGATGCCAGCATCCACACTCTTCTCCAGGAATCTGCAGAACGCTTCAAAGGTTGGGTGACCACCAGGCCCAGAGAACACAGAGTTGTCCTGTAAAAAGGTGAGGACTGCAGAAGTTGGGCCCTGGAAAACAACTGTCTCTCTTCATCCAAATCTTCATTACTACAATTTTTGTTGTAGGTTGGTGATGGGAATCCATTGCGGTTGTGGAAGGTGTCCACAGAAGTTGAAGCCCCTCCATCTGCCCTACTGCACCGTGTATTACGAGAGCGCCATCTTTGGGATGATGACCTTCTGCAGGGGAAAGTAGTGGAGACGCTAGAACCGAACACAGAAATCTTCCAATATGTGACGGATAGTATGGCGCCCCATCCACAACGTCAATTCCTGGTAATAAGGTACATATGTGTAAGATTTTCTTTTATTTGCAGGTTTCCTTTATATTACTTGGCAAAATTAAGTCATAAGGCACACTCTAATCTCATCTGGGACCATATCTATAGTGGAGTGTTACAAAACATTCATGGTTATGGCATATGTAAAAAAGTCTAACAAAAAATAAAGTAGTAGTAGTAAAGGAAAGTAGATCCAATGTTGCATATAATTATAATTTTAAATCTCTACATTTGTTACAGAAAATGGCGCACAGACCTTCCTAGGGGTGGTTGCCTACTCGTCTCCACATCTATGGATCATACTACTGGGCAGCTGGATGAGGGGGTTCAGGCTGTAATTATGAGTTCCCAGTATCTTATGGAGCCCTGTGGAATGGGACGTTCTAAGCTGACGTACATCTGTAGGACCGACCTCAGGTATCAAGAGCTGTCCATTTTCATATTAAGAATTCTCAGATCCTTGAGTTATGTGTATTGATCCAGAGGATGCAAAACATATTGCAACACAGTCGCTTGCCTGATCACGGGAACCTCCTTCCTAACAGCAAAACTAGTTGTAAGATTATTCTTTGGAAAAATATTCTACCTATTCTAGTTATCCAAAATAATGTCATATGTCCTTTTTTGTTCAAAAGAGGCTCAGTCATTTTTTGAATATTCTCTACTAAATCTTCAGTCGCATACTCGGTTGATAGTGAGTTCTACAATATGATTAGTCTTATTGTGAAGAACCTTATTTTATTCTTTTATTAAAGTGAAATCTTTATGTAACTTCCTGTCAACTGTACATTTTATGTCAAGAAAACTTAATTTGGCAAAGTGTTTGTAAAATCTGTATATCTCATCTCTGTTATTAGGGGTCGTTCGCCTGATTGGTACAACAAAGTCTTTGGCCATCTGTGCGCCATGGAGGTTGCAAGGATCCGGAACTCTTTCCCTCCCTTAAATCCATCTGGGCCAGAGACAAAGCTTTGAGGACCTCAAACCTTGAGTGCAAATGTCTGCTACGAAGGAAGACACTCACTAACCTGTGCACACCTCATAGGGAACTTGAGTGCTTACAACATGGGTTTGCTGGTCCTGGAGAGGTTTGGCCAGATGATGTAAAGCCGTCTGTGAATAGAGGCATTCTGGAACCTAAGGACTTCTTGGGAGAACATGGTCTGAAAAAGATCCAGCGATCTTGGAAAGCACATGAACTTACACATTTATATACTCCGTGACATTTTGTCCCAACACAGCATGGCTGCCATGTTGTTATCTGAAGGACAGCAAAGGGCATCGCCCAGAATGCAGTGCTGCCAATCCCCAGTTCTTACACCTTATAACCCTTGCACTGCTTTCCTAGGAAGGCATTAACAAACTCAGTATTATTATTTTTTTTGTGTGTTTCTGTTTGTTTGTTTGTCTTTTTCTTTGTGACTGAGCAATACCAGTAAGCAGGTCTGATCTCTTTTTTTATGTATTGTCTGTGTTTTATGTGTAGAAATATATATATATATAATATATATATATATATATATATATATATATATGCAGTTTGGGGTGAAAGTTAAATGAAGTTAAATGGTCTCCTTGCTGTAAATGTGTGTGTGTATATATATATATATATATATATATATATATATATATATATTATTATATATGTGTGTGTATGCATACACACACAATGTTTGTGTACATTTATACATGTATTTATGATATCTGCTTAGGAGTATAACTGGACTAATGTTAGCCTAGATTATGTACCTGACTCTTCTCTCCAAGGGTCTCCAAAGAGGAATGAGTGTGTCAAGGGATCAATGACTGCCAAGGAAAATGGATTACGCTTGTCCCCTTGGATATTGTAATGTCCACCAGTGCAGAAATGAAAAGTACATATGTAAATACATATCATTTCAATTTAATGTTCTTGTTCAAGTGTTAGAGCTTTTGATTTAGGTATTTTATCTAAGCCCATTAATTTGTTCACATTGGATTATAAGAAAATGCTATAAGTAAGAATAATATGACTTAAACTTTTAAGACCTATATTTCATTGTGCAGTGGGCCTGCAAGTGTTAGAGTCTGACTAAGAGCATAATTAACCAGGAAAAACTCATTCAGACAGTTTTTAATTAGGAAAAAAATAAATGAGTGGAAATTGTGCACGTGTTGGACGGATGTTTATATTTCTGGAGAACCGTGCTTGCATCCTTTGATGCAATATTCCTGTTCTGGGCCAGACAGGGGGAAGGGGGTGGTGTTAATTTCAATCTCACTTTATTATCAAACCTCATTCAGCTCTCTGGATGTGATGCAACAAACACATTTTCCCCAAAAACTTTTTGTATCTTACACATCTGCTAAAATCTTGACAAGTATATGTAAATGTATGAATGCCAGTGGCCCTTTAGGTCTGTGATCATTATGGTTTAACCACGTAGGCATGCTCTTATCCTTTATCATTCAAATTGCAAGCGTTAATTAATGGCATTAGTTAAAGGAACTTACAGAGACAGAGTATATTTTTAGATAATTTATGGTGAACCAAGTTTCTGCTCAATTGTTTTATTAACAACCAGTTGAAAATATATGTATTTATATGCATGCTTTATATTTCTGCTTCTTCACTTTAGGACGTTAATCTACTACAAGAACTTGGCGGCTGCTAGCTATATTGTGCCAATCCTCTAATACAAGCTGTGCCAGCCTGTTACTTAACCCTGACAACCACCCTCTGCCAGCACAGCAGAGGGCAGAGCTTTAGCTGATCCCTGTGCCAATACGGATATGTTGGCATTCTTCTAAACCTTCACTTTTTCCAAGATATGAAATACTTGTCCTACGTATAATCATAATTATGTATTAGGGCACTGCAGGTGATTTACCCTTTCATTGCTGGGCACCTGAGCAGGAACTAATTTAAAGGACCACTTTATTCAAAAGACTGTTCAGAACAATTTGGCCAACTAAACTTTTTACTGCAGACTTCCACTTTCTTTACTAGGTTGCTACTAGCAGCTTCTGCCAACTGGGTGTGTCCTCTGTATAGCTGACAGAAGCTGCCTCTCAAAGTCTTCTCCCACCTTAAGAAGTTGACGTTTGGATACTAAATTGGTAGATTCATCAGAATTGCATATGAAAGTAATAATTACAGGCTGCATTTTTTTACGTTGTAATATATTTCCCTCTTTTCAAGGGTAGTTATTCAAAACAGAATATTTTAAATCAATGACCACAGTGCCCCATTTATATTTCTTTGGACATCCGTGTCTGTGTGATACCAAACTCTGGGATGAATGCTTGCCTGTATTCTGTTATTATTTCTCTGCAGGGTCTTACCCCAAACTGTGAGGGTTGGCTCTGCAAAACACGTGGGAGCAATTTAATGTTGGAGGGTGTTTTATAAATATTGTACAGATGAAATTATAATATATATCTTTTTTAGTCACCAAAGGACTGTGCCAAAGGACAGCACAGAGTTGTACTAGTGTTGTCTCTATTTAAGGGAAGTTTTGTAATATAATCAGGAGATATAATAAAATTGCCTACACTTATTTATTGTGTTTTTTTGTTTTTTGTGGGTTACTTAGATAATGTAGTGCTCTAAAGCTGTGGTATAATTGTAGGCATATGCATTAAAGGGGTCATGTTCAAATGGTTTGTCGATTTTTAAAGGGCCACTGTAGTTCAAAACATTCGATCGTGCATTCAAAAGGGTGAGTTTTATATATTGTAAATGTTATTCTCCCATGAAAAATAAATTATATTAATTGAAGAAAAATACACTAAAACAACAGACAGGCAGGTAAAAAGCAATGTTTGATCCACCTTTATCTTACCAATGTTTTTAGAGGAAGTGTAATCAAGGGCTCATGGGGACCTTGTTAATTGTTAATTGTAATTTACATGAAATTCGAACAAAAGCACAATATGTATAAATGATGTATTGTCTGAAGTGGGAGCTGCCCATGGGAAATGCTCTCCAAACAGGAATATGGTACTTGCAGTATGATAGTGAGAGGTGAATATTGCTAGCAGCTCGTTACCACTACACTGCTACTAATGCGCATTATTACCGAGTGGTCTTCAATCTGGTACTTCCCCTGGGCAGCTCCCACTACGTAGACAATACACCATTTGGAGAGATCTGAAGCTTAGAGGGCTTGGGCATGATGAAAACAAAAAAAAAAAGTAATTGTTTAAATGAAGAGTAAAACTTTAATAAAGGGTGTTTTTCAAACCAAGCCTAACCTAGCTATACTTGACCCCCATTATAAGAACACTAAACTGGTCGTTTTAGGTGATTTTTCTCATTTAAAAAAAAATCTTGTAATGTTTAAAATGTGATATTTTATAGGCATGTTAATTTTTTTAGGACTACAAGGGCCCTTTTCAAAAGTATATTGTCAGCACATTTGCATGTCACCGCCTACGTTTCTAGAATGCACTGGAAATATTACATTTCTTGGGATTTTGCGCTGGAAACAGGTTTTCCCAAATTTGTTTTTAGACATGCAAATGTAAACACAACTGCATATTTTGAAGACATTTTTTGGGGCGATAACATCTCTGTATGAACATGGTTCTGGGTACATGTGTGCGTACAAGTGAGTTAATGCATGCGTTCAACAGTTTTCTTAGGAATCTGTATACTCACAATTTAATGTTCTTTTCTTTACTGAAATTTATTTTCTCCCTAAATTGATTATGTAATATCCATATATAGGAAAGTAAAATGCCCCAAATCTCTCTGACAATAAGGACCACCGAAGCCCTATATTTAAATTATACCATTTAAAGACACTTTAAATAAGAAAGATGTTTCATAATGTAAAAATAGTAAGACTCTAATGTAATTTTATATACAATTATACTGAGGTGAAATCTAGTATTTTGGTCTCTGCAGATCATCTCCCAGTGATGTGAAGATACTTTATATATAGAGGAAGCGTTATTAACATAAGTTAACTGTTTAATTTTAAGGTTTTTGTTTACCATTTAAGTTTTTTAAAATAAAACCAATGGCCTAGAAAGTGCTTGGCTTCAAGTTCATGCATGGATGAGTTGTGCCAGCCAATCTGTTCGATCACATCTGTGACCTGGAACAATTCATGCATAGAAACAAAAGGTGGAGCTTGAAGCCAAGACCTGCAAGTCTGTCATTTATATTCGAATTACAGTTAACAATTAATGTTAGACTGTAACATACGAACATATTAATTTATTTGCCTATAAATTCCCAAAGAAATCCCTTTAATGTGACTTGCAATGACAAGCAGCAGTTCAATAGCTGTGTTTCAAAAAAGTTTGCTATTTGTGAAAACATCCAATATCATACAAAAATACCCCACAACTCCAATTAGGGAGGGGTATACAACACTACAGTGGTAAAACATGCATGGCCCTTTTTAAAAGTATAAGCGTCATCTAGCATAACAGAAACCCTATTTGAAAACTTATATATAGTTATGGACTATTAGTTTTTTTTTAATTTCCCCTTACTCATCTGTAGGGGTCTTCCTTTGCCCCTCCTTACATCCCTTGTAGTTTGTTAGTGTAAGAGGTGAGCAGCAAAGTGTGGATCTCCATCCACACAACAAGGCTACAATATTGATCCATGTGGCACCTAAAGGGTTAAACACATGACTATGTACACCAACAGAAAGTTTATGGTTTTACTGCGTGCATTAGAAGACACAATATGGAGATTGACAGTGTGTTGCTTGCCCGCCTTACACCGTGACATGGATAGTGAGGGGTAGGAAGGACAATTGTAATAGTGTATTTAAACTTATGTAATTGAACTATTAGGTTTACATTATGCTAGATGCAACTTCTACTTTATGAGACATGACTTGCTATTACTCTGTCCCTTTAAAATGTAGAATTGCTTTACCTTAATAATTACATTTAAAGCATAATACACTTTTATTCTGCTTCAGAAACTCCTGCTCAAAAAATAGTCGTTTTTGGCAAAGAAACCAAAATGTAAATGTTATGGCGAAACTCCTATTTCAACAATATATACAACAATCAGTAGCAATAAGGTCACACACTGGTTTGCAATATATCAGAATGGAGCCAGTGTCGCACTACTAAACCGTAACACAAAATCAAGCTGAAGAATCAGGAGATTTCAGCAGCATAACATGAAATAACTAAAGATTCATAAATCAATAAATATAATTAATTTGAACAAAAAAAGCATATAAAATAGAACATGGATAATTTGCAGCGCCATAGTGTGCTCTTCTTGGGTAACAACTTGGATATATCATACTTTTTCCATTCCTTTAATGTTTTTAATTCTTTCATAACATTTTAAAAGTACTATTTTCTAATACCCTCCTGAATTTGTTGAATCCCTTTCTGTATTTGATGGCTAATATTTCTATGTACAAGAGGTGGAAGATTAAGAAGCACTTTCATGATATCTTTCCTTATTTAATTAATTTTGCTTTTTCCCAGCTACAGAACAGTAAAATATTTGCTCATGTTAAACTGTGGCACCTCTAAATCTCCATTATTTGCAGTTTCAGAAATCTACATGTGGTCATCAAAAATTCATAAATATATATATATAAAGAGGCGTAACATACATTCTGGGGCTCTTTCTGTCCCCGTGGCCAACAATAAATTGGTGTGAAATAAATCATCGGGATGTGAATCTAAAATCATATGAAGAGACATTAGTCTACGATATAAATCCCAACAAAAACAGTTTCTTCTCTGAAAACATTATCCAACTTTACATCCTTGCAGTGTCAATGTGTTGATGAACTTCAGATATTCTGTTGCAAATATTTGTTCTCCCATTTCAACTAAAGGGAGAAAGTTGGCAAAAACATATTAAGCCCATTTGGCATTTATCATAAATCTGGCTATTGTATGTACCTAAAAAATTACCTTTTACAAATCACAGACGGGTGGAATGGCTGTAGTTTTAAAAGTTCATTGGCATGTGGTTTCTTAAGAGAAATTATTTTTGCCATCTTTGTCCAAAGGCAAGTTCTGAATAGAAGGCAATGTGTCCATAAGACAAGGGTAGTCCAAGCTAACTCTTTAGCAGCACACCATTCCTGGTGTCCATGAAGTTAGGACTGAAAAGCACAGACACCATGTGATGAGGTGGCACCAAAAGATCAGTCATTCAAAGGTTCCTGGTGGCCATAGTTTTCATGAAAGGCACTGTCCCTAACCAATGAGATTGGTACCCTAAAAGTTCCCACAGGTCTCTAGTAAATCTGAAAGAGTAGTCTAGTCACTTTGAGGGCACGTTGATGGAGTAGGTGTCAGGCGGTGTTGGTTTGGATAGATACCAGTGTGAAACTCTTCCCAGATTCCTGTAACTGGTGTCTCTTGCTCTGCAGACACTGTTTGAGCCTTTCCTTGAAAGATGACGTGGTGAGTGTGTACAGAATGGGGTTCAGGGCACTGTTAATTGGCAAAATGAAGATTACAACCCAGGATGTGATGGTACCTGAAGACAAACCATAAGAAAAGTCAAAAGATAAAAAAAGACACATATGATATGTGAAAAATAGTTTAAGCTGAATTTTAACCCATGTTACATGTGTATGAAATTTCAGTATTTAGTTATGTAGAAATGTACATTTTTATTAATGCTATGTTAAGTTTTAAATGCATTTACACCCAAACTACTAATGAAAACATAACCTACTAAATCAGGAAAAGGTTTTTCAAATTCTGAGTATTATTACACATTCAAGAGCCTTTTAATACATAGATTTCAAATACAGCCAAACATTTGATTATAAGAATTAAATTGTTGTGAATTTTAGTTGAATTTGTAGTTATTTCGTTTTAAGCTAATAAGCCTGTTTTTTGTCCAAATTATTTCCCACGTGATAAACAAGCACATCTGTATAAATGTATCAAAATGAATCAACACCATAATTAAAAACATATTTAAGTTGTTAAGTTATTAAGTGCAAATTGTGTATTAAACGTAAATATTGTTGGCAGACAACAACAAACTGGCTTATCCAGTATGCCCATTTTATTTATCTAGGAATCTCAGGCTTAAATAATGGTCATATATTTGCACTATAATCCAACTATACTTGTTAAAAACTATTTTTTTCTAGGATTTTAGTTTAAGATTTATTACAAATGTTCTTTATTGGGGGCTCGCACTGCCTTTTTATTCAGATACTTTCTAAAATTGGTAAGGTTTCAATTAGTCTTATTGAAAGCACTGGAACAAATGATGCCACAACAGTAAATGCAGTGGAATTCACTGTATTCATGGTGCCCTCCAACTAGTAGAAGCAGACAAACCGAATCAAATTGGTAGCTCCCATGTGATACTCCCACCTCTGTGTTTGTCAGTAAGAAGGTCTGTATGTTATTAGCCACATAATGGAAGGTACTATCATGTGTATAAGTCAAAAGGTCACTTTTCGATTCTCCTTCTTCTAGATCTCTCTGCTGCCTTTGACACAGTTGACCATCCACTTCTAACTCCATATCCTCTCCTCCTTCGGTATTCAAGACACTGCCCTCTTGTGGTTCTCATTATACCTACAAAATCGATCATTCACGATCTCCACCTCTTCTTCTCCTTACCCACCGGCTGTTGGCATACCCCAAGGATCAGTCCTAGGCCCCCTCCTCTTCTCCATCTACACTTCCTCACTTGGTACCTCATAAACTCTTTTGGGCTGCAATATCATCACTATGCAGATGACACCCAAATCTACCTCACCAGATCTATCCCCCTCTCTTCTAGCACACGTCTAGAACTGCCACTCTGGTATATCCTCTTGGATATCCACCCACCACCTCAAACTAAACATGTCTAAAACTGAAATCCTTATCTTCCCTCCCTCTACCACAGCGTCAATTCCTCACATCTCTCTCACTGTCAATAATGACATCATCACCCCGTCCTCCCAAGCCCGTTGTCTTGGGGTTCTACTGGACCCCGCTCTGTCTTTCATCCCTCACATACAGTCACTAACTAAAACTTGTCTTCTCCATCTAAAAAACATCTCCAGAATTTGCCCTTTCTTACACAAGACACAACTAAAATCCTTATACACTCATCTCATCATCTGTCGACTGGACTACTGCAACTCGCTTCTTGTTGGCCTACCCACCACCCGACTATCTCCACTTCAATCCATTATGAATGCCTCTGCTAGACCCATCTTCCATACACAACGTTCAGTGTCGGCAGCTCCTCTATGTCAATCTCTCCACTGGCTTCCCATAGCCTCCAGAATAAAATTAAAAATCCTGACCTTAACCTTCAAAGCCCTCAACAATAGCACTCCCCCATACATTTCTGGTCTCATCTCCAAATACTCCCCCACCTGCCCTCTTCGCTCTGCTAATGACCTTCTTTCCACAACTCTTGTCACCTCCTCTCACTCTCACCTTCAGGACTTTTCTCGTGCTGCCCCTATTCTCTGGAACTCCTTGTCTCGCTCCACCAGATTATCCTCCAGCCTTAAAACATTCGAATCATCTCTAAAAACACATCTCTTTAAAGAAGCGTATCACCTTCCACCCTAACACACTCTCAAATCTCTCTCCCTCCTTTTTCTCACACACTACATTTAGGGCCCTATTAAATTCTCCCTCGTAGTTCTCTCGGTGCTCGCAAAAGGCAGTTTTCCTGCTGTTTGCGAGAAACCGAATCTCTCGCAGCCTGCTTTACGATGACTGCGAGAACATGGCCGAGGAAATAGGCTCCGAGAGAGCTACGTAGCCTTAAATCTATGCACGAGTCTCCGCATAGTCGTAAGAGAATCCCTACGTAGGACAAAAAGTCCTACGCAAGGGATACCGAATGCCTCTACGTGCGTGCCATGTATTTCGTAACAGCCCGAGACAAGCCAGTGTGAGAGGCTCCCCCCCTGCACCCTATACACATCCCCATAGTCTGCAGGGGTCTCTATCAGGACCCTCTGCAGCACCCCCCACATAAACCTCATTGCAGGGGGGGTGCCCTCGATCTGCATAGATCAGGCCCCCCGCTGCATTTAAAACTTTTAAATTACCCGCCGCGGCTCCTTAAAGGGGCCGCGGCACACTATTATCCAATCCCTGGCCGCGGCACCTAAAATTAACCCCCCTCTATGCTGGGGGTCCCCATCGGGGACCCCCGAAGTGTCCCCACATAAACCCCCTGCAGCGGGGGGCCCCGATCGGCACTGATCGTGACCCTGCTGCAATTCAATTAAAATTTCCCGCTTGCGGGTCCTTAAAGGACCGTAAAGGTCCTGAAAGGACTCGCACTAAAAATATTAACCCCAACTATAATAACCCATTAACTCATGGTGGTCAATCCAGACCACCATAAGGCCTTAATTAACCCATTAACTCATGGTGGTCAATCCAGACCACCATAAGGCCTAAATTAACCCATTAACTCATGGTGGTCAATACAGACCACCATAAGGCCTAAATTAACCCATTAACTCATGGTGGTCAATACAGACCACCATAAGGCCTAAATTAACCCATTAACTCATCGGTGGTCAATACAGACCACCATAAGCCTAAATTAACCCATTAACTCATGGTGGTCAATACAGACCACCATAAGGCCTAAATTAACACCCATTAACTCATGCTGGTCCAATACAGACCACATAGGCCTAAATTAACCCATTAACTCATGGTGGTCAATACAGACCACCATAAGGCCTAAATTAACCCATTAACTCATGGTGGTCAATACAGACCACCATAAGGCCTAAATTAACCCATTAACTCATGGAGGTCAATACAGACCACCATAAGGCCTAAATTAACCCATTAACTCATGGAGGTCAATACAGACCACCATAAGGCCTAAATTAACCCATTAACTCATGGTGGTCAATACAGACCACCATAAGGACCAAAATTAACCCATTAACTCATGGTGGTCAATACAGACCACCATAAGACCTAAATTAACCCATTAACTCATGGTGGTCAATACAGACCACATAAGGCCTAAATTAACCCATTAACTCATGGTGGTCAATACAGACCACCATAAGGACCTAAATTAACCCATTAACTCATGATGGTCAATACAGACCACCATAAGGCCTAAATTAACCCATTAACTCATGGATGGTCAATACAGACCACCATAAGGCCTAAATTAACCCATTAACTCATGGTGGTCAATACAGACCACCATAAGGCTCTAATTAACCCATTAACTCATGGTGGTCAATACAGACCACCATAAGGCCTAAATTAACCCATTAACTCATGGTGGTCAATCCAGACCACCATAAGGCCTAAATTAACCCATTAACTCATGGTGGTCAATACAGACCACCATAAGGCCTAATTTAACCCATTAACTCATGGTGGTCAATACAGACCACCATAAGGCCTAAATTAACCCATTAACTCATGGTGGTCAATACAGACCACCATAAGGCTCTAAATTAACCCATTAACTCATGGTGGTCAATACAGACCACCATAAGGCTCTAATTAACCCATTAAACTCATGGTGGTCAATACAGACCACCATAAGGCCTAAATTAACCCATTAACTCATGGTGGTCAATACAGACCACCATAAGGCCTAAATTAACCCATTAACTCATGATGGTCAATACAGACCACCATAAGGCTCTATTTAACCCCATCAGTCCCATAAGGGTATATTATTACCATTATGGGCCTGTTACAACCCAACATTAACCACATAAGTTCCATGATGGTCCTCAAGGACCATCATGACACTAACTACAAACACTACACTATAACCCCCAATAAACCATTTAATCTAAACTAACCCCCCTCTACACTAATCTATTAACACTTACACTACCTACCTACACTACCTACCCCCTAAAAAACCTCCCCAACACTCTAATTACAACAAAAAAAACTACCTTACAGAAAACAAAAAAAACTACCTTACAGAAAGAAAAAAAAATACAGTACAGAAAAAAAAAAATACATTACAACCCCACTCCCACTACAGAAAATAAAAAAATTACACACCTGAAAAGGAAAGACAGAAAAACACAATACAATACATACATATAATACATTACATACATTACATACAATACATGACATTACATATATAATATATTACATATAATACATTACATACATTACATAATATACATGACATTAACATACATTACATATAATACATTACATATAATATATTACATATAATATATTACATATAGTCCTAATCAAATACCCCCCTATCTATCTAACATACAATCTATTTAATTTAAAATAAATCCTAACTATATCAAATACATCCCCCTATCTATCTAATATACAAAAAATCCTATCTTAATTTTAAGTCCCGCGGCCGGGATTGGGTAATAGTGTGCCGCGGTCCCTTTAAGGAGCCGCGGCAGGGAATTTAAAAGTTTTAAATGCAGCGGGGGGCCTGATCTATGCAGATCGGGGCCCCCCCCCTGCAATGGGTTTATGTGGGACACTTCGGGGGTCCCGATGGGGACCCCCAGCATAGAGGTGGGGTTAATTTTAAGTCCCGCGGCCGGGATTGGGTAATAGTGTGCCGCGGCCTCTTTAAGGAGCCGCGGCGGGGAATTTAAAAGTTTTAAATGCAGCGGAGGGCCTGATCTATGCAGATCGGGGACCCCCGCTGCAAGGGGTTAATGTGTGGGGGCTGCGGGGGTTCCTATGGACCCCTGCAGCAAGGTGTTCATGTGAGGACACTTCGGGGGTCCCGCATTGAGGGGGGGGGGTTAATTTTAGGTGCCGGGGGGGGGGGGGGGGTATTCGGAGTACCCCCACGGCAGGGCTTATGTGGGGGACTGCCGCGGAGGTCCCTTTTAGGACCCCCGCAGCAATTGATGAGGAGTGGGAGCCTGCGATATCATATCGCAGGCTGTCACTCCTCATGTACATTTACGCAGTGTAGATACGTACGGCCCTGCTGCGTAGCTCATACGTTGCTCGCAGCAGGGCTAATTTAATAGCATTGTAAGTTAGAGAAACTTTGCAGTACGTAGGGCTTAAGTAGAAGCCTCTTATTTACGAGGCTGGAATTTAATAGGGCCCTTAGGTTGTAAGTCTGCGAGTTTCAATCCCACAAGGTGCTTTAGGGAAAGCACCATGGTCACTGGATTCCAAACTCAAATACAGGGCCCTCCTTGCCTTGCTATGTGTTCATTTGTATGTATCTTTGTCTTGAACGTATCTTATGTACAGCGCTACGGAATATGTTGGTGCGTTATAAATAAACAATAATAATAATATATGCATTTAAAAAAATAATTCACAGCACCTGTGTGTCTTTCTAAATCTGGCCTGGTGATCTGTTGCTGGCAATTACATGCAATGCCCACAAAGCATCCACCCCCAATGTGGACCTCTAGTCTTTTGACCATGATGGACCACTGTATATCAGTAACAACAGAAACTAGATTTTTTGATTAGGTATTAATCATTAATAAAATGAATGTATCCACCAGTTTATATGGTCAATGGTGTAGGCAGCTTTGTCTAACAGGCAGTGCTAAATTTTCAGCTAACTGTCACCACATCGATCTTATAAGGGTGGAGACAATCAGCTACATTGGAGACTGATAATTTAATCTTTGAAGGTGAAAACGATAATGAATCACATGAGACAAACTCATTAGAAGGTTGAGAGGATTGTTTTTCATGTAATTAAAGCTTAAAATACCCAGCTTTCAAGGTCAATTATCTAACATTTCCACTCAAAATAATAACTAAGTGTATTAATTTCCTTGTGTACTTTTATGCAATAATGGGGCCTTTGCTATGTCATATGAATTAAATATTAATATAAATCATTAAATCTCAATTTTATTAATGGTCAAAAAGTATACTGAAAACAACTCTCCTTAGGGTGTTACATTAGCCCCGCTCACTTCGCACCTGGTATCTCAGCCTCCGTGAGTGACACAGCCTTGAGTAAGAAGATAGGGATCCAACAAAGGGCATCTGTGAAAACGATGAAGAAGAACCTCTTGGCGATGGTGACCTCGTGGGAGAGGACGCTGCGCTCGGCCGTCTTGGCACCTGTCTTGTGTATAGAGTAGAACATGCTGCTATAGGAAAATACAATGCTAATAAAGGCCAGCAAGTTCAGACCTGGAAGAGAGAAAGGAACAGTGTCAGCTGATTTGAAACAATTCATAGGAGGGCAACTAAATTGGTGCATGGTCTAACACAGCTGTCCTAGGACTGGTGCAAGTTCCTGAGACATTAAATGCTGGTCCTCAGGGATTAGGACAGCCTGACTCTCTATATGAATCCTCAGTCAATGTCATATTAGAGGAACTTATCAGCAGTTAATCTGTACGTTCTTCAAAACCATGCAAATATATATGAACATTTAGAGTGTCACATAAAGTATCATCTCACAGCTGATGCCCATGAGCACTGAAAGATGACCAATCAGGACCTAGACCAAAAAAGGTTGAGAAACACTCACTGGCCAAAACATAATGACCTTCACATATATAGCTTAGAGCAGTGGCTCTCAGGCTTTTTGATCTAGGGATGGATGGTCCCCTTCCAGTGCTCAAGGTGAGATATTTGAGATCCACGTGGTGCACTGACTTGAATGGAGCATACAGCAATAATCTGCCTATAATTATCACATATATAGTTGTGAGCATGCGGGTTGTTGCAGTTGCCGCAGTTGCTGGCAAGGAGCGCCAAAGGCGCTCCTTGCGCTGCTGATGAGCACCGTAGGCGCTCATCCCTAGGACCCCCTACGACTTTCGGCCCGCAAATGCAGACCCTCGTGAAGCAAGGGGCCGCATTTGCGGAGGTGGAGGCTCCCACGTCGGCTGCAATCAGCCGCAGGCGGGACTTACACCTGAAAATTTACTGGCTTACCATCCAAAAATACGAGCTGCGGGACTTAGAAAGAAACCATTATGAGCTCACAAAAATACGACCTTAATGCCCGAACCACGCGCACATCAAAACATTAAAAACACAATAAATACACACAACAAATACATAAAAAGCTTACCCACAGCAAGGGGGGCACCCAGGACCTCTGCAAGTGAAGTTACACCTCAATTTAAGTCCAAATTCATGTGTTTAGGCACACGAAAATCCCCTAAGCAAGAGAAAAAATGGCCGCCGAAAGAAACGAAAACGAGGCTACAAGCCTAAAGCCGCAAAACATCACAAACCTACACAATGCGGAAGTACACAGCTAGCCTAACGGATTTTCTTTGCGCACGCAGCCTATTTACACAACACACTGCACACTGCTGACACTTACCAGCAGCTCCACAACAGTGCAAACCTACATTGTATGCTGCAGGAACATCAAAACAGATTGTCAGCTCTTCAACTCAATGCTTCCTGCATATATTACTTCCAAATAGGTAAAGTATATTCATTTATTAATTACTTAATTAGCATACAAAAAATATATACACAAAACAAAAAAACACTCACAAGAAACATAAAAGCCATTCACTGCGCCACTCACAACGACCACCAACGCAGCTCATAGCACACAAAGCCTTGCAAGAAGCTCAAAAGCAGATCACCGCCGACCAAACAATAACAGCAAAAGCGCCTATCAGAAAAACAAATACAACAAACGAAGACGCACATTGGGAGCCATGCGATGAGCATCGAAGGCGGTCAGCGGGAGGCTCGCAATCAGCGCCAAAGGATCTCGGGCCACCAACAAAATTAATGTCTCGACCAAACAGCATTACCTGCCTTACAATCTTATTGCCGTCATTTTTTTGATGGGCAAGTCGCTAGTAAATAATGATAGTGATAGTGTTAGGTTCTCCTCATCACTCTCTGTCTCTGATCAGAACTAGTTATAGGACTCACTGTTGAGAAACACTGACAGAAGGGGAGATGTGATAGAAACCTTTAAAAATAACACAAGATTTAATCAAGTTCAGGAGAGAAATATTTTCGACAGAAGGGAGGAATACAAGAAGAAGAGATCATGAATTGAAGTTTAATGATGCTGAGTGTCAAAGTAGATCAATTGAACCACCTTCCGGTGGGTGTTTCCTTCAAAAAAGGGACATTTGGGGGGCTAAGATGGACAGAAGAATTTCCCATGTAAACATGTTAGGAAGTATACCATTTCCCCCCATCCTTGATTGTTCAGTAGATAAGAAAATGCTTTGTGGCTCCAAACTATCAGGAAGTGCTCTTTAGACAAGATGGAAACTTTATATACAAATGCCTTAACTAAAGAGCTTTTCTGTAAAAATAGTTTTAAGTTCATGGCTCACACAGTTGCTGTTTATACTTAACACACTTGTTAGCTGTTTTCCTAAACACACAATACTGACCTTTAAATGCATGGGGAGGCATGGAAACACATTAAAATTAATTGCACAAAAGTGTCAAACCCAAAAATGTGAAATGAAAAAATATTATTTTTAAATGTTATTTCTGAGTAATATTGATCCTTGGACTCAAGGGATTAATACATGTTGTGAGACCCACATGGACTAGAACAAATGATCTAATGCATTTTATAAAGTGCTAGATTGCTTGATTACTTATTGTCACTAGTTAATGCTTAGCCTCTGATTGCAGATTACGTGCAACTTCCATGTACTGTACTGTACTGATGTCATGATGATGGACTCATTTACTATTGGCTGTGACTAAGAAGTACATTACGGGCTTGTTTAAATATTTCAGATCATATGATCATGCACCCTGAAATCGGTCTTAAAAAGGTAGGGTTTACAAGTTCAGCCTTGCAGTTGGAATTGCAGTTGGAATTTTAAAAAACAAACAAACAAAAAAAAAAAAACAACCGCAGACACATTTAAGCGTTTGAGGCATTTGCGAGCAACTAATAGAATAGGGCTCTATGTGACTTGTGGGCACTTATTTCAAAATAGAATAAAATGATTAAATCGCTAATGGGTTGTGCAAAACAAATCTACTTGTTCAGCACTAGGGGGCGCTCACTGTAAAGGCTGAAACTGCAAATTCTGCGTAAAGGCTTATAAATTATATTTATGAGGTTACAAAAATGTCTGGTACTCGGAGGACAAGGAATTTATCAAAGCTCCTCTATGTCAAACAGAGCACTGAACACTGTTTTTATACAATCCAGTTAAATCAAGGTAAATAGTTTGAATGCTGTAAAAGCTAGCACTGCCACATTTAAAACTATGATAAACCAGTGAAAAGAAGCCTCAAATCAAAAAAATGTTATACTTGTGCTACGTGATTTTGCCTGCCCTACGTGATGAGGCAGATCAGTTTTGGGGTCCCTCTAATATTTAAAAAAACTGTTTCAAATAGTGATTCATGGGATAGAGGAATAAACATGATCCTGCTGTAGGATTCTGGAATGATTTTCTTTATCATAAAATCAGCAAAAGGGTTTAAAATTTGAGTTGGTGTACTAAAGCAAAAACAGATTTAAGATTTATACATCCTAAGGCAGCTTTAGGGTATATAAATCTTAGTAAGGCTGCCTTGCAAAAAAGTCTAGTTCCTATTTATAATAAGAATGCTGTCCCAATTCATTCACAGGCATCCTGGGATGTTGGTATTGTATGCATGAAGCCCCATGATTGAGGACGGGCAACTTTAATGGGAACTGGCAACATTTGGACTTATCTTAAATACAATACAAATATGTTCGAAAAGAGTCTGACAAAGAGCATAATTAAGCAGGAAAAAGTCATAAATCTTTTTCTACCCCTCCTGTTATTTCTCCATTTCTTCTTCTCTTCTCCCTGTCTTCTCTTCCTTTCCTCATTTTTTCCCACTCTCCCCTTTGCCCCCTTTTTTCCCCCTCTTCTTTTACTCCCTTACCTCTCATAATTTTGCCCCCTACTCTTTTCTACCTTGACTTTTTTATTTACCCACTACCCTTTTTATGCTTTTACTGATTAAACAGAAAGAGAGATAAAAAGTATTGCAGAGTTTTTTACGTTTTCACTTGACAACAATTAGCTGACGACACTAATTGAATAAAAAATAGAAAAGTAAAAATAAATTGCAAAATCACAAATAAGCACAAAAAGCTCTACCAAATAATCAAGATTTAAAACATTAGCAATAAAACAACATCAAAATGTTAACATTGCAATAATCTCCAGTACTTGCAAAATAAAATACAAATCTAGAAAATAGCACCAGAATGACTCAGTGCCCACAATCCAAAGTGCAGTATTCTCTATTTTTGTAAATCTTATACGTGATACTTAATAGTTTAGGTTTTACATTTTGCAGGAAAACTGATTACTGCATTAATTAAAATATATATATATATATTATAATGTAATTAATTGATTCCCCCTGAATTTTATCTGCTTTATCAGGTGTGGTCAGTAGAGGGAGTAAATTATTTTTCCATAGCACTCTATAAGCTGGTGCTGGGTAAATGCAGCTGTACAACAATATCAGAACCTTCTGACATTGTGTAAACAGCAGCATTATTTTCAGTGATTTTTGCTGTCACCTCCCAATCACATATATAGTTGTCAGTTTCCGGAAAGCATACAATGTTGGTCACACTTTGCGAGCCTTGCGAATCGAGGGGAGCCGTCGATCACGCAGAACTTAGGCTGCAATGAGCGCTGGAGGCGCTCATTGCACTGCTCGCCTCGCAAAGTGAGGTGAGCAGTTGTGGCACGCGGGAGGCATGCGACTGCGACGAATCACGTAACTCTAAAAACACGAAAAACCAACAAAATAATTTAACAAATATAATAACACATTTACAGACAGCACAGGGGGAGAGCCAGGAAGCCTGGGAGTGAGGTTGCAAGCGAATTTGAGCTATACTTGGTTTTTTTGGGCAATACAAAATCGGCTAAGCAAGGAAAAAAATGGTGGAGGAAAACCTAAAAATTCTAAAACTGGATGAAAACGAGGCTGAGCAAAGCCAGGCACGCGGCAAAGACAGTAACACTTACACCAACAACGCCAGACATGCGGGACTTCGAAAATACATGACGGCGAAGGCAGTAACACTTACACCAACAACGCCAGGCACACGGGACTTTAAAAATAAAACCAATAGCAGTCATTGCGTAACACGCAAACAGTCAGCAGACACACAGAGAGGAGAAAGACACCGAGAAGGCACAGGGGGGAGATGATGGATAGAGACACATGGCATTCCCAAGCACTAAACTTGCAGGTTAACAAAGCCTGAAATAAGCAGACCGTACAGTAGGCGGGAGGAAAGGGTGGCAATGAGCTCCAAAGGCTCTCATTAAGAGCCCTCGCGATGAGAGCCGAAGGTACTCAGCGTGGGGCTCGCCATGAGCACCAAAGGTAATCAGTGCAATGCAGGAAAGTTGAAGTACACAGGGGGAGAGCCTCGCAATGAGTGCTGAAGGCGCTCATTGCAAGACACGCGATGAGCGCCGAAGGTGCTCAGAGGAGCAAAAGCTTCACATTGTGTGGCAAACAGCATTGCCAGCCTTACAATTTTAATCTCCTACTACACATTTTATAAATGTTTTTTATTTTTACTTTTCAATTTTAAATTCACTTAGTGTATTTTTAAGTATGTCTAGTTACTTTTCTAAAAAAAAAAGAAAAACTTACAGTACATTGTTCCTGTAAATACAATTTTTTAAGCTGAAAAAAAGATGCTTTCACAATGGTGCTTTAAATGATCACTGAACTGTCATATTTATAGTAAGAACTTGAATTGATAAAAGCCAACATTCTTTTAGAAAGTTTAAAATAAGCACACTCTTTTTAAATATTAGGAGAGTGAGGAACCATGGACTCACATAACATACCTGTTCAGTTCTGCTTAAAGACTACAAAGTGGTAGTCTTGACATTAGGTTAGCACTTTACACTAGAACTAAAAACTAAGCAAAGACTGCTTATTGGGGAGTACATTTACTCTGCACTGAAATCATTAATAGCAGCTGAAGTCCAATATTGGCTGCCTAAAGATCTTAGAAAAGTAGGTCCAAGTATCTATTTCCTTACCCAGAAATATGCTGACCGAGTAACCCCGTGCCCCAGATTTCTCCGTGCTATCTGACTGCAGAGGGAAGCACACCCCGTTTCGGCCGTAGAAATTCCCAAAGGTGTCATAACTGAGGAAGGGTATGATAGTGATTAAGAAACCCAGCCCCCAGATGGCGGTTAGAGTGCACAGTGTCTGCCCACGTCCTGCTCGGAAGTGGTTGAATGGGAAGACGATGCATAGGTATTTTTCCAAGGTCATGTAGGTTAGCATCAAGACTGAAACCTCAGAAGACAGCATGGCCAAGGAGCCCACCAGCTTGCACTCCCAGCTCTCCATCCAGGCCTGGGCATGCCGGTTATACTTCCCCTGGTACTTGATGTCAAAGGCACCCAGACAGAAGAGGTAGAACCCCATCAGACAATCAGCACCTGTACATAGAGAGGGAGCATTAGATGCCATGACATTCAGACCCACAAATTTTAGCTTACCAATCACAAAGCTGCCTTTGCAAAAACAACACATCATGCAGACAGTACCAGAGCTCAGATGCCATATCTAAACCAGAAGTATCTAGAGGGTACTCTCTATATTATACCATAGTTCATTGATGTCCATTTACCATAATGCATAGCAACTGTAAAAGTCATGTAAAGCCAAAAGTGGATTGTGGGTAAATTACTAATTAAATTAATTAATTAGATTGTACCATTTTATGGGAATCCACAGAACTATATCTATCTATCTATCTAAAACGGGTTAAAGGCTTGTACTAATTTACTCTAAATAATCCCTGCTCTCAACCCATTACACCTCATCACCCCACATATATCTACCTTTCCTCTCTGTGTGCAGAACAATAAGAGACATTATTTTTGATGGGAAAGCTACCAGCCTAAAATGACACTGGGACAATGATTTCTTTTGTCAGTTATGATGTTGTAGTAAAGAAAACTTTCAACAGCTCTCTAAACACACTATTATAATGCCAAAGTGTGGAGGAGGTGGGCAATAATATGTTATTGGCCCCTAAAGATGTAACAACCTTATGCTAGAAGTTAAAAATCAGTGACAGTATCATCAAATCTCTCCAACCATAAAGACATATAGTATTGACTGTCCAACCTGTGGGTGTCATACTCACAGCAGAGAGATTTTATTGACATGGTATGTTGACAGTTTTCGGTGACAATGAAAGACCTCATGCAAATCACAAACAGGTTCCCAAAGCAGGTGACACAGGCCATGACCCAGACAAAGACTCGAAGCAAGATGTTGGCCAGGAGATTCTCGAAGGATGAGATGCCATCGCTGTTGGGTTTGCAGCTGCGCACATGAGGAGCGTAACTACAGAACTGGAATTTCTTGAAGTAACTAAAGAGAGGAAGGAGACATTTTGGTAGAGAACAATGGATCCAAACAAAAGTCTAATACTAGAATGTCCTCAAAGACTAATGAGTTTTTTAACTCCCACTAAGAGTGCTTAGTACTATATTAATGTGAAATTTAAGAAAAAAATATTTTTTTAGTGGGAAAATAATCATCTTTATTTACATTTATTTACAAAAACGACAACGCACACTTCGACATTTAAAATCAATTAAAAGAATGGGATAAAACAACCCCTTTTCTATTTTGAATATCATCTTGAAATCAGACTTTTCATCAAAAAAATTGCAACTGACTCTATAAATTTGTCATTCACATATGCAATTTTATGTCTTATTCTATAATTTGGTTCTCAAATTTGATATAAGAGACTTAAGTGCGAGCCAATTACGGTAGTCCGTAATACCTATAAGGGCTAATAAATTTAGAGGATATGGTGCTTTCTTTATTCTTTGTATATGGCAGATTTAGGAGTTAAGGATAAGGGCCTACCACCCTACAGGGTATAGTAGCTTCACCCTAACGATATGTGAATACCAGCCTACCGGGTATAGTAGCTTCACCCTAATGGTATGTGAATACCAGCCTACAGGGTATAGTAGTTTCACCCTAATGGTATGTGAATACCAGCCTACAGGTTATAGTAGCTTCACCCTAACGATATGTGAATACCAGCCTAAAGGGTATAGTAGCTTCACCCTAATGGTATGTGAATACCAGCCTTAGGCTTAATCTATTTAGGCTTAATCTATAGAATGTGTTTCCTAATATACAGCTTCTGCAGTTCGGAAGCTAAAAGTAAAGACCCCCACTATTCAGGATACCCTCACTCTCCCTATCGGACTAGCCGTCTGACCCCGACGTACGTTTCAACGCGATTGTGTCTTTCTCAAAGGGAAGAAGGCGTGTGTTTCTGTTGTCATCTCTTTTATTGGAAAACATTATCATAGTAACCTTGGTAATATAAGGCAAATACTCAGTGATACCAACTAAAGAGATCCCAAACTAGATAATGAACTAACTAAAGTAGAGATAATGGCAAAACAAACAATGGCAGAAATGACAATAATATCAAATAAACAGATCCATATAACCATGATAGTCAATCATAATATTTGAATTTATATTTATTGAATTCATAGATAGTGTTATAAAAAAATAATATTATATATTCGTGCATGATTTAAATGGTGTATATATAGTGATAATCCTAACTTACATAAATTCTAAAATTAATTAATATTTAAACCTAAAAATAGGTGTAAAAGCTTACTCAAAATGGAGTATTACTATATACAGCAATAGTGGAAAATATTTAGTATCCATCTTTTTATATAGTAACAATGCCATTAAATACTATATATACATATAATTTGGTGAATACATGTGATGAAAATGTATAATTGTATTAATAATAATAATAAAAAAAATAATGAAAAGTGACATTCTTGTATTTAATTTGCAAGTTAAATAATGATATACATTATGATTATTGAAAAGTGCATTATAAATATATATTAAAGACTCTATGTTTATTCAATTTTAAACAATAAAAGATCATTTTTATTATTAAAAAAAGGGACATATAGATTGATATCCTCATTGATCATTCTCGAGTGACATGTATAATATTATAAATCCCTTATACATATTAGTGATCATGTAGATTGGTAACTGATGATATTATTTTTCCTCACTAAACCAATATACTTTCTATGATATATTTATCATCTTCAAATTTAGCTAGGTGTCAAACGGATACAGATGTTACTCTATGATTATTAATCAAAAAGTGACCATAAGTCATAGTAATTTGTATTTTTTTTATTTATTATTGCCAAGAGATAAGGATTAATGATAAAATATTTACTTTATAAATGAATTCCAGTTTTATAAAGGTGTTCTCTTTAATCTCATCATACTAGATTCAACTCACTCCCAAGAAAACCAGACCAGAGGGGCAACCTCCAGGCCCACCACTCATAGATAAGCACTAAAGCTGAAGCCCTCATTTAACCCCTCTGGTTTTTGTGCATGGAGTTTATATATCCATTGGCATTCTTTCCTAAATAGTACTTTGTCAATGTCACCTCTTCTTGGGCTTAATTTGGCCCCATTAATGGCATAGATTGAACCAAGGTTTACATCTTTGTTATGATAATATTTCATATGTCTTGATAAAGGTGTATCAAGATCCTTTTCAATAGCATATATATGTTCACCTATGCAGCGTCTGATTTGGCGACTAGTTTTGCCAATATAGATCCGATTACAAACACATTGGGCCACATAAATAACACCCATAGTACAACAGTAAAATAATTCTTTAATTGCAAACTCCTCTCCTGTGTTTGGGTGTATGAATGATTTTGAAGGTCTAAAAAATTTGCAGAATTTACACTTTCCACACCTGCAACAGCCATTTAGTGGTTGTAACCATGTCTTCTTAGATTCATTTACTTCAAGATGACTATGAATTAGTCTTTGAGATTCCTATTCCGACGATATGTTATACTAGTGTGGGAAGTAAGGACTTCTTTAAGTTCTTTATCCGACAAAAGGAGATTTCAATGTTTTGAAAAAATACTTTTAATTTCTTCAGAGTTTTGTCCGAAGGTAAGAACACATCTTATGATCTTTTCATCCTTTTTCCCCTCAGCTCTTTGGTTTTGAATACTGATCAGGTCAGTTCAGTTGCTATCAAGAGCCAATTTATAGGCTCTTTTTAAGCACCTATTGGGGTATCCTCTGTTTCTAAATCTTTTTGGCCTCTTCTTTAAATTCATCAACTGTGCTAAGATTTCTCCTTATCCTTAAATACTGGCCTCTTGGAATTCCTCTTTTTTGAGGCTCATAATGCTGACTTGACCAGTGTAGGAGATTATTAGTAGCAGTACTTTTCCTATGGGTAGTGGTGTTAATGTCCCCTTGTGGGTTTTTCTTAATAATTAAATCCAAGAAAGATATTTCTTTTTCATGCATTTCAAACGTAAACCTTAAACCTTAAACACATTGTATAGGCTATACATGAGGAAATAGATTAAGCCTAAGGCTGGTATTCCCATACTGTTAGGGTGAAGCTACTATACCCTGTAGGCTGGTATTCACATACCGTTAGGGTGAAGCTACTATACCCTGTAGGCTGGTATTCACATACCGTTAGGGTGAAGCTACTATACCCTGTAGGCTGGTATCCACATACCGTTAGGGTGAAGCTACTATACCCTGTAGGCTGGTATTCACATACCGTTAGGGTGAAGCTACTATACCCTGTAGGCTGGTATTCACATACCGTTAGGGTGAAGCTACTATACCCTGTAGGCTGGTATCCACATACCGTTAGGGTGAAGCTACTATACCCTGTAGGCTGGTATTCACATACCGTTAGGGTGAAGCTACTATACCCTGTAGGCTGGTATTCACATACCATTAGGGTGAAGCTACTATATGTATCCAGTCCTAGGGAGGTAATTCCCTTATAGTGTTTGCCACTAATTTAAATAGAAGTATAATCTGGGTATATTTACAATTTGGCCAACAAGTTAATTATAATTTTATTTAATCCAAGATAACAACGGCAAATATAAAAAGGAAGGTTAAAAACACTTTAAAAACAATGGAAAAAGAGAAAAAGCTCCTCTGAGAAATAGTGATATGATTCACTTTTAAACAATATATAGAGATATGTACTTTCTCTTTATTCATAGAGGAGAATTTATAGTATTCCACTGAAAATAACTCTATTTACACATATCTAAAGTCTATTGTATTATCCTTGCACTCGGAAATCCCATATAGACTATCTGTCATGCAATTGTTGGAAATAGTATGGTGTAAAAAAGGCACTATTATGAAGTCAATAGGCAGCCAGAATTTATAGGAGACTTATTTGTAAAAATATCTCCTATTAGTTAACTATGGGATTGTAATATACCAATCCTAATATATTGGGACATTTTCTACCCACATGCTGGTCTGTGTTAGGTATAGACGATACTCTTGTCTTTGTTAGTAAAAAAGACCCTATTATGGGTTGCTGTGTCCTTGCTTATTTTCTATTTAATTGTGAAGGTATCCAATCGTGGATTACCAATGCTTGAACGGGCTCCCTATTGTTTCTCGTAGCCTATATATTGCTCCTAAGAACTTCTACAAGACCCATACTATAAAGTATCAGAGTTATCTAACTAGTGCCATGCTTCTTGCTGAGAACGCTAATGCTGCATGGCTTCACTTCCTAGTTTAGCGTGGACAGCGTCGTGCGTGATGACGCACGTATGCGTGTATACGCCTATCCTGACGCGTTTCAACGTGCTGTGACGTCTTTCTCAAAGGGGAGAGGCAATAGTGCCGTCGTTAGTCTTATATAGTAATTTGGTTGCCTTAGAAACCAGTACTGGGAACGTGGTTCAATGGAAGCCATGTTAAAAAGACATGCAAGCCTCCTATAAATTAGTGTATGATATACATCAAATATTGAAAAATAAAATAGTGTGGACGGATCAGTCTGAAATGGACATTAAACTGGTATAAAGATATTAAGAACCAAATATGATGGGATATATTAGATGGAGTCATAATAATGACTTTAGCCATATATATCCATACAGCATGGCAAATATGATTAGTATTATTAAAGAAATAACCATACTTTCAGTGAATTTATAATGATATTCCATAAATTTCTCAGACTGGATTGGATAAATAAGTTGAAGATATAAGGGATCTCAGATCCCATATACTGGACTATATCATATGGTACTGTATATAGTCTGGGCTGTGAGAGAGCCTATCAGTAATTACAAGATGATAATATATGGAGTCTAAATGTAAAGTAATAGGGATTTACTTGCTGCATTCATATATATATTGAAGCAGTGATGTCTTAACTGTATATAAAGATGACAAAATAGGCATCTCTGGGGACAGAATGATGATGTATACAACTTAAATTGGAGTAAAATTCTCCATCTTGTAGTTATATATAGTCAAATGGACTGCTCCATTTTAGTTTCAAATATATCAAAAAACATTCTTGTCCTAAGTTCCAGACTCAGACTCAAGCATAAGAGTCTGGGAAATGAATTAATATTCCCCTAACATGTAAAGATCTACTCCAAAATAGGGACTCATAGAACGTCAGAATAGTGCTATGTATATATGTATAGAGAAGAGACTCTTCCATTCACTTCATAAAAAATAATTTAGGCAAAAATTGCCATGAAATCCAAAAAAACAAACTAGAAAAATTAGATTAATTGTGACTAGTGAGAAATCACGAGTAAAGAATAATAATGGAGTGTATACTGTGTGGCAAACAGTCTGTCTGTGGTCGAAGTGACATAATTAAATAAAAATTGAAATGACTCAGGAATAAAGAGTCAAAAATTAAGAGGGATACAGTGCCTGAGAGTATAATATATAATATGTGTTTGGGAAGTGACTGAGGCCTAAAGTCACATGGACTAGTGTTATAAATATATGAGGGCAATTGTGCCACCATAATGGTGAGAAGGTCCTAACAAATTGAACCATTACTTTTATAAAAGTGTTAGTGATATCTAGGTGTGGACCAAAGAAAAAAAGGGAATATTATATAAAGAGAGTGAATGGGTGAATCTATCATAGTTCCAGTTATCGTATAGTGGGAAGGTTATGTATAAAAACTCATGTGAACATACAATATATACAGCTAATGTGACTCTTGTTATGTCCCATCGATGTAAATGGACATTATTGGAAAAAACATCATTGTTTCTCAGCATATTTTCAAATGAATGGAGTAAATGAGAAACCCTCATTTAATCCCCTAGGGGCTTGGGCCTTCAATTTATAGATCCATCTGGCTTCACATTGTAAAAGTTTTCTTTCAAGGTCTCCCTTTCTGGGACCTGATTCAACCTTATCCACCACACAGAACCAAAGAACATTGCTGTTGTTGTTATGATAATATTTTATATGGCGTGCAATGGGTGTATCATAGGAGTTATTAATGGCATAAATATGTTCTCCTATTCTGCGACGTAGCTGTCTACGGGTTTTGCCTACATAGATTTTATTACACAGGCATGTAGCCACATATACAACCCCTGTGGATAGACAGTTAAAGAATGTATTAATCTCAAATACCTCCTTTGTGATTGGATGTTCATATCTTTTTATTGGTTTTATGTACTTGCAAAAACTACATCGCCCACATCTAAAACATCCTTTCGGTGGTTGTAGCCATGTTTGACCTGGATTGTTCTCTTTAAAGTGGCTATGTACTAGCATATCTTTGAGATTGGTGCCTCTACGATAGGTAATCGGGCTTCTAGTTGGTAAGATGTCTTTTAAATCTTCATCACTTAATAACAGATGCCAATGTTTACTTAGGATATTTATGATGATATCCGAATCATATCCATAGGTCATGATACACCTTGGTGTGTTTTCTATTTGTCTATCTTTTGGCAATTTCTGTTTTGATTCAATAGGAGTGGTATTTGTAGTTATATCTGGCCTTTGGGTCCTATTGGTTGCATGAATATTGAGCAAATCTGCCCTATTACAACTTAGGGCATGTTGGTAGGCCAATTTTAGACATCTTTTAGGATAGCCTCTTTCCTTAAATCGTAGTCTTAGTTTATCAGCCTCAATTTGAAACTCATCCTCTGTACTACAGTTTCTTCGAATACGCAAGTACTGTCCTTTAGGGATGCCTCTTTTGATAGGTTCGTACTGTTGACTATCCCAGTGTAATAGGGTATTTGTCGCTGTATCTTTTCTATAAGTAGAAGTAGAGATATTACCATCATTGTCTTTATAGACTTTTAGGTCAAGAAAATTTATCTTCTCTTTATTAATTTCATGGGTGAATTTTAAACCCAGGGTATTCTCATTGAGAGATTTCATGAAGATTTCAAATTCCTTTTTTGTGCCTTCCCATACAACTAGGATATCGTCTATGTAGCGGCGCCATAACAAAATGTTATCAGTCCAATTGGTCTGTGTTTCATTAAAGATGTATTTTTCTTCCCACCATCCCAACACAAGATTGGCATAGCTTGGAGCACATGGTGTGCCCATAGCTGTGCCTTTACATTGATGAATCCATTGCTCATTAAATGTAAAATAGTTGTGTTTGAGTACAAATTCAAGAAGTGAAAGAAGAAATTGATTAAATCCCGCAGATCTTGAATCTTTCATTTGTAGAAAGTATTCAACTGCTTTAATTCCATAGCTATGATGGATACTGCTATATAGGGCTTCAACATCTATGCAAGCTAGCCAGGTATGTTTAGGTACACTGAGGTCTTCAAGTTGATTAAGAATATCCATACTGTCCCTCACATATGAAGGTAGACTTATCACTGATCCTCTTAAATGGTAGTCAAGAAATTGGCTACAGTTGTGTGATAAGTTGTCTGTGCCTGAGACTATAGGTCTACCTGGGATAGGTGTACTTTTTTTTATGTACCTTTGGTAGTGCATAGAAGGTAGATATAACAGGGAATTTGAGCAATAGAAAGTTGTAGGTATTCTCGTCAAGAATTCCATTGCTTCTGGCTACATCCAAGATGTTTTTTTAATTTCTTCCTATATTCTATAGTTGGATTTTTAGGAATAACTTCATAGGTGGTGCTGTCTTGAAGAATCCTATTGCACATTTCTTTGTACTCTCTATTCCCCATAACTACTACATTGCCCCCTTTGTCTGCAGGTTTAATTTGAATTTCTTTATTGGTTCTTAGCTCTTTTAATGTTTCATATTCTTCCTTAGAGAGGTTATATTTCCTAGTTATCATTCTTTGGTCAATCTGTTCAATGTCATTACACACTTGTTGTAAAAAGACCCATATGTTAGCATATTCTTTAAGTTGTGGTGTGAACGTGCTTTTGTTTTTCCATTTCTTGTGAGGCAGATTGGTAATATTCAGTTCATTTTCTTCTAATAGAGACATTAAAGTCTTCAGTGCATCTATGTCCTCCTTGCCTACTCCTAAGTGTAGGAACTCCCTCTGACTTTTATTAAGATAGAATTTTTTCAAAGCCAGTTTTCTTGCAAACAGGTTGACATCTTTGATGTGGGTAAAGGAGTTAGTTATAGATGTGGGAACAAAAGTCAATCCTTTTGTAAGGATAGAGATATGGGTCTCATTCAGTGTGAATTTGGATAGATTGACAACTAGGTGACTCTCAGGGTTAGTATCTCTTATGTTATCGGAGCTAGGTATTATCGTTTTTGATTCCTTCTTGTTCTTGTTGGATGGTCTGGTTGACCTTGGGGAGCTTGGCCTCTCTCTAAAAAAGACTCATTTTGGGTCCTTATAGGTGTCCTAGCATATGATCTTGATCTGGTATCATATCTCTCCCTATTATAGAATGTATTTGGTCTATTCCAATTCCTAGGGGTACTGTCTTTAATATCTGAGTTATCACATTCTGATGAACTAATGTCTGATGTGGAGGTTTTTGTACCAGAGGGGAATCTCCTATATATGTTCCCCAGTTTGAAGTCATTTTGGTCCCTCTAGAATTTACGTTGCTTACGTTCCTTTAGCTCTTTCTTGAATTTATCAATGTTAATGTTCAACTTTGTACAAAGGTTTTCATAATCTGGTGATTCTTTGAATTTCTCAAGTTTTTTTTGATTAGTGACTACTTTGTGCTTAACAATTTCTAGATTTTGTTGTTCTGTCTCTACAATCAGAGACATCAAGTCACATGAACATTTAAAAAGGATTTCTTAACATTTAGTTATAAATGTTTCATTCATCAGATTGCTACTAGCTACTATACCCTGTAGGCTGGTATTCACATACCGTTAGGGTGAAGCTACTATACCCTGTAGGCTGGTATTCACATACCGTTAGGGTGAAGCTACTATACCCTGTAGGCTGGTATTTACATATCGTTAGGGTGAAGCTACTATACCCTGTAGGCTGGTATTCACATACCATTAGGGTGAAACTACTATACCCTGTAGGCTGGTATTCACATACCATTAGGGTGAAGCTACTATACCCTGTAGGCTGGTATTCACATACCGTTAGGGTGAAGCTACTATACCCTGTAGGCTGGTATTCACATACCATTAGGGTGAAGCTACTATACCCTGTAGGCTGGTATTCACATACCGTTAGGGTGAAGCTACTATACCCTGTAGGCTGGTATTCACACATCGTTAGGGTGAAGTTACTATACCCTGTAGGCTGGTATTCACATACCGTTAGGGTGAAGCTACTATACCCTGTAGGCTGGTATTCACATACCGTTAGGGTGAAGCTACTATACCCTGTAGGCTGGTATTCACATATCGTTAGGGTGAAGCAACTATACCCTGTAGGCTGGTATTCATATACCATTAGGGTGAAGCTACTATACCCTGTAGGCTGGTATTCACATACCATTAGGGTGAAGCTACTATACCCTGTAGGCTGGTATTCACATACCGTTAGGGTGAAGCTACTATACCCTGTAGGCTGGTATTCACATATCGTTAGGGTGAAGCTACTATACCCTGTAGGGTGGTAGGCCCTTATCCTTAACTCCTAAATCTGTCATATACAGTGAATAAAGAGAGCACTGTATCCTCTAAATTTATTAGCCCTTATAGGTATTATGGACTACCCTAATTGGCTCAAACTTAAGTCTCTTATATCAAATTTGAGAATCAAATTATAGAATAAGATATGAAATTGCATATGTGAATGACAAATTTATAGAGTCAGTTGCAATTTTTTTAATGAAAAGTCTGATTTCTAGATAATATTCAAAATAGAAAAGGGGCTGTGTTATCCCATTCTTTTAATTGATTTTAAATGATGAAGTGTGCGTTGTTGTTTTTGTAAATAAATGTAAATAAAGATGATTATTTTCCCACAAAAAAAAGCAAAAATAAAAATCTTTTTATCTTTAATACTAGAATGTGTAGAAGACAAGATGGCACATCCATGTGATAAAGGCCTTAGTTTTAGTTTTTTGTAAGATTTTTAAAAGGTTTATAAGTATGTTATGCCACAGTTGTGGTCGGGTCAAACCAAGTTAAGGACAATTTAGGTACATAAAATGCGCATTTTAGTTCTTATCTGCCATGAAATCTATATTGTTTAGATATCTATACTTACATGTGAGACAGGTTGACAAGATTGGAGAACATTCTGTTATTGATGTTAGGAATGTCCATACCTTCCATATTTCTGACAACAAAAAATAACATGGGATTAGACTGTGAGGTGGGATAATCTCCTACAGATTACACCATTGAATGGTTGTGATGAGGATGGACAGCAATAACAGACAGCAATAGAATTTTATATCAATGTCTTATTTTGTTTGTCGATAGATCAGTAAACACAGAATATGCCAATGTACAAATACTAGTGTGTTCAAGGTAAAGTATAGTTAGTTACTGGGTAGGTTGTCATAGAAACATTATGTTCATCATTTTTAAATTATAGTGAAGATCAACCACTTCATGCATCAAGAAACACCCAAGGATACATAACGTACAATGTGTGGAGAGGCCACTTACAAGGATTGCAGGTTTGTCAGGAGGTCGAATTGGTTATGCGGGATCTGGTTCAAAGTGTTGAAGGAGATGTTCCTAGAAGTAAACATTCATCATTACACAATGTTAGGAGTCATTGTTTGAAGATGTTATGACTCAGGGGGTCAAGGGGAATGTGTCACTCTTATTTTTTTAAGTACACATCCCAATGAAGGCTTCCAAAACAGCGGTCTCTCTCAAGTCGATTGACCTTTTTCTTCAGAAATAAGTTCCTATAATTATTATTTTAGTTTATACAGTAAGATCTCAAAGAATCATTAAAGGCATGTGGAAGTTTAACTATGTTTAATATTATTATAAACTACATAAGTATTTGTTTGCATATTTAAACATCATTTTATGAACATGCTTAAAAATTCTGTTTTCATTCATTCAAACCTTTCAAACCGTCCTGTCAAGATCCCCCTGACCACCCTTTGGGCTCAGTAATTTTACAGTATGGTTTATAGTTATGTAATATGTTATGTTGATTACTGTATGTTTAATTGTGCCCAGTTGATAAGAAGTTAACTGGCAATTTGAATTTTATGAGGTAGTCAGTAACTGACAGTTAAGAGAGTTATGTGTGTCTCTGAGAAAAAGCCAATTTGAATGTAGTCTGTGATGCTTGTGACAGGAGAAAAGTGAGGTAACCCAGCGATCAGTGACTCTGAGAAGATTAATATATATATATATGGAATAAGATATGTGGAAGATATATATGTGTAAGAGTCCAAAGTGAAGAAAATGGCTGCCCTGATCCTGTTAATGAAGTGTGTATATGCTCCTAATAAAAGAGGAAGAAAACAAAGTGTGTGTATGCTACTAATAAAAGAGGAAGAAAACAAAGTGTGTTTATGCTCCGAATAAAAAGGGAGGGAACCTATCTAGAAGATATATGCATATGTCAGCATTCCTAGAGAAGATAATAATGACGTGGATGTTATGATAACTTGCAGATGAAACATTGTCAATTACTGTAATAGCAATTTATACAAAATCCAGAAGACACACAAACTGTTACAGAATGTTATCAGTTCAAGTATAAATATGCATCTATTGAACCTGTTATGAATAACAACAGCAATTAAAGCAGTTCCTAATTTTTATAATGCTGAGCCTGAGTTCATATTTTTTTTAAAATACTACAGCTGAGTAAGGGCATTTTAGAAACATCAGCTGTCTTGGTGAAGGGATCAAAAGAATCTGAAAGGTCTGCTGGGTAGGTTTGGCCATACCAGCCTAATCAAGCCTGAATGAAGAAAGCAGATCTTCACACGTCCCTGCAAAGGTCTGGCCCCAGCTGCTCATGTATACAATGCTCCTATTGGTATTAGATGCACTAGCCACTTGCAGAATATTTCTTAACAGCATTTCAAAAAATAGAGAAACAGTCTGTATGTGGCTAGTATATCTAGAACCATTAGGTACATTGAATGGGTAAGCTGCTGGGGGCAGCCTGAGGGCTGTAGTAACTGTAGTAACGTTGATTTGCATTTAATATCACCCTAGAAACCTCAGTTTGTTTTAATATATGATTATACATCATGACATTTGTCCTGCCTGTTTATATTCATAGTAAAGACTCACATTTTCCATATATATATATATATATATATATATATATATATATATATATATACTGTATATCATTTTTATTCGTCATACAATGCTACTTTAAGTGATACTGTAACTCAAGAAGTTTCTTATAGTACATGTATATTGACATGCAACACAGTGTGTTTCCAATCAGTGAACAGTACTTACAGCTGCTGGAGTTCCTCCAAGTTGGTGAACAAGGAAGGTGGGAGCTCCAGGAGCTGATTAACAGAAAGGTCACTAGAAATAAACATCAGAAAAATCACACATAAAAATCCAGAATAATCTAAGATACAAAAAGAGAAAATATATATATATTAACACATAAAAATACAGACGCCACATTTTAAGATCTAAGTGAAAAAATAGATTTATCTTCATACAATTGCTTAGAATATAATACGTTGAGTATCTTTGCTTGCTTCAAATTTTGATCTTAAGCAAGGGAGAGTACAAACTCTGTTCAAGAGTTTGACTTTAATAAAGGAAAAATCGCATTTAATATCTAAATGTTTTGATATTTTGAAAATTACATTGGTGAAAAGAAAATGTGTAGAATGAAAACCTGGGAAAGAGATTTAAACAATCTTTGTCAGAAGAGACTTGGTTTAAAGCAATGGAAATAAAGGGTTATTGTTGTTTAGTTGTTCAGTCGCGTCTGAATTTCTGTGACTATGGACCACAGCACGCTAGGTGCATCTCTCAGTCACTGCCCCTCTGAGCTCCATCAAGTTCATGCTCATTCCTTCAGTGACCTCATCTATCCATCTCCTTCTTCTTCCTTCAATCTTTCCCAGCATCAGAGTCTTTTCTAGGGAATCCTGCCATCTCATGATATGGCCAAAGTACTTGAGATTCAGCCTCATGATCTACCTTCTAGTGAACAGTTTGTCTTTATTTCCTGAAGTATAGATTTATTGGATCTTCTTGCAGTCCAAGGGACTCTTCAACACCACAATTCAAAGGTGTCAATTCTACATCGCTCAGACTTCTTTATCATCCAGCTCTCACATCGGTATGTTACTACTGGGAATACCATAGTTTGAACTATGCAGACCATTACTTTTTACTAGCTTGTCCAAGCTTGCCATTCCTCCACAGAAGTAAACATATTTTTATTTCATGACTACATTCACTATCTGCAGAGATCTTGGATCCAAGAAAAATAAAATCTGTCACTGCCTCCACTTCTTCCCCGTCTATTTGCCAGGAAGTGAAATTG
Organism: Discoglossus pictus; assembly: GCA_027410445.1. Taxonomy (NCBI): domain Eukaryota; kingdom Metazoa; phylum Chordata; class Amphibia; order Anura; family Alytidae; genus Discoglossus; species Discoglossus pictus. The sequence continues at coordinate 116,957,162 of CM050168.1, read as the reverse complement.
CTGTTTGCCATGATCTTTGTCTTTTTAATGTTGAGCAGCAGGCCAACTTTTGCACTCTCTTCTTTTACCCACATCAATAAGTGCTTTAGTTCCTCCTCACTTTCAGCCATCAGAGTAGTATCATCAGTGTATCTAAGGTTGTTGATATTTCTTCCAACAATATTGATTCCGGCTTTGGATTCATCCAGTCCAGACTTACACATGATGTATTCTGCATATAAGTTGAATAAATAAGGTGACAATATACAGCCTTGTCGCACTCCTTTTCCGATCTTGAACCATTCTATTGTCCCATGTTCAGTTCTGACCGTGGCTTCTTGGTCGACATGCAGATTATTTGGGAGGGGGATGAGATGATCTGGTATTCTCATCTCTTTAAGGACATGCCATATTTTGTTGTGATGCACACAGTCAAAGGCTTTAGAAAAGTCTATGAAGCAGAAGTAAATGTTTTTTTGGAACTCTTTTGCTTTCTCTATTATCCAGCGGACGTTGGCAATTTGATCTCTTTTGCCTCTTCCTCTGCGGAACCCGGCTTGCACGTCTGGTAGTTCCTGGTCCATATATTGTTAGAGTCGAGCTTGTAGACTCTTAAGAATTACCTTGCTGGCATGTGAAATTAGTACAATTGTTCGATAATTGGAGCACTCTTTGGCACTGCCTTTTTTATTGGCCATTGTTGAGTTTTCCAAAGGCAAGTAACACTTTCATAGCATCATCTTGTAGAATTTTGAATAGTTCAATTGGGATTCCATCAGCTCCTGCATCTTTGTTATTAGCAAGACATTCTAGGGCCCATCTCACTTCACTCTCCAAGATGTCTGGCTCCAGCTCATTGAACAAATTATTGAGGTCATCACTGCTGTTAAGATCCTTCATGGGTAGGGTTGTTAAAAAAAAAAATCTGTATAGAGAAGCATACTTTAAAGTATTAAATAGGTGGTATTTAACTCAAAACAAGTTAGCAAAGTTTACTCAAGATTAAAAATTCAAAGGGGAATTTGTTGGAGAGAACGTAGCAAGATTGGATCATTCTATCATATTTGGTGGGAGTTTTTAGATTTTTGGAGAGGCTGCTCTAGTCAAATGTCAACTATACTGAACAGCAGAGATAGCTTTATTGCATAATTTTCAAGACAATCTTGCTCTGGAAATCAAAGCTTTTATTTTACAGTTGGTTATGGTGGCCAAATGGCTGGAAAACAAAATGTTGTTCCTAATTGGAATGAAATTAGAATAATTATGAATAGAAATCGACTCTTAGAAAAATATTTTCAAGAAATGGGAGTGATAAAATCTCTACCATTAAATGGAAAATATGGGATAAATATACAAGCAAAAAATAAGATAGGACGTATTCTATATCTTTATAATAGAGTTTTGACCTTGTACAAAAACTGTACAATTTCCATCTCAAGTTTTATGAAATCTTGCTTCATGTCTTATATGTCTCTCCTATATGTTAGTAATGTTTATTTTGTCAGCCCTTATAAAAAAATTCTTGACAACATTCTTACTACAATTTAAAGCAGTTACTCAAAGAATAAATACAAATATACTTAAAACTGTGTGTGTGACAGGAGAGAGAGGACTCAATCACTGTGTGTGCGTGAGAAAGGAGAGAGAGGACTCAATCACTGTGTGCGCGAGAGAGAAAGGAGAGAGAGGACTCAATCACTGTGTGTGCATGGGAGAAAAAGGAGAGAGATAACTCAATCACTGTGTGCGTGAGAGAGAAAGGAGAGATAGGCCTCAATCACTGTGTGTGCATGAGAGAGAAAGGAGAGAGAGGACTCAATCACTGTGTGTGCGTGAGAAAGGAGAGAGAGGACTCAATCACTGTGTGTGCATGAGAGAGAAAGGAGAGAGAGGACTCAATCACTGTGTGTGCGTGAGAAAGGAGAGAGAGGACTCAATCACTGTGTGTGCGTGAGAGAGAAAGAAGAGAGAGGAGAAAATCACTGTGTGTGCGTGAGAAAGGAGAGAGAGGACTCAATCACTGTGTGTGCGTGAGAAAGGAGAGAGAGGACTCAATCACTGTGTGTGCGTGAGAAAGGAGAGAGAGGACTCAATCACTGTGTGTGCGTGAGAGAGAAAGGAGAGAGAGGACTCAATCACTGTGTGTGCGTGAGAGAGAAAGAAGAGAGAGGAGAAAATCACTGTGTGTGCGTGAGAAAGGAGAGAGAGGACTCAATCACTGTGTGTGCGTGAGAAAGGAGAGAGAGGACTCAATCACTGTGTGTGTGTGAGAAAGGAGAGAGAGGACTCAATCACTGTGTGTGCGTGAGAGAGAAAGGAGAGAGAGGACTCAATCACTGTGTGTGCGTGAGAGAGAAAGGAGAGAGAGGACTCAATCACTGTGTGTGCGTGAGAGAGAAAGGAGAGAGAGGACTCAATCACTGTGTGTGCATGAGAGGGAAAGGAGAGAGAGGACTCAATCACTGTGTGTGCATGAGAGGGAAAGGAGAGAGAGGACTCAATCACTGTGTGCGTGAGAGAGAGGCCTCAATCACTGTGTGTGCGTGAGAGAGAAAGGAGAGAGAGGAGAAAATAACTGTGTGTGCGTGAGAGAGAAAGGAGAGAGAGGACTCAATCACTGTGTGTGCGTGAGAAAGGAGAGAGAGGACTCAATCACTGTGTGTGCGTGAGAGGGAAAGGAGAGAGAGGAGAAAATAACTGTGTGTGCGTGAGAGAGAAAGGAGAGAGAGGACTCAATCACTGTGTGTGCGTGAGAAAGGAGAGAGCGGCCTCAATCACTGTGTGTGCGTGAGAGAGAAAGGAGAGAGAGGACTCAATCACTGTGTGTGCATGTGAAAGGAGAGAGAGGACTCAATCACTGTGTGTGCGTGAGAGGGAAAGGAGAGAGAGGACTCAATCACTGTGTGCGTGAGAGAGAGGCCTCAATCACTGTGTGTGCGTGAGAAAGGAGAGAGAGGACTCAATCACTGTGTGTGCATGAGAGAGAAAGGAGAGAGAGGACTCAATCACTGTGTGTGCATGAGAGAGCAAGGAGAGAGAGGACTCAATCACTGTGTGTGCGTGAGAGAGAAAGGAGAGAGAGGCCTCAATCACTGTGTGTGCATGAGAGGGAAAGGAGAGAGAGGACTCAATCACTGTGTGTGCATGAGAGAGAAAGGAGAGAGAGGAGAAAATCACTGTGTGTGCGTGAGAAAGGAGAGAGAGGACTCAATCACTGTGTGTGCGTGAGAGAGAAAGGAGAGAGAGGCCTCAATCACTGTGTGTGCATGAGAGGGAAAGGAGAGAGAGGACTCAATCACTGTGTGTGCGTGAGAGAGAAAGGAGAGAGAGGCCTCAATCACTGTGTGTGCGTGAGAGAGAAAGGAGAGAGAGGACTCAATCACTGTGTGTGCGTGAGAGAGAAAGGAGAGAGAGGACTCAATCACTGTGTGTGCGTGAGAAAGGAGAGGACTCAATCACTGTGTGTGCATTAGAGGGAAAGGAGAGAGAGGAGAAAATAACTGTGTGTGCGTGAGAGAGAAAGGAGAGAGAGGACTCAATCACTGTGTGCGTGAGAGAGAGGCCTCAATCACTGTGTGTGCGTGAGAGAGAAAGGAGAGAGAGGACTCAATCACTGTGTGTGCATGTGAAAGGAGAGAGAGGACTCAATCACTGTGTGCGTGAGAGAGAAAGGAGAGAGAGGACTCAATCACTGTGTGTGCGTGAGAGAGAAAGGAGAGAGAGGACTCAATCACTGTGTGTGCGTGAGAGAGAAAGGAGAGAGAGGACTCAATCACTGTGTGTGCGTGAGAGAGAAAGGAGAGAGAGGACTCAATCACTGTGTGTGCATGTGAAAGGAGAGAGAGGACTCAATCACTGTGTGTGCGTGAGAGAGAAAGGAGAGAGAGGACTCAATCACTGTGTGTGCGTGAGAGAGAAAGGAGAGAGAGGACTCAATCACTGTGTGTGCGTGAGAGAGAAAGGAGAGAGAGGACTCAATCACTGTGTGCGTGAGAGAGAAAGGAGAGAGAGGACTCAATCACTGTGTGTGCATGTGAAAGGAGAGAGAGGACTCAATCACTGTGTGCGTGAGAGAGAAAGGAGAGAGAGGACTCAATCACTGTGTGTGCGTGAGAAAGGAGAGAGAGGACTCAATCACTGTGTGCGTGAGAGAGAAAGGAGAGAGAGGACTCAATCACTGTGTGTGCGTGAGAGAGAAAGGAGAGAGAGGACTCAATCACTGTGTGTGCGTGAGAAAGGAGAGAGAGGACTCAATCACTGTGTGTGCGTGAGAAAGGAGAGAGAGGACTCAATCACTGTGTGTGCGTGAGAAAGGAGAGAGAGGACTCAATCACTGTGTGCGTGAGAGAGAAAGGAGAGAGAGGACTCAATCACTGTGTGTGCGTGAGAGAGAAAGGAGAGAGAGGACTCAATCACTGTGTGTGCATGAGAGGGAAAGGAGAGAGAGGACTCAATCACTGTGTGTGCGTGAGAGAGAAAGGAGAGAGAGGACTCAATCACTGTGTGTGCGTGAGAGAGAAAGGAGAGAGAGGAGAAAATAACTGTGTGTGCGTGAGAGAGAAAGGAGAGAGAGGACTCAATCACTGTGTGTGCGTGAGAGAGAAAGGAGAGAGAGGAGAAAATCACTGTGTGTGCATGAGAGAGAAAGGAGAGAGAGGAGAAAATAACTGTGTGTGCATGGGAGAGAAAGGAGAGAGAGGACTCAATCACTGTGTGTGCGTGAGAAAGGAGAGAGAGGACTCAATCACTGTGTGTGCGTGAGAGGGAAAGGAGAGAGAGGAGAAAATAACTGTGTGTGCGTGAGAGAGAAAGGAGAGAGAGGACTCAATCACTGTGTGTGCATGTGAAAGGAGAGAGAGGACTCAATCACTGTGTGTGCGTGAGAGGGAAAGGAGAGAGAGGACTCAATCACTGTGTGCGTGAGAGAGAGGCCTCAATCACTGTGTGTGCGTGAGAAAGGAGAGAGAGGACTCAATCACTGTGTGTGCATGAGAGAGAAAGGAGAGAGAGGACTCAATCACTGTGTGTGCATGAGAGAGCAAGGAGAGAGAGGAGAAAATCACTGTGTGTGCGTGAGAAAGGAGAGAGAGGACTCAATCACTGTGTGTGCGTGAGAGAGAAAGGAGAGAGAGGCCTCAATCACTGTGTGTGCATGAGAGGGAAAGGAGAGAGAGGACTCAATCACTGTGTGTGCATGAGAGGGAAAGGAGAGAGAGGACTCAATCACTGTGTGCGTGAGAGAGAGGCCTCAATCACTGTGTGTGCGTGAGAGAGAAAGGAGAGAGAGGAGAAAATAACTGTGTGTGCATGTGAAAGGAGAGAGAGGACTCAATCACTGTGTGTGCGTGAGAGAGAAAGGAGAGAGAGGACTCAATCACTGTGTGTGCGTGAGATAGAAAGGAGAGAGAGGACTCAATCACTGTGTGTGCATGAGAGAGAAAGGAGAGAGAGGACTCAATCACTGTGTGTGCATGTGAAAGGAGAGAGAGGACTCAATCACTGTGTGTGCGTGAGAGAGAAAGGAGAGAGAGGACTCAATCACTGTGTGTGCGTGAGAGAGAAAGGAGAGAGAGGACTCAATCACTGTGTGTGCGTGAGAGAGAAAGGAGAGAGAGGACTCAATCACTGTGTGCGTGAGAGAGAGGCCTCAATCACTGTGTGTGCGTGAGAAAGGAGAGAGAGGACTCAATCACTGTGTGTGCATGAGAGAGAAAGGAGAGAGAGGACTCAATCACTGTGTGTGCATGAGAGAGAAAGGAGAGAGAGGACTCAATCACTGTGTGTGCGTGACAGAGAAAGGAGAGAGAGGAGAAAATCACTGTGTGTGCGTGAGAGAGAAAGGAGAGAGGACTCAATCACTGTGTGTGTGTGAGAGAGAAAGGAGAGAGAGGACTCAATCACTGTGTGTGCGTGACAGAGAAAGGAGAGAGAGGAGAAAATAACTGTGTGTGCGTGAGAGAGAAAGGAGAGAGGACTCAATCACTGTGTGTGTGACAGGAGAGAGAAAGGAGAGAGAGGACTCAATCACTGTGTGCGTGAGAGAGAGGCCTCAATCACTGTGTGTGCGTGAGAGAGAAAGGAGAGAGAGGACTCAATCACTGTGTGTGCGTGAGAGAGAAAGGAGAGAGGACTCAATCACTGTGTGTGTGAGAGAGAGGCCTCAATCACTGTGTGTGCGTGAGATAGAAAGGAGAGAGAGGACTCAATCACTGTGTGTGCGTGAGAGAGAAAGGAGAGAGAGGACTCAATCACTGTGTGTGCGTGAGAGAGAAAGGAGAGAGAGGACTCAATCACTGTGTGTGCGTGAGAGAGAAAGGAGAGAGAGGACTCAATCACTGTGTGTGCGTGAGAGAGAAAGGAGAGAGAGTACTCAATCAATGTGTGTGTGTGAGAGAGAAAGGAGAGAGGCCTCATCACTGTGTGTGCGTGAGAGAGAAAGGAGAGAGAGGACTCAATACTGTGTGTGCGTGAGAAAGGAGAGAGAGGACTCAATCACTGTGTGTGTGTGAGAGAAAGGAGAGAGGCCTCATCACTGTGTGTGCGTGAGAGAGAAAGGAGAGAGAGGACTCAATCACTGTGTGTGCGTGAGAGAGAAAGGAGAGAGAGGAGAAAATCACTGTGTGCGTGAGAGAGAGGCCTCAATCACTGTGTGTGCGTGAGAGAGAAAGGAGAGAGAGGACTCAATCACTGTGTGTGCGTGAGAAAGGAGAGAGAGGACTCAATCACTGTGTGTGCGTGAGAAAGGAGAGAGAGGACTCAATCACTGTGTGTGCGTGAGAGAGAGGCCTCAATCACTGTGTGTGCGTGAGAGAGAAAGGAGAGAGAGGACTCAATCACTGTGTGTGCGTGAGAAAGGAGAGAGAGAGGCCTCAATCACTGTGTGTGCGTGAGAAAGGAGAGAGAGGACTCAATCACTGTGTGTGCGTGAGAAAGGAGAGAGAGGACTCAATCACTGTGTGTGCATGAGAGAGAAAGGAGAGAGAGGACTCAATCACTGTGTGTGCGTGAGAAAGGAGAGAGAGGACTCAATCACTGTGTGTGCGTGAGAAAGGAGAGAGAGGACTCAATCACTGTGTGTGCGTGAGAGAGAAAGGAGAGAGAGGACTCAATCACTGTGTGTGCGTGAGAGAGAAAGGAGAGAGAGGAGAAAATCACTGTGTGTGCATGAGAGAGAAAGGAGAGAGAGGACTCAATCACTGTGTGTGCATGAGAGAGAAAGGAGAGAGAGGACTCAATCACTGTGTGTGCATGAGAGGGAAAGGAGAGAGAGGACTCAATCACTGTGTGTGCATGGGAGAGAAAGGAGAGAGAGGACTCAATCACTGTGTGCGTGAGAGAGAAAGGAGAGAGAGGACTCAATCACTGTGTGTGCATGTGAAAGGAGAGAGAGGACTCAATCACTGTGTGCGTGAGAGAGAAAGGAGAGAGAGGACTCAATCACTGTGTGTGCATGAGAGGGAAAGGAGAGAGAGGACTCAATCACTGTGTGTGCGTGAGAGAGAAAGGAGAGAGAGGACTCAATCACTGTGTGTGCATGAGAGGGAAAGGAGAGAGAGGACTCAATCACTGTGTGTGCATGGGAGAGAAAGGAGAGAGAGGACTCAATCACTGTGTGTGCGTGAGAGAGAAAGGAGAGAGAGGACTCAATCACTGTGTGTGCGTGAGAGAGAAAGGAGAGAGAGGAGAAAATCACTGTGTGTGCATGAGAGAGAAAGGAGAGAGAGGACTCAATCACTGTGTGTGCATGAGAGAGAAAGGGAGAGAGAGGACTCAATCACTGTGTGTGCATGAGAGGGAAAGGAGAGAGAGGACTCAATCACTGTGTGTGCATGGGAGAGAAAGGAGAGAGAGGACTCAATCACTGTGTGCGTGAGAGAGAAAGGAGAGAGAGGACTCAATCACTGTGTGTGCATGTGAAAGGAGAGAGAGGACTCAATCACTGTGTGCGTGAGAGAGAAAGGAGAGAGAGGACTCAATCACTGTGTGTGCATGAGAGGGAAAGGAGAGAGAGGACTCAATCACTGTGTGTGCGTGAGAGAGAAAGGAGAGAGAGGACTCAATCACTGTGTGTGCATGAGAGGGAAAGGAGAGAGAGGACTCAATCACTGTGTGTGCATGGGAGAGAAAGGAGAGAGAGGACTCAATCACTGTGTGTGCGTGAGAGAGAAAGGAGAGAGAGGACTCAATCACTGTGTGTGCGTGAGAGAGAAAGGAGAGAGAGGAGAAAATCACTGTGTGTGCGTGAGAGAGAAAGGAGAGAGAGGACTCAATCACTGTGTGTGCGTGAGAGAGAAAGGAGAGAGAGGACTCAATCACTGTGTGTGCGTGAGAGAGAAAGGAGAGAGAGGACTCAATCACTGTGTGTGCGTGAGAGAGAAAGGAGAGAGAGGCCTCAATCACTGTGTGTGCGTGAGAAAGGAGAGAGAGGACTCAATCACTGTGTGTGCATGAGAGAGAAAGGAGAGAGAGGACTCAATCACTGTGTGTGCATGAGAGAGAAAGGAGAGAGAGGACTCAATCACTGTGTGTGCGTGACAGAGAAAGGAGAGAGAGGAGAAAATCACTGTGTGTGCGTGAGAGAGAAAGGAGAGAGGACTCAATCACTGTGTGTGTGTGAGAGAGAAAGGAGAGAGAGGACTCAATCACTGTGTGTGCGTGACAGAGAAAGGAGAGAGAGGAGAAAATAACTGTGTGTGCGTGAGAGAGAAAGGAGAGAGGACTCAATCACTGTGTGTGTGACAGGAGAGAGAAAGGAGAGAGAGGACTCAATCACTGTGTGCGTGAGAGAGAGGCCTCAATCACTGTGTGTGCGTGAGAGAGAAAGGAGAGAGAGGACTCAATCACTGTGTGTGCGTGAGAGAGAAAGGAGAGAGGACTCAATCACTGTGTGTGTGAGAGAGAGGCCTCAATCACTGTGTGTGCGTGAGATAGAAAGGAGAGAGAGGACTCAATCACTGTGTGTGCGTGAGAGAGAAAGGAGAGAGAGGACTCAATCACTGTGTGTGCGTGAGAGAGAAAGGAGAGAGAGGACTCAATCACTGTGTGTGCGTGAGAGAGAAAGGAGAGAGAGGACTCAATCACTGTGTGTGCGTGAGAGAGAAAGGAGAGAGAGTACTCAATCACTGTGTGTGTGTGAGAGAGAAAGGAGAGAGGCCTCATCACTGTGTGTGCGTGAGAGAGAAAGGAGAGAGAGGACTCAATACTGTGTGTGCGTGAGAAAGGAGAGAGAGGACTCAATCACTGTGTGTGTGTGAGAGAAAGGAGAGAGGCCTCATCACTGTGTGTGCGTGAGAGAGAAAGGAGAGAGAGGACTCAATCACTGTGTGTGCGTGAGAGAGAAAGGAGAGAGAGGAGAAAATCACTGTGTGCGTGAGAGAGAGGCCTCAATCACTGTGTGTGCGTGAGAGAGAAAGGAGAGAGAGGACTCAATCACTGTGTGTGCGTGAGAAAGGAGAGAGAGAGGACTCAATCACTGTGTGTGCGTGAGAAAGGAGAGAGAGGACTCAATCACTGTGTGTGCGTGAGAGAGAGGCCTCAATCACTGTGTGTGCGTGAGAGAGAAAGGAGAGAGAGGACTCAATCACTGTGTGTGCGTGAGAAAGGAGAGAGAGAGGCCTCAATCACTGTGTGTGCGTGAGAAAGGAGAGAGAGGACTCAATCACTCTGTGTGCATGAGAGAGAAAGGAGAGAGAGGACTCAATCACTGTGTGTGCGTGAGAAAGGAGAGAGAGGACTCAATCACTGTGTGTGCGTGAGAAAGGAGAGAGAGGACTCAATCACTGTGTGTGCGTGAGAGAGAAAGGAGAGAGAGGACTCAATCACTGTGTGTGCGTGAGAGAGAAAGGAGAGAGAGGACTCAATCACTGTGTGTGCATGTGAAAGGAGAGAGAGGACTCAATCACTGTGTGTGCGTGAGAGAGAAAGGAGAGAGAGGACTCAATCACTGTGTGTGCGTGAGAGAGAAAGGAGAGAGAGGACTCAATCACTGTGTGTGCGTGAGAGAGAAAGGAGAGAGAGGACTCAATCACTGTGTGCGTGAGAGAGAAAGGAGAGAGAGGACTCAATCACTGTGTGTGCATGTGAAAGGAGAGAGAGGACTCAATCACTGTGTGCGTGAGAGAGAAAGGAGAGAGAGGACTCAATCACTGTGTGTGCGTGAGAGAGAAAGGAGAGAGAGGACTCAATCACTATGTGTGCATGAGAGGGAAAGGAGAGAGAGGACTCAATCACTGTGTGTGCATGTGAGAGAAAGGAGAGAGAGGACTCAATCACTGTGTGTGCGTGAGAGAGAAAGGAGAGAGAGGACTCAATCACTGTGTGTGCGTGAGAGAGAAAGGAGAGAGAGGAGAAAATCACTGTGTGTGCATGAGAGAGAAAGGAGAGAGAGGACTCAATCACTGTGTGTGCATGAGAGAGAAAGGAGAGAGAGGACTCAATCACTGTGTGTGCATGAGAGGGAAAGGAGAGAGAGGACTCAATCACTGTGTGTGCATGGGAGAGAAAGGAGAGAGAGGACTCAATCACTGTGTGTGCGTGAGAGAGAAAGGAGAGAGAGGAGAAAATCACTGTGTGTGCGTGAGAAAGGAGAGACAGGACTCAATCACTGTGTGTGCGTGAGAAAGGAGAGAGAGGACTCAATCACTGTGTGTGCGTGAGAGAGAAAGGAGAGAGAGGACTCAATCACTGTGTCTGCGTGAGAGAGAAAGGAGAGAGAGGAGAAAATCACTGTGTGTGCGTGATAGAGAAAGGAGAGAGAGGAGAAAATAACTGTGTGTGCGTGAGAGAGAAAGGAGAGAGAGGACTCAATCACTGTGTGTGCATGTGAAAGGAGAGAGAGGACTCAATCACTGTGTGTGCGTGAGAAAGGAGAGAGAGGACTCAATCACTGTGTGTGCGTGAGAGAGAAAGGAGAGAGAGGACTCAATCACTGTGTGTGCGTGAGAGGGAAAGGAGAGAGAGGACTCAATCACTGTGTGCGTGAGAGAGAGGCCTCAATCACTGTGTGTGCGTGAGAAAGGAGAGAGAGGAGAAAATAACTGTGTGTGCGTGAGAGAGAAAGGAGAGAGAGGACTCAATCACTGTGTGTGCGTGAGAGAGAAAGGAGAGAGAGGACTCAATCACTGTGTGTGCGTGAGAGAGAAAGGAGAGAGAGGTCTCAATCACTGTGTGTGCGTGAGAGAGAAAGGAGAGAGAGGACTCAATCACTGTGTGTGCGTGAGAGAGAAAGGAGAGAGAGGACTCAATCACTGTGTGTGCATGAGAGGGAAAGGAGAGAGAGGACTCAATCACTGTGTGTGCATGAGAGGGAAAGGAGAGAGAGGACTCAATCACTGTGTGCGTGAGAGAGAGGCCTCAATCACTGTGTGTGCGTGAGAGAGAAAGGAGAGAGAGGAGAAAATAACTGTGTGTGCATGTGAAAGGAGAGAGAGGACTCAATCACTGTGTGTGTGTGAGAGAGAAAGGAGAGAGAGGACTCAATCACTGTGTGTGCGTGAGAGAGAAAGGAGAGAGAGGACTCAATCACTGTGTGTGCGTGAGAGAGAAAGGAGAGAGAGGCCTCAATCACTGTGTGTGCATGAGAGGGAAAGGAGAGAGAGGACTCAATCACTGTGTGTGCATGAGAGGGAAAGGAGAGAGAGGACTCAATCACTGTGTGCGTGAGAGAGAAAGGAGAGAGGACTCTATCACTGTGTGTGCATGAGAGAGAAAGGAGAGAGAGGAGAAAATAACTGTGTGTGCATGTGAAAGGAGAGAGAGGACTCAATCACTGTGTGCGTGAGAGAGAAAGGAGAGAGAGGACTCAATCACTGTGTGTGCATGAGAGAGAAAGGAGAGAGAGGAGAAAATAACTGTGTGTGCGTGAGAGAGAAAGGAGAGAGGACTCAATCACTGTGTGTGTGACAGGTGAGAGAAAGGAGAGAGAGGACTCAATCACTGTGTGCGTGAGAGAGAGGCCTCAATCACTGTGTGTGCGTGAGAGAGAAAGGAGAGCGAGGACTCAATCACTGTGTGTGCGTGAGAGAGAAAGGAGAGAGGACTCAATCACTGTGTGTGTGACAGGAGAGAGAAAGGAGAGAGGACTCAATCACTGTGTGTGTGACAGGAGAGAGAAAGGAGAGAGAGGACTCAATCACTGTGTGTGTGACAGGAGAGAGAAAGGAGAGAGAGGACTCAATCACTGTGTGTGCATGAGAGGGAAAGGAGAGAGAGGACTCAATCACTGTGTGTGCATGGGAGAGAAAGGAGAGAGAGGACTCAATCACTGTGTGTGTGTGAGAAAGGAGAGAGAGGACTCAATCACTGTGTGTGCGTGAGAGAGAAAGGAGAGAGAGGACTCAATCACTGTGTGTGCATGAGAAAGGAGAGAGAGGACTCAATCACTGTGTGTGCGTGAGAGAGAAAGGAGAGAGAGGACTCAATCACTGTGTGTGCGTGAGAGAGAAAGGAGAGAGAGGACTCAATCACTGTGTGTGCGTGAGAGAGAAAGGAGAGAGAGGACTCAATCACTGTGTGTGCGTGAGAGAGAAAGGAGAGAGAGGACTCAATCACTGTGTGTGCGTGAGAGAGAAAGGAGAGAGAGGACTCAATACTGTGTGTGCGTGAGAAAGGAGAGAGAGGACTCAATCACTGTGTGTGTGTGAGAGAAAGGAGAGAGGCCTCATCACTGTGTGTGCGTGAGAGAGTAAGGAGAGAGAGGACTCAATCACTGTGTGTGCGTGAGAGAGAAAGGAGAGAGAGGACTCAATCACTGTGTGCGTGAGAGAGAGGCCTCAATCACTGTGTGTGTGAGAGAGAAAGGAGAGAGAGGCCTCATCACTGTGTGTGTGAGAGAGAAAGGAGAGAGAGGCCTCATCACAGTGTGTGCGTGAGAGAGAAAGGAGAGAGAGGACTCAATCACTGTGTGTGCATGAGAGAGAAAGGAGAGAGGACTCAATCACTGTGTGTGCGTGAGAGAGAAAGGAGAGAGAGGACTCAATCACTGTGTGTGCGTGAGAGAGAAAGGAGAGAGAGGACTCAATCACTGTGTGTGCGTGAGAAAGGAGAGAGAGGACTCAATAACTGTGTGTGCGTGAGAGAGAGGCCTCAATCACTGTGTGTGTGAGAGAGAAAGGAGAGAGAGGCCTCATCACTGTGTGTGTGAGAGAGAAAGGAGAGAGAGGCCTCATCACAGTGTGTGCGTGAGAGAGAAAGGAGAGAGAGGACTCAATCACTGTGTGTGCGTGAGAAAGGAGAGAGAGGACTCAATAACTGTGTGTGCGTGAGAGAGAAAGGAGAGAGAGGACTCAATCACTGTGTGTGCATGAGAGAGAAAGGAGAGAGAGGCCTCAATCACTGTGTGCGTGAGAGAGAAAGGAGAGAGTGGACACATCACTGTGTGTGCATGAGAGAGAAAGGAGAGAGAGGACTCAATCACTGTGTGTGCGTGAGAAAGGAGAGAGAGGACTCAATCACTGTGTGTGCGTGAGAGAGAAAGGAGAGAGTGGACACATCACTGTGTGTGTGTGAGAGAGAAAGGAGAGAGTGGACACATCACTGTGTGTGTGTGAGAGAGAAAGGAGAGAGAGGACTCAATCACTGTGTGTGCATGGGAGAGAAAGGAGAGAGAGGACTCAATCACTGTGTGTGCGTGAGAGAGAAAGGAGAGAGAGGACTCAATCACTGTGTGTGCGTGAGAGAGAAAGGAGAGAGTGGACACATCACTGTGTGTGCATGAGAGAGAAAGGAGAGAGAGGACTCAATCACTGTGTGTGCATGAGAGGGAAAGGAGAGAGAGGACTCAATCACTGTGTGTGCATGGAATAGAAAGGAGAGAGAGGACTCAATCACTGTGTGTGCGTGAGAAAGGAGAGAGAGGACTCAATCACTGTGTGTGCATGAGAGAGAAAGGAGAGAGAGGACTCAATCACTGTGTGTGCATGGAATAGAAAGGAGAGAGAGGACTCAATCACTGTGTGTGCATGGAATAGAAAGGAGAGAGAGGACTCAATCACTGTGTGTGCATGGAATAGAAAGGAGAGAGAGGACTCAATCACTGTGTGTGCGTGGAATAGAAAGGAAGAGAGAGGACTCAATCACTGTGTGTGCGTGAGAGGAGAAAGGAGAGAGAGGAGAAAATCACTGTGTGTGCATGGAATAGAAAGGAGAGAGCGGCCTCAATCACTGTGTGTGCATGGAATAGAAAGGAGAGAGAGGACTCAATCACTGTGTGTGCGTGAGAGAGAAAGGAGAGAGAGGACTCAATCACTGTGTGTGCGTGAGAAAGGAGAGAGCGGCCTCAATCACTGTGTGTGCGTGAGAAAGGAGAGAGAGGCCTCAATCACTGTGTGTGCGTGAGAAAGGAGAGAGAGGACTCAATCACTGTGTGTGCGTGAGATAGAAAGGAGAGAGAGGACTCAATCACTGTGTGTGCGTGAGAAAGGAGAGAGAGGAGAAAATCACTGTGTGTGCATGAGAGAGAAAGGAGAGAGAGGACTCAATCACTGTGTGTGCGTGAGAAAGGAGAGAGAGGAGAACATCACTGTGTGTGCATGAGAGAGAAAGGAGAGAGAGGCCTCAATCACTGTGTGTGTGTGAGAAAGGAGAGAGAGGACTCAATCACTGTGTGTGCGTGAGAAAGGAGAGAGAGGACTCAATCACTGTGTGTGCATGAGAGAGAAAGGAGAGAGAGGACTCAATCACTGTGTGTGCGTGAGAGAGAAAGGAGAGAGAGGACTCAATCACTGTGTGTGCGTGAGAGAGAAAGGAGAGAGAGGACTCAATCACTGTGTGTGCGTGAGAGAGAAAGGAGAGAGAGGACTCAATCACTGTGTGTGTGAGAGAGAAAGGAGAGAGGCCTCATCACTGTGTGTGCGTGAGAGAGAAAGGAGAGAGAGGACTCAATACTGTGTGTGCGTGAGAAAGGAGAGAGAGGACTCAATCACTGTGTGTGTGTGAGAGAAAGGAGAGAGGCCTCATCACTGTGTGTGCGTGAGAGAGAAAGGAGAGAGAGGACTCAATCACTGTGTGTGCGTGAGAGAGAAAGGAGAGAGAGGAGAAAATCACTGTGTGCGTGAGAGAGAGGCCTCAATCACTGTGTGTGCGTGGAGAGAGAAGGAGAGAGAGGACTCAATCACTGTGTGTGCGCGTGAGAAAGGAGAGAGAGGACTCAATCACTGTGTGTGCGTGAGAAAGGAGAGAGAGGACTCAATCACTGTGTTGTGCGTGAGAGAGAGGCCTCAATCACTGTGTGTGCGTGAGAGAGAAAGGAGAGAGAGGACCTCAATCACTGTGTGTGCGTGAGAAAGGAGAGAGAGAGGCCTCAATCACTGTGTGTGCGTGAGAAAGGAGAGAGAGGACTCAATCACTGTGTGTGCATGAGAGAGAAAGGAGAGAGAGGACTCAATCACTGTGTGTGCGTGAGAAAGAAGAGAGAGGACTCAAATCACTGTGTGTGCGTGAGAAAGGAGAGAGAGGACTCATCACTGTGTGTGCGTTGATGAGAGAAAGGAGAGAGAGGACTCAATCACTGTGTGTGCGTGAGAGAGAAAGGAGAGAGAGGACTCAATCACTGTGTGTGCATGTGAAAGGAGAGAGAGGACTCAATCACTGTGTGTGCGTGAGAGAGAAAGGAGAGAGAGGACTCAATCACTGTGTAGTGCGTGAGAGAGAAAGGAGAGAGAGGACTCAATCACTGTGTGTGCGTGAGAGAGAAAGGAGAGAGAGGACTCAATCACTGTGTGCGTGAGAGAGAAAAGGAGAGAGAGGACTCAATCACTGTGTGTGCATGTGAAAGGAGAGAGAGGACTCAATCACTGTTGTGCGTGAGAGAGAAAGGAGAGAGAGGACTCACTCACTGTGTGTGCGTGAGAGGAGAAAGGAGAGAGAGGACTCAATCACTATGTGTGCCATGAGAGGGAAAGGAGAGAGAGGACTCAATCACTGTGTGTGCATGGGAGAGAAAGGAGAGAGAGGACTCAATCACTGTGTGTGCGTGAGAGAGAAAGGAGAGAGAGGACTCAATCACTGTGTGTGCGTGAGAGAGAAAGGAGAGAGAGAGGAGGAAATCACTGTGTGTGCATGAGAGAGAAAGGAGAGAGAGGACTCAATCACTGTGTGTGCATGAGAGAGAAAGGAGAGAGAGGACTCAATCACTGTGTGTGCATGAGAGGGAAAGGAGAGAGAGGACTCAATCACTGTGTGTGCATGGGAGAGAAAGGAGAGAGAGGACTCAATCACTGTGTGTGCGTGAGAGAGAAAGGAGAGAGAGGAGAAAATCACTGTGTGTGCGTGAGAAAGGAGAGACAGGACTCAATCACTGTGTGTGCGTGAGAAAGGAGAGAGAGGGACTCATCACTGTGTGTGCGTGAGAGAGAAAGGAGGAGAGAGGACCTCAATCACTGTGTCTGCGTGTGAGAGAGACAAGGAGAGAGAGGAGAAAATCACTGTGTGTGCATGAGAGAGAAAGGAGAGGAGAGGAGAAAATAACTGTGTGTGCGTGGAGAGAGAAAGGAGAGAGAGGACTCAATCACTGTGTGTGCATGTGAAAGGAGAGAGGAGGACTCAATCACTGTGTGTGCGTGAGAAAGGAGAGAGAGGACTCAATCACTGTGTGTGCGTGAGAGAGAAAGGAGAGAGAGGACTCAATCACTGTGTGTGCGTGAGAGGGAAAGGAGAGAGAGGACTCAATCACTGTGTGCGTGGAGAGGAGAGGCCCTCAATCACTGTGTTGTGTGCGTGAGAAAGGAGAGAGAGGAGAAAAAAACTGTGTGGTGCGTGAGAGAGAAAGGAGAGAGAGGGACTCAATCACTGTGTGTGCCGGTGAGAGAGAAAGGAGAGAGAGGACTCAATCACTGTGTGTGCGTGAGAGAGAAAGGATGAGAGAGCCTCAATCACTGTGTTGTGCGTGAGAGAGAAAGGAGAGAGAGGACTCAATCACTGTGTGTGCATGAGAGGGAAAGGAAGAGAGGGACTCAATCACTGTGTGTGCCATGAGAGGGAAAGGAGAGAGAGGACTCAATCACTGTGTGCGTGAGAGAGAGGCCTCAATCACTGTGTGTGCGTGAGAGAGAAACGGAGATAGAAGAGAAAAATAACTGTGTGTGCATGTGAAAGGAGAGAGAGGACTCAATCACTGTGTTGAGTGTGAAGAGAGAAGGAAGAGAGAGGAACTCAATCACTGTGTGTGCGTGAGATGAGAAAGGAGAGAGAGGACTCAATCACTGTGTGTGCGTGAGAGGAAAGGAGAGAGAGGCCTCAATCACTGTGTGTGCATGAGAGGGAAAGGAGAGAGAGGACTCAATCACTGTGTGTGCATGAGAGGGAAAGGAGAGAGAGGACTCAATCACTGTGTGCGTGAGAGAGAAAGGAGAGAGAGGAGAAAATAACTGTGTGTGCATGTGAAAGGAGAGAGAGGACTCAATCACTGTGTGCGTGAGAGAGAAAGGAGAGAGAGGACTCAATCACTGTGTGTGCGTGAGAGAGAAAGGAGAGAGAGGAGAAATTAACTGTGTGTGCGTGAGAGAGAAAGGAGAGAGGACTCAATCACTGTGTGTGTGACAGGTGAGAGAAAGGAGAGAGAGGACTCAATCACTGTGTGTGTGAGAGAGAGGCCTCAATCACTGTGTGTGCGTGAGAGAGAAAGGAGAGCGAGGACTCAATCACTGTGTGTGCGTGAGAGAGAAAGGAGAGAGGACTCAATCACTGTGTGTGTGACAGGAGAGAGAAAGGAGAGAGGACTCAATCACTGTGTGTGTGACAGGAGAGAGAAAGGAGAGAGAGGACTCAATCACTGTGTGTGTGACAGGAGAGAGAAAGGAGAGAGAGGACTCAATCACTGTGTGTGCATGAGAGGGAAAGGATGAGAGAGGACTCAATCACTGTGTGTGCATGGGAGAGAAAGGAGAGAGAGGACTCAATCACTGTGTGTGTGTGAGAAAGGAGAGAGAGGACTCAATCACTGTGTGTGCGTGAGAGAGAAAGGAGAGAGAGGACTCCAATCACTGTGTGTGCATGAGAAAGGAGAGAGAGGACCTCAATCCTGTGTGTGCGTGAGAGAGAAAGGAGAAGAGAGGACTCAATCACTGTGTGTGCGTGAGAGAGAAAGGAGAGAGAGGACTCAATCACTGTGTGTGCTGTGAGAGAGAAAGGAGAGAGAGGACTCAATCACTGTGTGTGCTGTGAGAGAGAAAGGAGAGAGAGGACTCAATCACTGTGTGTGCGTGAGAGAGAAAGAGAGAGAGGACTCAATACTGTGGTGCGTGAGAAAAGGAGAGAGAGGACTCAATCACTGTGTGTGTGTGAGAGAAAGGAGAGAGGCCACATCACTGTGTGTGCGTGAGAGAGAAAGGAGAGAGAGGACTCAATCACTGTGTGTGCGTGAGAGAAAAGGAGAGAGAGGACTCAATCACTGTGTGCGTGAGAGAGAGGCTCAATCACTGTGTGTGTGAGAGAGAAAGGAGAGAGAGGACTCAATCACTGAGTGTGGTGAGAGAGAAAGGAGAGAGAGGCTCAATCACTGTGTGTGCGTGAGAGAGAAAGGAGAGAGAGGACTCAATCACTGTGTGTGCGTGAGAAAGGAGAGAGAGGACTCAATCAACTGTGTGTGCGTGAGAGAGAAAGGAGAGAGAGGACTCAATCACTGTTGTGCGTGAGAGAGAAAGGAGAGAGGGACCATCACTGTGTGTGCATGAGAGAGAAAGGAGAGAGAGGACTCAATCACTGTGTGTGCGTGAGAAAGGAGAGAGAGACTCAATCACTGTGTGTGCGTGAGAGAGAAAGGAGAGAGGGACACAATCACTGTGTGTGCGTGAGAGAGAAAGGAGAGAGAGGACTCAATCACTGTGTGTGCGTGGAGAGAAAGGAGAGAGAGGACTCAATCACTGTGTGTGCGTGAGAGAGAAAGGAGAGAGAGGACTCAATCACTGTGTGTGCGTGAGAGAGAAAGGAGGAGAGGACTCAATCACTGTGTGCTGAGAGAGAGAGGAGAGAGGACTCAATCACTGTGTGTGCGTGAAAGAAAGGAGAGAGAACTCAATCACTGTGTGCGTGAGAGAGAAAGGAGAGAGGACTCAATCAATCACTGTGTGTGCGTGAGAGAAAGGAGAGAGAGGACTCAATCACTGTGTGTGCGTGAAGAGAAAGGAGAGAGAGAGAAATCACTGTGTGTGCGTGAGAGAGAAAGAGAGAGACTCAATCACTGTGTGTGCGTGAGAGAAAAGGAGAGAGAGGACTCAATCACTGTGTGCGTGGAGAGAGAGGCCTCAATCACTGTGTGTGCGTGAGAGAGAAAGGAGAGCGAGGACCTCAATCACTGTGTGTGCGTGGAGAGAGAAAGGAGAAGGACTCAATCACTGTGTG
The DNA here is from genome assembly GCA_027410445.1 of Discoglossus pictus. NCBI lineage: Eukaryota > Metazoa > Chordata > Amphibia > Anura > Alytidae > Discoglossus > Discoglossus pictus. Next base: position 116,937,848 of record CM050168.1, on the reverse strand, counting down.
TGTGACAGGAGAGAGAAAGGAGGAGAGAGGACTCAATCACTGTTGTGGTGTGAGAGAGATGGCCTCAATCACTGTGTTGTGCGTGAGAGAGAAAGGAGAGAGAGGACTCAATCACTGTGTGTGCGTGAGATAGTGAAAGGAGAGAGAGGACTCAATCACTGTGTGTGCGTGAAGAGAGAAAGGAGAGAGAGGACTCAATACTGCTGAGTGCGTGAGAAAGGAGAGAGAGGACTCAATCACTGTGTGTGTGTGAGAGAAAGGAGAGAGGCCTCATCACTGTGTGTGCGTGAGAGAGAAAGGAGAGAGAGGACTCAATCACTGTGTGCGTGAGAGAGAAAGGAGAGAGAGGACTCAATCACTGTGTGCGTGAGAGAGAGGCCTCAATCACTGTGGTGTGTGAGAGAGAAAGGAGAGAGAGGCCCTCATCACTGTGTGTGTGAGAGAGAAAGGAGAGAGAGAGGCCCTCATCACAGTGTGTTGCCGTGAGAGGGAAAGGAGAGAGAGGACTCAATCACTGTGTGTGCGTGAGAACGGAGAGAGAGGACTCCAATAACTGTGTGTGCGTGAGAGAGAAAGGAGAGAGAGGACTCAATCACTGTCTGTGTGCATGAGAGAGGAAAGGAAGAGAGACGGCCTCAATCACTGTGTGCGTGAGAGAGAAAGGAGAGAGTGGACACATCACTGTGTGTGCATGAGAGAGAAAGGAGAGAGAGGACTCAATCACTGTGTGTGCCGTGAGAAAGGAGAAGAGAGGACTCAATCACTGTGTGTGCGTGAGAGAGAAAGGAGAGAGTGGACACATCACTGTGTGTGTGTGAGAGAGAAAGGAGAGAGTGGACACATCACTGTGTGTGTGTGAGAGAGGAAAGGATAGAGAGGACTCAATCACTGTGTGTGCATGGGAGAGAAAGGAGAGAGAGGACTCAATCACTGTGTGTGCGTGAGAGAGAAAGGAGAGAGAGGACCTCAATCACTGTGTGTGCGTGAGAGAGAAAGGAGAGAGTGGACACATCACTGTTGTGTGCATGAGAGAGAAGGAGAGAGCAGGACTCAATCACTGTTGTGCATGGAATAGAAAGGAGAGAGAGGACTCAATCACTGTGTGTGCGTGAGAAAGGAGAGAGAGGACTCAATCACTGTGTGTGCGTGAGAGAGAAAGGAGAGAGAGGACTCAATCACTGTGTGTGCATGGAATAGAAAGGAGAGAGAGGACTCAATCACTGTGTGTGCATGGAATAGAAAGGAGAGAGAGGACTCAATCACTGTGTGTGCATGGAATAGAAAGGAGAGAGAGGACTCAATCACTGTGTGTGCATGGAATAGAAAGGAGAGAGAGAGGACTCAATCACTGTGTGTGCGTGAAGAGAGGAAGAGAAGAGAGAGGAGAAAATCACTGTGTGTGCATGGAATAGAAAGGAGAGAGCGGCCTCAATCACTGTGTGTGCATGAAAGAAAGGAAGAGAGGACTCAATCACTGTGTGTGCTGAGAGAGAAAGGAGAGAGAGGACTCAATCGTGTGTGCGTGAGAAAGGAGAGAGGGCTCAATCACTGTGTGTGCGTGAGAAAGGAGAGAGAGGCTCAATCACTGTGTGTGCGTGAGAAAGGAGAGAGAGGACTCAATCACTGTGTGTGCGTGAGAGAGAAAGGAGAGAGAGGACTCAATCACTGTGTGTGCGTGAGAAAGGAGAGAGAGGAGAAAATCACTGTGTGTGCGTGAGAGAGAAAGGAGAGAGAGGACTCAATCACTGTGTGTGCATGAGAAAGGAGAGAGAGGAGAAATCACTGTGTGTGATGAGAAAGGAGAGAGAGGAGAATCACTGTGTGTGCATGAGAGAGAAAGGAGAGAGAGGACTCAATCACTGTGTGTGTGAGAAAAGGAGAGAGAGGACTCAATCACTGTGTGTGCGTAGAGAGAAAGGAGAGAGAGGCTCAATCACTGTGTGTGCGTGAGAGAGAAAGGAGAGAGAGGACTCAATCACTGTGTGTGCGTGAGAGAGAAAGGAGAGAGAGGACTCAATCACTGTGTGTGCGTGAGAGAGAAAGGAGAGAGGACTCAATCACTGTGTGTGCGTGAGAGAGAAAGGAGAGAGAGGACTCAATCACTGTGTGTGCGTGAGAGAGAAAGGAGAGAGGCTCAATCACTGTGTGTGCGTGAGAGAGAAAGGAGAGAGGACTCAATCACTGTGTGTGCGTGAGAAAGGAGAGAGAGGACTCAATCACTGTGTGTGGTGTGAGAGAGAAAGAGAGAGCTCATCACTGTGTGTGCGTGAGAGAGAAAGGAGAGAGAGGACTCAATCACTGTGTGTGCGTGAGAGAGAAAGGAGAGAGAGGATCAATCACTGTGTGCGTGAGAGGAGGCTCAATCACTGTGTGTGCGTGAGAGAGAAAGGAGAGAAGGACTCAATCACTGTGTGTGCGTGAGAAAGGAGAGAGAGGACTCAATCACTGTGTGTGCGTGAGAAAAGGAGAGAGAGGACTCAATCACTGTGTGTGCGTGAGAGAGAGGCCTCAATCACTGTGTGGCGTGAGAGAGAAAGGAGAGAGAGGACTCAATCACTGTGTGTGTGCGTGAGAAAGGAGAGAGAGGCTCAATCACTGTGTGTGCGTGAGAAAGAGAGAGAGGACTCAATCACTGTGTGTGCGAGAGAGAAAGGAGAGAGAGGACTCAATCACTGTGTGTGCGTGAGAAAGGAGAGAGAGGACTCAATCACTGTGTGTGCGTGAGAAAGGAGAGAGAGGCTCAATCACTGTGTGTGCGTGAGAGAGAAAGGAGAGAGAGGACTCAATCACTGTGTGTGCGTGAGAGAGAAAGGAGAGAGAGGACTCAATCACTGTGTGTGCGTGAGAGAGAGAGAGAGGACTCAATCACTGTGTGTGCGTGAGAGAGAAAGGAGAGAGAGGACTCAATCACTGTGTGTGCGTGAGAGAGAAAGGAGAGAGAGGACTCAATCACTGTGTGTGCGTGAGAGAGAAAGGAGAGAGAGGACTCAATCACTGTGTGTGAGAGAGAGAAAGGAGAGAGAGGACTCAATCACTGTGTGTGCATGAGAAGGAGAGAGAGGACTCAATCACTGTGTGTGTGAGAGAGAAAGGAGAGAGAGGACTCAATCACTGTGTGTGCGTGAGAGAGAAAGGAGAGAGAGGACTCAATCACTGTGTGTGCATGAGAGGAAAGGAGATAGAGGACTCAATCACTGTGTGTGCATGAGAGAAAGGAGAGAGAGACTCAATCACTGTGTGTGCGTGAGAGAGAAAGGAGAGAGAGGACTCAATCACTGTGTGTGCGTGAGAGAGAAAGAGAAGAGATCACTGTGTGTGCGTGAGAGAGAAAGGAGAGAGAGGACTCAATCACTGTGTGTGCGTGAGAGAAGAGGAGAGAGAGGACTCAATCACTGTGTGTGCGTGAGAGAAAGGAGAGAGAGGACTGCATCACTGTGTGTGCATGAAAGAAAGGAGAGAGAGGACTCGAGAAAGGAGAGAGAGGACTCAATCACTGTGTGTGCGTGAGAAAGAAAGGAGAGAGGACTCAATCACTTTGTGTCGTGAGAAGGAGGAGAAGGACTCAATCACTGTGTGTGCGTGAGAAAGGAGAGAGAGGACTCAATCACTGTGTGTGCGTGAGAGAGAAAGGAGAGAGAGACCAATCACTGTGTTGCGTGAGAGAGAAAGGAGAGAGAGGACTCAATCACTGTGTGGTGATGAAAGGAGAGAGAGGAAATCACTGTGTGTGCGTGAGAGAGAAAGGAGAGAGAGGACTCAATCACTGTGTGTGCATGTGAAGAGGAGAGAGAGAGACTCAATCACTGTGTGTGCGTAGAGAAAGGAGAGAGAGGACTCAATCACTGTGTGTGCGAGAAGAAAGGAGAGAGAGGACTCAATCACTGTGTGTGCGTGAGAGAGAAAGGAGAGAGAGGACTCAATCACTGTGTGCGTGAGAGAGAGAGCCTCAATCACTGTGTGTGCGAGAGAAAAGGAGAGAGAGGAGAAAATAACTGGTGTTGTGCGTGAGAGAGAAAGGAGAGAGAGGACTCAATCACTGTGTGTGCGTGAGAGAGAAAGGAGAGAGAGGACTCAATCACTGTGGTGCGTGAGAGAGAAAGGAGAGAGAGGCCTCAATCACTGTGTGTGCGTGAGAGGAGAAAGGAGAGAGAGGACTCAATCACTGTGTGTGCATGAGAGGGAAAGGAGAGAGAGGGGACTCAATCACTGTGTGTGCATGAGAGGGAAAGGAGAGAGAGGACTCAATCACTGTTGCGTGAGAGAGAGGGCCTCATCACTGTGTGATGCGTGAGAGAGAAAGGAGAGAGAGGAAGAAAATAACTGTGTGTGCATGTGAAAGGAGAGAGAGGGACTCAATCACTGTGTGTGTGTGAGAGAGAAAGGAGAGAGAGGACTCAATCACTGTGTGTGCGTGAGAGAGAAAGGAGAGAGAGGACTCAATCACTGTGTGTGCGTGAGAGAGAAAGGAGAGAGAGGCTCTCAATCACTGTGTGTGCGTGAGAGAGAAAGGAGAGAGGACTCAATCACTGTGTGCAGTGAGAAAGGAGAGAGAGGACTCAATCACTGTGTGTGCGTGAGAGAAAAGGAGAGAGAGGAGAAATCACTGTGTGTGCGTGAGAAAGGAGAGAGAGGACTCAATCACTGTGTGTGCGTGAGAAAAAGAGAGAGAGGACTCAATCACTGTGTGTGCGTGAGAGAAGGAGAGAGAGGACAAATCACTGTGTGTGCGTGAGAGAGAAAGGAGAGAGGACTCAATCACTGTGTGTGTGCGTGAGAGAAAGGAGAGAGAGGACTCAATCACTGTGTGCGTGAGGAGAGAGAGACTCAATCACTGTGTGTGCGTGAGAAAGGAGAGAGAGGACTCAATCACTGTGTGTGCGTGAGAGAAAGGAGAGAGGACTCAATCACTGTGTGTGTGCGTGAGAGAGAAAGGAGAGAGAGGACTCAATCACTGTGTGTGCATGAGAGAGAAAGGAGAGAGAGGACTCAATCACTGTGTGTGTGACAGGAGAGAGAAAGGAGAGAGAGGACTCAATCACTGTGTGTGCATGAGAGGGAAAGGAGAGAGAGGACTCAATCACTGTGTGTCGATGGGGAGAGAAAGGAGAGAGAGGACTCAATCACTTGTGTGTGTGTGAGAAAGGAGAGAAGAGGGACTCAATCACTGTGTGTGCGTGAGAGAGAAAGGAGAGAGAGGGACTCAATCACTGTGTTGTGCATGAGAAAGGAGAGAGAGAGGACTCAATACTGTGTGTGCGTGAGAGAGAAAGGAGAGAGAGGACTCAATCACTGTGTGTGCGTGAGAGAGAAAGGAGAGAGAGGACTCAATCACTGTGTGTGCGTGAGAGAGAAAGGAGAGAGAGGACTCAATCACTGTGTGTGTGTTGAGAGAGAAAGGAGAGAGAGGACTCAATCACTGTGTGTGCGTGAGAGAGAAAGGAGAGAGAGGACTCAATACTGTGTGTGCGTGAGAAAGGAGAGAGAGGACTCAATCACTGTGTGTGTGTGAGAGAAAGGAGAGAGGCCTCATCACTGTGTGTGCGTGAGAGAGTAAGGAGAGAGAGGACTCAATCACTGTGTGTGCGTGAGAGAGAAAGGAGAGAGAGGACTCAATCACTGTGTGCGTGAGAGAGAGGCCTCAATCACTGTGTGTGTGAGAGAGAAAGGAGAGAGAGGCCTCATCACTGTGTGTGTGAGAGAGAAAGGAGAGAGAGGCCTCATCACAGTGTGTGCGTGAGAGAGAAAGGAGAGAGAGGACTCAATCACTGTGTGTGCGTGAGAAAGGAGAGAGAGGACTCAATAACTGTGTGTGCGTGAGAGAGAAAGGAGAGAGAGGACTCAATCACTGTGTGTGCGTGAGAGAGAAAGGAGAGAGTGGACACATCACTGTGTGTGCATGAGAGAGAAAGGAGAGAGAGGACTCAATCACTGTGTGTGCGTGAGAAAGGAGAGAGAGGACTCAATCACTGTGTGTGCGTGAGAGAGAAAGGAGAGAGTGGACACATCACTGTGTGTGTGTGAGAGAGAAAGGAGAGAGAGGACTCAATCACTGTGTGTGCATGGGAGAGAAAGGAGAGAGAGGACTCAATCACTGTGTGTGCGTGAGAGAGAAAGGAGAGAGAGGACTCAATCACTGTGTGTGCGTGAGAAAGGAGAGAGAGGACTCAATCACTGTGTGTGCGTGAGAGAGAAAGGAGAGAGTGGACACATCACTGTGTGTGCATGAGAGAGAAAGGAGAGAGAGGACTCAATCACTGTGTGTGCATGGAATAGAAAGGAGAGAGAGGACTCAATCACTGTGTGCGTGAGAGAGAAAGGAGAGAGAGGACTCAATCACTGTGTGTGCATGAGAGAGAAAGGAGAGAGAGGACTCAATCACTGTGTGTGCGTGACAGAGAAAGGAGAGAGAGGAGAAAATAACTGTGTGTGCGTGAGAGAGAAAGGAGAGAGGACTCAATCACTGTGTGTGTGACAGGTGAGAGAAAGGAGAGAGAGGGACTCAATCCACTGTGTGCGTGAGAGAGAGGCCTCAATCACTGTGTGTGCGTGAGAGAGAAAGGAGAGCGAGGACTCAATCACTGTGTGTGCGTGAGAGAGAAAGGAGAGAGGACTCAATCACTGTGTGTGTGACAGGAGAGAGAAAGGAGAGAGAGGACTCAATCACTGTGTGCGTGAGAGAGAGGCCTCAATCACTGTGTGTGCGTGAGAGAGAAAGGAGAGAGAGGACTCAATCACTGTGTGTGCGTGAGAGAGAAAGGAGAGAGAGGACTCAATCACTGTGTGTGCGTGAGAGAGAAAGGAGAGAGAGGACTCAATCACTGTGTGTGCGTGAGAGAGAAAGGAGAGAGAGGACTCAATACTGTGTGTGCGTGAGAAAGGAGAGAGAGGACTCAATCACTGTGTGTGTGTGAGAGAAAGGAGAGAGGCCTCATCACTGTGTGTGCGTGAGAGAGAAAGGAGAGAGAGGACTCAATCACTGTGTGTGCGTGAGAGAGAAAGGAGAGAGAGGACTCAATCACTGTGTGTGCGTGAGAGAGAGGCCTCAATCACTGTGTGTGTGAGAGAGAAAGGAGAGAGAGGCCTCATCACTGTGTGTGTGAGAGAGAAAGGAGAGAGAGGCCTCATCACAGTGTGTGCGTGAGAGAGAAAGGAGAGAGAGGACTCAATCACTGTGTGTGCGTGAGAAAGGAGAGAGAGGACTCAATAACTGTGTGTGCGTGAGAGAGAAAGGAGAGAGAGGACTCAATCACTGTGTGTGCATGAGAGAGAAAGGAGAGAGAGGCCTCAATCACTGTGTGCGTGAGAGAGAAAGGAGAGAGTGGACACATCACTGTGTGTGCATGAGAGAGAAAGGAGAGAGAGGACTCAATCACTGTGTGTGCGTGAGAAAGGAGAGAGAGGACTCAATCACTGTGTGTGCGTGAGAGAGAAAGGAGAGAGTGGACACATCACTGTGTGTGTGTGAGAGAGAAAGGAGAGAGTGGACACATCACTGTGTGTGTGTGAGAGAGAAAGGAGAGAGAGGACTCAATCACTGTGTGTGCATGGGAGAGAAAGGAGAGAGAGGACTCAATCACTGTGTGTGCGTGAGAGAGAAAGGAGAGAGAGGACTCAATCACTGTGTGTGCGTGAGAGAGAAAGGAGAGAGTGGACACATCACTGTGTGTGCATGAGAGAGAAAGGAGAGAGAGGACTCAATCACTGTGTGTGCATGGAATAGAAAGGAGAGAGAGGACTCAATCACTGTGTGTGCGTGAGAAAGGAGAGAGAGGACTCAATCACTGTGTGTGCATGAGAGAGAAAGGAGAGAGAGGACTCAATCACTGTGTGTGCATGGAATAGAAAGGAGAGAGAGGACTCAATCACTGTGTGTGCATGGAATAGAAAGGAGAGAGAGGACTCAATCACTGTGTGTGCATGGAATAGAAAGGAGAGAGAGGACTCAATCACTGTGTGTGCATGGAATAGAAAGGAGAGAGAGGACTCAATCACTGTGTGTGCGTGAGAGAGAAAGGAGAGAGAGGAGAAAATCACTGTGTGTGCATGGAATAGAAAGGAGAGAGCGGCCTCAATCACTGTGTGTGCATGGAATAGAAAGGAGAGAGAGGACTCAATCACTGTGTGTGCGTGAGAGAGAAAGGAGAGAGAGGACTCAATCACTGTGTGTGCGTGAGAAAGGAGAGAGCGGCCTCAATCACTGTGTGTGCGTGAGAAAGGAGAGAGAGGCCTCAATCACTGTGTGTGCGTGAGAAAGGAGAGAGAGGACTCAATCACTGTGTGTGCGTGAGATAGAAAGGAGAGAGAGGACTCAATCACTGTGTGTGCGTGAGAAAGGAGAGAGAGGAGAAAATCACTGTGTGTGCATGAGAGAGAAAGGAGAGAGAGGACTCAATCACTGTGTGTGCGTGAGAAAGGAGAGAGAGGAGAAAATCACTGTGTGTGCATGAGAGAGAAAGGAGAGAGAGGCCTCAATCACTGTGTGTGTGTGAGAAAGGAGAGAGAGGACTCAATCACTGTGTGTGCGTGAGAAAGGAGAGAGAGGACTCAATCACTGTGTGTGCGTGAGAAAGGAGAGAGAGGACTCAATCACTGTGTGTGCATGAGAGAGAAAGGAGAGAGAGGACATTTGTGTGGGTTCAAGCCATAGAAAGCAGGCAATTTACCTGACACAAACTAAAAAATTAGATAAAAATAAACATGTGTGTATGTATACTGTTTATTTACTGTACGGTGGTGGGCTTCTATTGCTCTTTTGCCCACCACAAATTAAAGGACTGATGTGGTAAATGACCTCCCCACAAAATATAGCAGTAACCTCGAAACAGTTCTTGGGATTCCTGGCTTGTGCATAATCCATCCTGGGCTATGCTTAAAGCTATGTAATACAGCAGGCATATGCCTAAAAGGAGCTGTGTTTGAAATAGTGTTAGATTAAAGAGCAAAGCCTTCGTGGGCACATTTACATGTCCCTGCCCAGGCTCCCAGAATGCAGTGCAATAACTGTATTTCTTGGAATTCTGAGCAGGAAAAAAGTCTTTTAACTTATTTTTGACATTCAAATGTGAACACAAATTTACTATATATATATATATATATATATATATATATATATATTTTATGTACAGTATACACAAATAATATATGTTTAAAGAGAAAGAGAGATATTACAGTCTACTTAAAAGAGAAAAATGAAAAGTGGCTTTCTATGTCACTATAAATCCTACAAAAAAAAAGTGACACTCACAGATCCACAAGCTTTTTCATCTGGGACAGAGCTCCAGGCTGGATCCTTCTGATCTTGTTCCTGCGGAGACTCCTGTGATAGGAGGAGACCAGAGTGATTAACAGGCACAAATAGCTTGTCCCACAGATATATACTGCTCCCCAATATATACACCTAGCATTGATCCAACGATTTACATGCAGATTGTCAAACAAGATATAGCTGTCACCATGTAAGGTATCTTTCCCAATATATAGACACACAATAAGTTTCCAATAGACTGCTACCCTACGATGGTTGCACCTGTGACACTGGCACAGACTGCTAATGCTGTTAGTTTATTACATACTTCAAAAAGATGTGACATTTTTCTCCATCTACAGTGGCAAAGTTTTGGTTTTGGAGAATATGCGAATATAAGTTAATATAATTACAATTAAAAGTTGTATAATTTAAGCATGAAAATACTTCCCTCTCTCTTGACTTTATATCCCTTAATTATTTCTCTCTCACACTGGGGATAATAAGCTACAAGAGTATGCCCAGTTAACATAGGTTAGATATGATAAAAAAACATAAAAGATATTATATAAACATTAAAAAAATGACTATTATTTTGTTTATCCAACTAGGCAAGCTCTTCACTTATCATCCTCCACCGTGAAAAATATTGAAAATGTGAGATAAAGTCATTGGGAGAAAGGGATGATCTCTTTATGTAATTTATGCCTAAAATACCCACCTTCCCAGCTCAATTATCTAACACAGAGACCCACCATAAAGGCCATGATTTTGGTTTAACATTGTGTGAACACAAAATGAGCAATTAATATTGAACCGATTCCAGTTGCCTCATCTGTACTCAAACAGCGTTAAGCCGAATCATGGCCTGTCTGGTGGTTCTTGAGGCGAGGTTTGGGAAACGCTGATCTAACACACTCAAAATGTTTAATCCCAACCAATTTAAGTGGACTGTAAAGCTAGCCCTGGAAAAGAAATAACAGCCATTCAAACTAACAAATTAATTTTGCCAATAAAAGCAGTAGACCCAGGCCTAAAATGTGCTGTCACATAGGCAGAATAAACTGCTCATTTACCCTGCAGAGATATTCTCAAACAGGGCCATTTGCTTTATATATGTTTGTGAAGCATAAAAAGCTGCATTTAATATTGCAGAGCTGCTTTTAAGCCACATTACATGTATTTTCTTTCAGAAGCGAGCTATGGAACTAGAGAACCAATTGTGCAGATAATTGTACTTATTATGGGCCATTTTGATAAACAGAAAATATGACTCAGAGGAAGGTATTTACGGATATTAAATAGGGAATACAAATGTACAGTCTCTTTGTGGTAATCATTAATCTAAACTTCCGTCCTTTGGAATAAAATAACTGATCAGTAGACCTGGAACCTTTTCTGCATCCAAGCTCTTGCCGTTATAAAACTAAAGCAGGCACTTTTATGATAAAGGAAAAAGTAAATGGATTGCAAAATATTACCATATAGAGCTAAAACTAAATAATGAAATGAAACTGGCTGCAAAGTATTTAATCCTAAAGGAACCTGACTGCAAGTTATTTTACCATATAGAACTAAAACAGATTGCAAGCTATTTTACCATAAAGCAAATGCTGAAATAGATTGCAACCTCTTTTGCCATAAAGGAAGACATTAGATTGCAAGCTTGTTTACAATGTAGAACTAAAACAGATTAAAGATTTTTTAGTAATAATGTCCCACATCATAGCAAAATGCAGAGGAGTACTAGAAAAGGGGAAGAGACTAAGAAATCTACCAGAATGATAAACTGGGAGAAAGATTTGGAGTCATTTTGGCCAGGTAGAGTATGGCTTAAAACATTGTTAATGATAAAAAAAAAATCAGCCATCTCCACATCATATCTGGCACTATATTTTAAGATTATCCAAAGGTGGCATATATCCCTACATATTGAAATTGATAAAAATCACCTGCATAATAAATATCTATTAAAACATATCCTACTGGTTGCTGAATGGTATCTAGTCAAATTATGTAAATAAAATCGAGTTCCGATATGGACAGAAGTTTTGCCTTATATAGCCAGAGATAGAGAATTTGAGAAAGACTATTTCAGGTATGGAATAAGAGGAAGGGGCATTGTCTCTAAATGGCACCTTTGGGATTTCATTTTTGAAAAAGAAAGATAAAACCTGCACTCCTGTGTATATATATATTTTCTTTCCTCCTTTTGGATACCTGGAATGAGTAATGTATTAAAGGACTCGCAGTTTCAATAATTATCTGTTGATTCGTGGTTCAGAGGAACAAGGACATTTTTTTTCCATGATCGTTTAAAATCTCCAATTGAGACTTTCAAAATGACCTGTTACTGTAGTTTATTTTATGACTGGTGTTTTTTTTTGTTTTTTTTGTTCTTGTTTCCTTTTTCTGTATGTTTCGACTTTGTGTGTTTTTAAAAGAAAATAAAAAAAAATCATAAAAAAAGATTTTTTAGGAAGGATTGAATTAGATTGGAAGCTCATTTACCATAAAGAATTAATAAAAAAGACTGCAAGCTCTTTTACCATAAGCAAGAACTGAAACCCATAACCATAAAGAATAAAGACAGACTGCAAGATATTTTACCATCACCAAGAAATTTAAAATATTGCCTTTTATTTACAATAAAGCAAGAACTGATTGCAGGCTCTTTTCCCATACATTAAAAATGTACATTGATTACAAACTCTTTTACAATATAGAACAAAATAGATACCAAGCTCTAAAAGATTAAGCCCAATAAAAACAAATCAAGAAATCAAAATGTACAAATTCTTTTACCATAAAGAACTAAAACATCCTACAAGCCATTTAACCATACAAGAGAACTGAAACAGACTGCAAGCTCTTTTACCACAAGGAACTGAAAGAAATTGTAAGTTCTTTTGCTAAAAGGCAAGACCTGAAACTGACTGCAACCTTTAGAGTAGCCTGTACAGTATAGAATTAGACAACAAGCCATAGTAGGGTAGGTCTCTTTATGGTTGGTGGTGTTCTTGTCATCACAGAAGGGGACAACCAGAAAGCTCCTTGTTGCATACTCCAGATATAAACAGATGTCCCTTACCACCTACACAATTTAAATAACCATTGTGTTCATTTTCAGTCTATATGTTCTTTGAACAGCTAAACTTGAAGGAGTTCAACAGTTCTATTTCTTCTCTCTGCTAATTATGTCTCCTACTTTCTCAGGAGGGGGTGCCCTTGTAAACAAATTCATTTTCCAATATTTTTGTTGAAATCACTGCTCTCACATTCCAGTTGTGCAGGCAAAAACTTTAGTCTGCATTGAAATTCTCCCCCCCACCTCAGGAAGAAGAAACCAAAATGGTAGATTCCAAAGTAGCATAACTAAAAATAAAGGTTATAAATTATAGGTTGTATCAGATTATTTTACATTTAAAGCTATATTGTGTATTTTTAGTGTTGTTCTTCAAATATATATATTTAAATATATTTGTACAGTGGTCCTTTAAGAGCATGTAAGTGATGTTGTTGGCAGATTTTATTCTAAATGTTGTTATCATCAAGCACTCAATAACCATGGTCACTCAGCAGGGATACTCCCTGAAATCATTCTAATGGTTTAACCTGATAAGAAAAATATTCTTCCTACTTGTAGTAGACAGAGACATAAAACAGAACTGAGGAGGAGAGAATCCTGACTCCAGTCCCTGATTAATTTCAACTCATCTCTGGATATACACATTTTAATGAAGAATTTAGCCCAGATCAGGAAGTTTGGTGATTAGTAAGATGATTATTTGTGGTGTAATTAAAGGGTCTATTTAAATAGTACCTAGTTACGGTGGGTTTAGAATGTCTATCCCCACCACAACCTAGGAGACTGAGAAGACTCTACTTTATAAATGTGTAGCAACTGAAAATGAAAAATTATTATATACAAAAAATAAATTTTTATTAAGAAAAAAATGAAAATAGTGAAAATGAATATTAAAAAAGATATACTATAGAAGTATGTCTTGAGCAGGCCGGCTCCAGTTTATATGGGGGGTAAGCACTGGTGAGCTCTAAGTAGTGACAATGGAGCTCTGCTAAGTAACATAAGGTGACAGATATAGCCACCACCTGTCTAGTTTACAAGACAGATGACAGCTTACAGTTGCTGTGATTGCTGTCAAAAAAAGGGGGAAAGAAGAGGAGGGGAAATCTCTCTGTGTAAAATGCCCAGAGGTTAATCTGATCACACTCTGGTCTAGCTTATTCAAGATGTGTGAAAAATTAGCAGGGACAATTCCTCCTCAGTGTTGTGACACACAGCACAAAGCTGCTGTCTACAAAAAATGCTTAGTCCAATAGTGTCATATATAGACCAATAAGAGATTATTGTAATTTCTGTATTACCTTCTTAGTTAAATAAGGTGAATAGCGTTTTTAATAAATAATACTCTCATACCTTATAAGTGTGGAAAATATAGTCCTAAGACGAGTCTGTAGGTATTGTGCTCCACATTGGGAGAGCTTACCCCCGCCGCCTGGTGTGTTTGGAATGTTCCCGACGCGCGTTTCCCCGCTATTTACTTTTCGGATTCATCAGGGGACAATTAAAGGGTCCCTTTAAGCATTTTTTTGTATATATACAGAGATGAAAACTCCCCAGACTTTTATATATATATTTTAAAAAGTGCTTGATAAAGAATGAACAATAATGACACTAGCAATGTCGATGGGTTGTATGGGCCCCCCAATAAAGTGAGCAAGCACCCCACTACCCCTGAGGGAGCCCCTCTCCTGTGTGTGTGACACTGACAGACTGATGGAGCCCCTCTCCTGTGTATGTGACACTGACAGACTGAGGGAGCCCCTCTCCTGTGTGTGTGACACTAACAGACTGATGGAGCCCCTCTGTGTGTGTGTGACACTGACAGACTAAGGGAGCCCCTCTCCTGTGTATGTGACACTGACAGACTGAGGGAGCCCCTCTCCTGTGTATGTGACACTGACAGACTGAGGGAGCCCCTCTCCTGTGTATGTGACACTGACAGACTGAGGGAACCCTCTCTCCTGTGTGTGACACTGACAGACTGAGGGAGCCTCTCTCTCCTGTGTATGTGACACTGACAGACTGAGGGAGCCCATCTCCTGTGTGTGACACTGACAGACTGAGGGAGTCCCTCTCCTGTGTATGTGACACTAACAGACTAAGGGAGCCCCTCTCCTGTGTATGTGACACTGACAGACTGAGGGAGCCCCTCTCCTGTGTATGTGACACTAACAGACTGAGGGAGCCCCTCTCCTGTGTGTGACACTGACAGACTGAGGGAGCCCCTCTCCTGTGTATGTGACACTAACAGACTGAGGGAGCCCCTCTCCTGTGTGTGACACTGACAGACTGAGGGAGCCCCTCTCCTGTGTGTGACACTGACAGACTGAGGGAGCCCCTCTCCTGTGTGTGACACTGACAGACTGAGGGAGCCCCTCTCCTGTGTGTGTGTGACACTGACAGACTGAGGGAGCCCCTCTCCTGTGTGTGACACTGACAGACTGAGGGAGCCCCTCTCCTGTGTATGTGACACTGACAGACTGAGGGAGCCCCTCTCCTGTGTATGTGACACTGACAGACTGAGGGAACCCTCTCTCCTGTGTGTGACACTGACAGACTGAGGGAGCCTCTCTCTCCTGTGTGTTACACTGACAGACTGAGGGAGCCCATCTCCTGTGTGTGACACTGACAGACTGAGGGAGCCCCTCTCCTGTGTATGTGACACTGACAAACTGAGGGAGCCCCTCTCCTGTGTATGTGACACTGACAGACTAAGGGAGCCCCTCTCCTGTGTATGTGACACTGACAGACTCAGGGAGCCCCTCTCCTGTGTATGTGACACTGACAGACTGAGGGAGCCCCTCTCCTGTGTGTGTGACTGACTGAGAACTCCAAAGCAGACTGGCCTTTTTCCCAGGTACACTTCCCACAATAACCTTGGAATGGTTAATGGCAGATGTCCACGAATACATAATGGAAAAGCAGCGGGCACGGGGGCGGTCCATCTTGGGAGCTGCTAACCCACCTCCCACCATTAACCCCCCCCCCCCAGCACTGCGTCCGGGTGGTGGGAACTACCAAACCCCTCCACGGTACATCAGGTGCCACACGTGTAACCAGCAGGGCCACATGCAGAGAGACTGTCCCAGAAACAGAAACCGCTCCACGTGGAATACTCCAACTAATTCCCCTCCCCAGCGACAGTGTGTATCCCAGGGAGCAGAAGGTTCCGTCCTTCCTCCCCAGCAGCAGTGTGAACCACAGGGAGCAGAAGGTGCCGTCCTTCCGACCCCAGCGGCAGTGTGTACCCCAGGGAGCAGAAGGTGCCGTCCTTCCTCCCCAGCGGCAGTGTGTACCCCAGGGAGCAGAAGGTGACGTCCTTCCTCCCCAGCGAAAGTGTGTATCCCAGGGAGCAGAAGGTGCCGTCCTTCCTCCCCAGCGGCAGTGTGTACCCCAGGGAGCAGAAGGTGCCGTCCTTCCTCCCCAGCGGCAGTGTGTACCCCAGGGAGCAGAAGGTGCCGTCCTTCCTCCCCAGCGGCAGTGTGTACCACAGGGAGCAGAAGGTGCCGTCCTTCCTCCCCAGCGACAGTGTGTATCCCAGGGAGCAGAAGGTGCCGTCCTTCCTCCCCAGCGACAGTGTGTATCCCAGGGAGCAGAAGGTGCCGTCCTTCCTCCCCAGCGGCAGTGTGTACCCCAGGGAGCAGAAGGTGCCGTCCTTCCTCTCTAGCGGCAG
This sequence comes from Discoglossus pictus, assembly GCA_027410445.1. Classification (NCBI taxonomy): domain Eukaryota; kingdom Metazoa; phylum Chordata; class Amphibia; order Anura; family Alytidae; genus Discoglossus; species Discoglossus pictus. Next base: position 116,921,843 of record CM050168.1, on the reverse strand, counting down.
TGTGTACCACAGGGAGCAGCAGAAGGTGCCGTCCTTCCTCCCCAGCGGCAGTGTGTACCCCAGGGAGCAGAAGGTGCCGTCCTTCCTCCCTAGCGGCAGTGTGTATCCCAGGGGGCCGAAGGTGTCATCCTTCCCCCCCACCCGCAGTGTGAACCCCAGGGAGCTGAAGGTGTCGCCCTCTCCCCCCAGCGACAGCTTACCCAAACAAGGGGAGACACCAATCTCCCAGACGGCGCAGATGGGACCGTGGTCTCTGTGCCTGACCTACCGGGATGCTGGACAGCCTGTCCAGATCCCCAACTACCCTCACTGGGACAACCGGAGGAGGGGGTAAGTACAAATTCCCCTCCCCAGCTAACTCCTAATGTGGCCCCAGGGTTAACAGAGGAAATGTTAACCCCCACTGACCCCCACCTTTCCCTGGCTACTGAGCCGGAATATGTCCCAAGTACCCCAGCAGAAGAGCTGACAGCGGGGCAGAGTGCAGTCGGCCTCTGCCCTTCCTTTGTCCCTTGTACAGAGCAGAATGTCCTGAAGGTTATACCAGCAGAAGAGCTGGCATCAGGGCAGAGTGCCGCTGGCCTCTGCCCCTCAAGTCCCCTCAGCATGTTGCCCCATCACCACAGCGAAATATCCAGGTGACTGGTTAGACTTCCCCCCAAAGGGGAGATGGGTGACGAAGTGCCTTTTGCCACTTTGTCCTGGAGAGGACTTATTGCCAGCCTCCTGCCCTGCGACTATGGCCCTGGGACATATTGCCCTTTAAAAACAGTATTCGGCCAATCCAGAGTGTATGTCACTGATTCTGGCCCTTTAAATACAGGGGGGTCATTCGGTACTTGCCCTGTGGGAGCGGTGATACCCCAGATAGCTATGCCATGGAGCCCATTCATATAATGAAAGACTTTAGGAAAGACTTTAGCGACATGGCAATTGGACTGTGTGAATAGGATCTGAGCGCTATTCGGTAGTTTTGTGCGCTCAGATCCCAGCTATCTGGGGATATGTGAAATGTCTGTGTGTTATGTGTAAAAGGTGACTTTATGTATTTTAAAGTGGTTTATGTTTTTTTTTGCAACCATGTGCTCAATGGAGTCTGCCTATCCCTGGATAATTGGATTACTTTCCCTTTGTCTCCAGTACAGAGGCCTCTGTAAAACCTGTTTGTAAAATGTATTTTCCCTCTCCTTGAAATGTTTATTGCTGTGAATGCTGTATGAAGTGTGCGTTTGTTTTGTTCTTGAAATGTGAGTAAAGGTGAATTGTAGTACTGCTGATGGGTTGTCGAACTAGAGAATTGATAAACAAATACTTTTGTCCGGACATCCCCAGGCCGATCCGTTGGGATCAGACCGTGTATGCCGGCTTATGGTCACGGGGGAGGTGTGTAACGGAACCCATCACTGTTTTACCCTGTTTTATGATTATTTAATTATTATGGTTAAAATATGATCCTACTGTTATACTGTATGTATGTTGGTTTATGCTCTGCAGAATATTAGCCCAGACTATTGCAGACCTTGGCATAATAGATAATCCTATTATAGAGACTCCTCATAAGATAAGGAAGTCTATTGTATTAAATGTTTTCATTATCAGACATAAGAACAAAGAAGTATAATCTGATCAATGTCTGATTGTATCAAAGTAGCCAGGTAACCTCCGAGGGGTGTGACCACACCTATTGTCTCTCTATGTGTATTGTGTGGCCAACTATGGGGGATGTGTATTACCTGTGGCCAAAGAGATGTGTATATATATTTCTGTAAAGGTAAATAAAGACAGTATTCTTTGACTCCCAATTGAGTGTCGTCCAATATGGGGGGTTGGGGCTGGTGAGACTGCAGTGCTTCTTGGATATTTTGCTGTATACCAACGGAGATACTGGACTTCGTGTTTCAACTCTGTTACAGGGCCTGCACATCCACATTAACATAAATCTATTAATTGCAAACAAATATATAATTACTAGAGAATTGCCCGTCAAAAAATTACCGCAATAAAATTGTAAGTGAGCTAATGCTGTTTGGTGTGTAATAATGAAATAAATAATACATTAATAAATTAATATACTTTACCTATTTTGAAGCATTGTGTTGAAGAGCTGGCAATGAGTTTTGATGTTGCTGCAGCATTAGTGGTGTGGAGCTGCTGTGTAAGCGTGCTGAATGTGTGCAGTGTAATACTGTGCGTGCGCGAGACCAAACCGTTAGCGTAGTTGTGTACTTCCGCATTGTCGTAAAATGGCGGGTAATGTGTGGTGTGCGTCTTAGCGGAAAAACCGTAGGTCTTTTGTGGTGTTTTGCGAGTTTCTTGTGGTGTTTTGCGTGTTTAGAGTGCTGAAGCCTCGATTTCGTTTTGTTCGGTGGCCATTTTTTCTCTTGCTTAGAGAATTTTTTAGTGTCTAAACTCTTTTATTTTTAGTTAAATGAAGGTGTTAGTTGTTTTTTTGAGGTCCTGGATGCTTTCTCTTGCTGTAGGTAAGCTTTCTATGTATGTGCTGTGTGTATTTATTGTGTTTTGATTTTTTTCATGTTCGCTAGTTGCGGCCGATTTTTGCGAGGTCGTAATGAGTGTTAACGTGTCTCGTATGTTGTTTGTGTTGCGAGGTAAAGTTTGCGAGGGTCGCAGTTGGTGTGTCGTGTTGTTTGCGTTACAACGTAAAGTTTGCGAGGGTCGCAGTTGCTGGCAAGGAGCGCCTTCGGCTACGCTCACAACTATATATGTGATCATCAAAAAATGTCCACTGCAAAGTAATAATGAGATATCTTCAGGCAGTGAACTAGCTTTGCTTTTATAGGAATACTCACATTATACTCGACTTCTCTCAAACTACAGAATAGTAATATATTACTATTGAATAAAATGTTATGCAAGTTCATGGCTAATTTCTCTTCATCAATATACTGTGTCAATGTTACTGGAGTTAAATACATGTATGCCTTTTGAAAAACATATTTGTACTTTGCCTGTTAAAAGCATATTTGTACTTATTTGATATTCCATTGACGAGTCATATGAATGGATTTTTAAATGTTTTACGTTCATAGAGGTTATTGTGTTGCAATATTCAGGGTTAAGCATTAATTTCCAGTTTATTATGAACACTACAAGTACTCTAGTTTAATCAAAAAATACATACAGGCTTGTTCCTCAGGATAGGCTAAAGGGGCATGGAACACAACTATTTTCTCATGCTTTAAAAAAGCAGCTTTAAACACTAACAAAGTTGTATTTTTTTGCATAAATAGAATATAAAGAGAAACTTCATTGAGACAAATATGAAGTTTACAGAGCATACGTACGTGTGTAGATCTCATAGGCAGACAGGTATAACTCATACACTAATAGTCCTGCTAATAAGTTGAAAGGGGCAAGCCTCCAAATCAGTTAAGTATTTGAATTTTTTTTCTTCCAGATTGAGAGTTTTTTTTTTTTTTAAAAACACACAGTGACACATAATAAAACACCCACTTTCATATACATCAAAAAAACAGGAATGATGTAAATGTCCATTTAATATTTAAATTCCTTAACTGTGTGTGACCCTAACACTTTCCCTGGCAGGATTTCTACTTATGTATTACGCTTTCTGCAAAGTAGCTTTCTAACATTACCTGTAAATATTCCACATTCCAATATCAAATCATGACCTCTTGTTCTCCTCCTAAATTATTTTTCCTCATAAATTGTGTCTTTGAATTGTCTCTGCTTATTAATACCCTTTTGGAGAACCAGACCCAGAACTGGACACAATATCTAGATGAGGTCTGACTAGGTATCTATAGACATGAGTATCAACCTTTATCTGCTCCTAATTTCTCTCCCAATATCTCCAAGCATCATCCTGGGTTTTCTTGCAGACATGTTGTATTTCTTTCCTACTTTTATATCATGTGTGATAATAACTCACAAGTCTTTCACATCTATGTAAGAAACTAACAACATCTGCATCTATTTTGTCTTAGGCTGTTAGTCTGCCTTTAGCTAGAGGGTATTGTTATCTTACATGGTATTTCTCAGACATTTAGTTCCATACTGTGGCATGTATATGGCTCTCACACTGTCATACATGATATTATATGACCTCTAACTGACTATCATACTTACAGGACAGTGATACACTCCTGGAACACATAGGTTTGGATGGTGTGCATCTGATTCCCTTCCAAGTCCCTACAGAAAAGAAATACAGACAAGTTATTAACCCCCTTTGCTTGAGGGGTGTAGTAACAAAAAAAACATTAGTAGTGTAATTATAATTTTTTTAACATGTATTTATAAAGTACCATCATATTCTGTAACATTAAGGAGATGGGATATAGTGAATACATAAAACAAACATTTTCAAAAACATACAGGTGTAAAGGCCCATGCTCCCATAAGAGCTTGCAATCTAAGAGCTTTAATGGGCCAGTGAGGTAGCAGGTCCCATGTACCGGAGGTGGTCACTGTCTTGTTTGAATGGCTGACATTAGGGAACAGGTTTTAGGCTTCTCTGAAGAGATTAGTTTTTAGAGATAGTTTTAAGGTATGAAGAGTGTGTGTGTGTGGGGGGGGGGGGGGGGGGGGGGTGTGAATGAAGAGTTACCAACATAGGGTGGGGCAGCACAAGAGAGGTCCTGGAGATGAGAGTGTAAGGAAGGGATGATAAGTGAATACAGACGTGCATCATGGGAAGAACAGAGGGGCGGTTAAGGGAGTGTATGGAGCTTAAAACTGGTCAGAATATGACATGTTTTGGACATGTGCAAGTTGTGCAAGTGATTGGATGTGGGGAGTGAAGGAAAGACCTGAATCCATATAAATGCAGTAACAATAACATGGATTTTCCCAGGACTGAATCACTTTAGAAAAAAGTGGATAACACAACATATGGCAGGTGTTTCTCTTGAAGAATAAGCTAAAACATGCTTGATTTTTTGGTGACAGAGTCCTGTTAAGTACTGTTAAGAAAATCACTCTGTTGGGAAGATCTCTTAACTTGTGTGACAGCCAAAATGTAGTAAATTCAAAGCTGTTTTGTTCTGTTACTAAATTATGTTTTTTAAAGAGCTTCCAGTTGCAAATATTCATATTTGTATTGGCAGGGGTGGTCAAAAATATCTAAAACTTAGAAGCCAGACAGGCTGTTTTCTATGAGCCTGGAAGGAAGTCCTTCATAGAGATGCATTTTACTCTGGAAAAATATTTAGGAGGTAGCAGTACACACCTATTGGTTCTATACTTTTGTACCAGATAAAATAATATTGTTAAAGGACATCTTTTGAGTGGCATTAATTTAATTTAAATGCAGTATTAATTTTTGTAGAGTTTTCTGGCTTCATTTGATTATATCATGAATATATTTTACACAGCAGCTTTCAAAAGATTGATCTCAGAATCTTTCAAAGATGCGGCATCTTCCAAGCAGCTCTGACCTTGGCATGTTGCTAAGATGGTTTTCGCTGGGGGAGGCAAGTGATACCTGGATGCCCACAAGATTGCAGAATCCTTTTACCGACGTGCAGGCAGCAAGAACTGTATGTTCTCACGCAAAATGCCAGTTTAGTTAAAAACATATAATATAATATTGAGTAAAAGAAGTGTTTACACAATAGTAAGAGAATGCTTACAGCATCCTATAAATCAAATATATTTTCAAAAATCTACAATTGAAAATTTTTGACTACAGCCTCTAATCCATTACCTTCTCTATGCAACTATGCTGCAGTCAAACATTTTGGATTCTACTAATTAACTTTCTGCGATGGGAGGTTTTGAATGTGGAAGAAGTATGTATCTACATAATGGGAATTTGACAGCAAAAACAACCAGTGCTTCCAAGACTACTGGAAAGCTACAAGGACACACACTAGAGAGAATGTAGCAGAGAGAATCAGATCTGAAAAGAAAATGGAACACACATGACATCCATGACTCTGAACTCATATATACTGCCTGGCACCACCAAGTAGAACAGTTGCAAACTAAATGGAGAAGCTTCAAAACTTTTTTCAAAGTTTTTAATTGTTTACTTGTATTTGCTATTATTGGCATATATAGCTGCACTGGTCAGTATTATAAGCTCCCTATAAATATTTTTATAGTTGGCTGTTATGTGTATTTTAGCTGCATTACCCAATATACACTCCCCAAATGGACAATAAATTACAAGCTCCATATAAGTGCCGATTACTTTCTTTACCACAACATTTTTCCCCTTTTGACGTCATCCTCCAATTGGTGGATTAACTGTTTTACAAAACAGAAAAATATACAACAATTTAAATAATCATTATGTGTTTGACTTGATTTTCTGTTCTTTGGTGATGTAGAGTAGCTTTGATAATATTCATATATATATATATATATATATATATATATATATACACACAAATAAGTAATTCCACTAATTGCAATGCTCTCTGGAAAAATTGGGGGGGACATGGAAATGAGTCCACAATGCATTTTCAGTTTTTAATCCAATACCAATTTATACATGGTTCCTTATAGCATATGCCTCCTGAAGCATAGGATGGATTATACACAAGTTAGGAAACACAGCCAGTATGAATGTCTAATCGAGTAGCCACCTTTAAAGGTTATGGAAAATATGTATAATTAACACCAAGTAGTTTAAATCTAAGACTCCCTCACCCTAGACTTATGCAGTTTTGATATTGCATTAATATTACAGTAGCTGAAACAATTATACAAGCTAGTGGTGGAGCTAGTGAATGGAGAGCCTGGTGCATAATACATTTGGGACTCCTTTTGCAACTTCTTTATATAAGGTAGTTGCCTGTAGGGGTTCAATAAATAATATAAACATACAGTATATGCAGGTAGTCAGATTATATCAAAAATATTTTTTGCCCCACTTCACACATATATTAAAAACTCCCCTTCACAGAGTGCCCCTACCATGTTTTGGTCCCTGGAGCTTTGCATCTGCTGTATTGACACCAGATACGTAATGATGTCAGAATGGTGCAAACACAAGCAGAACCATATTACTTATAAATCTGGTTATAATAGACACTCACAGCCAATTCAGACTAGGCATTTCTGTACAGATGGCATTTCTTGGGATTTCAGAGATAGAATTGTTCAGCATGTACCTGTAAGAGATAAATATAAGGACAACAAGAATATTTGGGTCCACTTATTGTTCTCTTCCCAGCCAGGTTAGAGTGCCAGTCTACCTCCTTGTCACTTTTAACCCAGCGTGCCCTTGTGTGGGGAAAGCCTTTTTTCTAATCCGCCATTCCAAAAGCCACTCAAAGAAGACATTTTGCGATTGATAATGGACACTGTCATCTTTCTCTAACTGCCTCCCTGAAGGCTCTGCTCTTGTTGCAATATTACCTATATCTTCATAGCTCTATCCCATTCATACTAACAGGTTGAAAACATTGTCTTGGACCATCAAGTTCAATCAGCCTATTATCCTCCTATTCTCTTTATATTCGGAAATATATCCAGTCCCTTTTGAAAATGATCTATTCAATCCATTGTCACAGCCTCATTTGAGCATGGATGTATTTATATAAGGTATCCCTTATAAAAGTAATCTGGCTAGTCTCTCTCTCATTGCCTTTATTAATAGTATTGGCCTTCTTTGAACCTTTGTACTCCATACTCCAAGTGAAATGTTACCAGGGATTTACTTATGAGCAGAATAATACTTGCTTCCCTTTTTACTATAGCCCACTTAAAGAACCACTGTACAATAAAAAAATGTATATTGAAATAATAATAATTAATAAAAATAATTAACCAGGGAAAAAAATCATAAAGCTATTTTTTAATTAGAAAAAGTTGATGCCTCAACTGGACCTTGGAGGGATCCACGATACTTTGGTGGAAAGTTGTGTGTGTTGAGAAGGGTATTTACATTTTTTGGAGAGCTGTGAGTTGCATCTGTTAAATTAAACTTCTTGCTTCAGGGCCTGTGATGGGGATGGGGCGCAGTGTCAATATAAATCTGATCCAATTATCATCATAGACTACTGATCTCTGCCTGCACCCTTATCTGTAACTCTTCCCACCACTAAGATATATATATATAAAACATATCCTCATGATCTATCTCTGAGGCAGTGATTCCTATATTTGTTAACAGAGTCTTTAAAAATTCAGATTTTCAGTGGGCCATTAATGCATGTTAAAATCTACCTTGCCTTTGCAGCTGCTGTCTGGCATTTGGTACCTGCTGTAATTTTGAGACAAGTGCCTTACCTACAGTGGGCCTTTAATGCATGCTAAAATCTTCATTGCCTTTGCAGCTGCTGTCTGGCATTGAGTACATGCTGTCATTTTGAGTGGAACATAAAATCAGGCATCGCACAATAATTGCAGCCCCTAATTGCTTGAGCTCTAAGCCTTCTGGAAAAGCTAGTTCTGTGCAACTATCATAAATCCAGTAGGATAATAACTCAATTAAAAAGTTGTCTTAATAAAAAATACTTACAGAAAATACAAAGACTCCAGTCCAGAGAATGAGCCAGGAACAACGGTGGAAACTTTGTTATTATCCAAAATACTGAAAAATAAGAATTATTGAAACACTGCGGAGTAATAATAGCAAGAAAGTAACAAACATTTTGAAATGGAAAGCTGGAGAGTGTGTAAATTACTGAAATAAATCTGTTTTAAAATTATAAACTTTGTAGTGTAGGATGACTATTAGACCATCAGAGTTCCAGAGAGAGAGAAAAGGAAGGAATAAAAAGAGATATATAAGAGAAAAAGAAGATTTAAAGAAAGGTAATGGACAGAGAAAAGAGCAAAAACAAAATAAAGGGAAGAACAAAGAAGGTAAAGGAAAGAAAGATGGGGAAGAGAGATAGAATGAGAAATGAAACAGAGGTGACTGAAACAGGAGAGAAAGAAAAGAGTAGTGAGAAAGAGACGAGATAGAAACAATGTTTGAGAAATAAAAAAATAAAAGGCATGGGGAAATGAAGTGAAAGAGAGAGAAAGAAAAGAGAAGATTGAAAAAGGAGCTGCCTGTGTGGAGCGATAAAGACAGAGCGAGAGAACTTGCATACAGAGGATTTGCAGGCATATTTGCCAAAGAGAAGCTGCAAATCCTGGCAGAAATATTGGATAAAATAATGTAGCCAATGTATTATATTAAACCCCAGGGAAGAGACTGGGGGTTTGGACTTTCAGAGCAGTAAGAACTCCAGTATCAAACAGTCCCTGGAGTAGAGCATAAGGAGAGAAGGGTGGGCCTATGCTCTGCCCGCGGTTATTAATTTAAATAGTAAAAAGTATCCTGCATAAACTGAGACTAATTGTGAATGAAGAGTTTTGTTTCCCCCCTGTGACAGACAAGCTATCTAGGCACAGAGAGGGTGTTCCTGAAGCCAGTAAGTACCCGAATGTAAATTTTATTTTCATTTTGCTTTGTTATTTTTGTACGCTGACAAAAATTCTATTAAAAATTGGATAAACATATGGAAGCCTATTGAGTACTATGTACAAACAATGTCAGAAAACACAGAGAATAAGGAAGCAGAAGATGGTGGTTTGTCACAATATGTAAGTATATATATATATATATATATATATATATATATATATATATATATTATACATATTGTGACAAGGCACTACCACTAGCAGGATCAGTGCCCTGTATTAACCAACTCTCTTAACGAAGGAAAACGCAGGAGGCTTTTAAATAGTTTAATTACTTTATTAATGAGTAACCAGCAGCAAACAAAATAACCAAATGCAAAGTCCAAAATACTGTCTTCTTTCAGTTTACAGGGTCTTGGGTCTTTAATTCTGCAACTGCAGGATTCACTGCTCTCAAGCAAACAGTCCCATAACATGGTACAGGCCAGGACACTTGCCTGTCTCAGGAGTCCACTTTTGTAGGGGTTTGTCTGTATATTCTGGGCCACACAGAACACTCTCTTCCCAGTGTCTCTCAATCCTGTTGTCTTTATATTCCAGGTTACACTGAACACTCTCTTCTCAGTGTCTCTCAATCCTGCTGTCTGTATATTCCAGGCCACACTGAGCACTCTCTTCTCAGTGTCTCTCAATCCTGTTGTCTGTATATTCCAGGCCACACTGAACACTCTCTTCTCAGTGTCTCTCAATCCTGTTGTCTGTATATTCCAGGCCACACTGAACACTCTACTCTCAGGGTCTCTTAATCCTGCTGTCTGTATATTCCAGGCCGCACTGAACACTCACTTCCCGGTGTCTCTCAATCCAACTGTCTGTATATTTCAGGATGCACTGAACACTCTCTTCTCAGTGTCTCTCAATCCTGCTGTCTGTATATTAAAGGCCACACTGAACACTCTCTTCCCAGTGTCTCTCAATCCTCCTGTCTGTATATTCCAGGCCACACTGAACACTCTCTTGTCAGTGTCTCTCAATCCTCCTGTCTGTATGTTCCAGGTCACACTGAACACTCTCTTGTCAGTGTCTCTCAATCCTGTTGTCTGTATATTCCAGGCCACAATGAACACTCTCTTCTCCGTGTCTCTCAATCCAACTGTCTGTATATTCCAGGCCACACTGAACACTCTCTTCCCGGTGTCTCTCAGTCCAACTGTCTGTATTTTCCAGGCCACACTGAACACTCTCTTGCCAGTGTCTCTCAATCCAACTGTCTGTATATTCCAGGCCACACTGAACACTCTCTTGTCAGTGTCTCTCAATCTTCCTGTCTGTATATCCCAGGCCACACCGAACACTCTCTTGTCAGTGTCTCTCAATCCTGCTGTCTGTATATTCCAGGCTACACTGAGAACTCTCTTCTTATTGTCTCTCAATCCTGCTGTCTATATATTCGAGGCCACACTGAACACTCTCTTCTCAGTGTCTCTCGATCCTGCTGTCTGTATATTCCAGGCCACACTGAACACTCTCTTCTCAGTGTCTCTCAATCCTCCTGTCTGTATATTCCATGCCACACTGAACACTCTCTTCTCAGTGTCTCTCAATCCTGCTGTCTGTATATTCCAGGCCACACTGAACACTCTCTTCTCAGTGTCTCTCACTGGCTGTATGCTTCGGTATGCTGACCTAATGGGGAGACCACACTGATGTATCTGAGTGAGCTATTTAATGTTAGAGGTAACCCTCTGTTTGCTGGTCTGCACTCCACACCAATCTCTAGGGGGCACTCAGTCACACATCCTCCCCTTCAGCTCGACACCATGGGGTTGAGCAACCACGGCAAGAGGCTGTTTATGCAAGCTGAAACATCCTCTATACCAGGTCAGCTTACGCCACGTAGGCACTAGTGAGACTTCCTCATATTTGCAGAAGCTACTGCTTTTCCTGCTGTCTCCTTCTTTATTTTCCCTAAAGCATCTTTCTCAACATCACCCTCGAGAAGCTTGCAGACATCCTTGTCTTTTAATTGTAGGCTGTCATTATCAGCAGGTGTGGCCTTTTCTAATGTTGTAGCTTCAGTCATTTTGCAGGTTTGCTCTTCACTCTTTGTAAATTAATCATCCTTTGACCACATCATCTCTGAATCTTTGTACTATTCGTCTTTACGTTTTAAGAATTTCTTTGCAGGATCATCTGGGTCAAACTCTACAACTATTGATTCGTTCCACTCTTTCTGAATGGTTTCAACGGCACCTCTTCAAAAATCAACCCATTCGTTGAAGATGTGACTTTGAAATAATGCACTAACATCTTCTCCAGCCATGTTGCAATTCTCCAAAGAATTTCGGAAAGGCTCCAACCTTCTGTTTCCGGGCCATTTTGAGGCAGTCCTGGGCTATTAACTCAGAAGGACTTCCTGTGAAACCTTGGAGTAAAGCCTTACAATCACAGTGCCTCTTCTGTAACTCTTGTGATCTACTAGTCATCATGGCCTCTTGATTCACTTGTGCTCTGTGAATCTTCTGTGCCGCAACCAGTACTGTGACATCTCTGTTCTCACTTTCTATCTTTAGCTCCACCATCTCCATTTTATGCATTTAGGCTACTACTTCTCTCGCTCACTCTTTCACAACATTCCATTGCTCCTGGTTGCAGTATCTTTCATAGACTCCGAAGGCAGGTCCCCTCTCAGGGCTGCTTCTTGCTCTTGGATCTGCACCTCATCTTTCTTTCTGCTCACAGCAGGCATACTCGGTACCACTGTGCTTCCAATCATGCAAGGTCTGTGACTCTCTCTCTCTGCTAGGAAGGATCTCTCAGACTTCTAGTTTTGCTGGAATGTCTCTAGCTGTTCAGCAACTTCTGGCTTACACTCAACCGATAGGCTTGTACACGTCTTAGTATCCTTTTGAATTTGGGTTTCTGAAAAAAACTTGTGCTTTTAGCATCCTCAGATTTCACCAATATTTCTTCCTCTTTTAGTTGCTTCTCTACTTGCTTGCTTGCCAGGCTTCCAGCTTTTAATTTTTCTTTGCTGCCTTAAGCCACAGCTTCTCCTCATTTACTTGTTGCAAATCCAGTACACTCTGCTTACGCTGGTTCATCTGCTGCATGTTCAGCTCAACAATTTTCTCTGTCTTTTGCATCATGTACTCCCTGAATACTTCTGGCGACTCAGCCATTCTTTCTCCCTCTATTTCTCCTGTACAAGCTCCTGCTCCATGCTTCACATTTGAGCTTCCATGCAGCTTTGTGTGTACACAGGTCCTGGAGGTCAGTGTTAGTGTCTTCTGGACATGCGTCACTGTGTCTCCATATCAGATAGATCGGTCATCCTTGGTTCTTGTGGCCTATTCATCAGCAACGTCTTCGCTATCAGAGCTGTTTTACTCTCTGTTCTGTTACCATACATTCTATCCTCTTTTGTGTGTCTCGCAATTTCTTTGTTTGCTCCTTAAACTTCTCATTCATCTTATACACAGGAGGACTCTTCCTCTGTTGTCCTCAAACTTAGGTTTCCTTCGCCATTCAGGAATGTACTCTGGCATCAGCCTGATACCCTTCATTTTATAAGCAACTTGTCTGTCTTCCATTTCAGGATTTTTCCGTCCCACTGGGATAGAGTTTTTCTGTACTTCTTGCTTTACTTGTTCCCCGGCTTGCCTCTCCTTATCCATAGATCTTTGTTTTATCGCCACAGTAGACAGAGTATTCTCAGAATACTTTACAATTTTATTAGGACACATCACCATATTCTGCTTCTTATATCAACTCAGGGATGGTGGCTCCTTTTCACCATCTCAATCACCAGACTATTTTCTTATTGGTCTTCTACTTTAATAAGGATTCCAGTTTCTTCATCAAATATAGAATAGTCCTCTGATGTTTGAACACTGGCTACATTCATCCGTTCAATCTCTGCTTTCTCTGGGTAAGAGATCTTTGTCAGGCACCTTCTTTCTCTAGTATTCTCCACCTCAGGAGTATTCACCAAGCACAGGTGACACAGCTCCAGTTGTTGGAAACCTCTTAATTATTGACCACATAGATTAGATGGGTATTTTCAGGTGTGAAGCTATTTTCAGGTGTGAAGCTATTTTTATAACCACTGCTTAATTTATGAAGGTCAACAACGTTTTGGCCCATTTCATTTGTGTATTCACTGATATTCCCCATGTCGATGGATGGCTAAGGGTATTTGGCTTGAGTGTCATCCTTTATTTATACCCCAGTGGAACAGAAAGTCATTGATGGCCACTTAAAAAGACACTTTCACTCCAACAGGAACTTGGTTTCAACTTAAAGAACATTAAATATCTACGTTGTACTATCCTTTTTTCTCTACAGTAAATCATTGCAGAGATATTCAGTATTCTTTGTGTGGTTCACGTATGCTGATCTGTTGCTCAATATGCTAATAAGTGGCTCATAGTGCTTGATATGGATGGGAGAGGATCTAACTGCATGATAACATTAGGAACATTTTTTGACACCAAAACTGATAAACAGATTATAATCCTATTTAACAAGCAATAGAAGTTAATTAGTAGTGAGCTGCTCATTTGCATTATAACATAGCACAGACAATGCTGAATTACTTACAGTACTGTACTGTACAGTCAGTTTTTCCCACTGTTTATGAATAACAAATAAAATTAATTTTGGTACATTAGGAAATATTTTCTTTAAGAGTTCCTAAAGATTAAAAAAGTAAAATATGAATATTGGTCAATTAAACTTTGTTCAAAATAATTTCTAAGCATGCCAATAACAGGCACACTTGTTTCTGAAAATATTTATTTTTTATAAAGCTCTTTTTTATTTGAATAATTTTACCTCACTTAAAGGTTAGATTTATGCCATATTGCAGTGTAAGATCAAGTTGATAAATTGCAGGTTTGCAAGTCTGATCGCATATTGGACCCCTGAACCTAATTCATTGACACGTGACCTCCATGTTTTACTGCCGTAATAATGACTTTTTTTATTGGCTGATTCTAAATGGGCGGTTACGGGCTTGCTTAATTGATGATGTTCCCGCCCTGAACTGCTCCGAACCAGTGCATGGTTTACGGTTTCGGCTTTGGGACAGTAACTTGCGGCCTTGAGCAATTAAATAGCATTGCAATCGGAGACGAACGGGAGCCCGCAACTTACCTGCAGACAATCGGGCGTCTGTGATCGAATTGCGGGCTTGAAATTGAATATGGCCCAACATCTGCTCCCACTTCAGAAATCTGGTTACCACAAACCAAAATGGCAGATCCCACAGCAAGAAAAAATGCAGTATATTACATAGTTACATAGTTACATAGGGCCTCATTCTATTATCGGCCGTAAACCGGCCGTAAGGCTGCGATTCCTTGCGGGGGTCCCGTTACCTCGCAATTCAATTAAACGGCCCCGCAAGGATCTCCTCTTACGGCCGGCCGTAAATCTTGCAACCGGCCGTAAGCTCTGAAATCTAAAAAGTCAAAAATAAAATTCAAGACAGCTCTGTAAAGCTCTGTAAATGCTAGGGATCATATTGGGGGACATGAGGATTAAAAGTAACCCAACTCTCAAGCTTGCACATCAGCCCAAACCCGAGTTTAAATTAACTGTTTATTTTTTCTGGCTGCGGCGTGGGCGAGTCTGAGGGGCTCCAAGCCCTATGGACTTTTTACATGGATATTTGACGTATATTAAAAAATATATATTTTACGGATTTGAGTATAGGGGAATTTTGTGCTATTTTTGCTAACACCGAAAATCACTTTATAGTCTTCTCAAAGTGCAGGATGGCTTTATTTGGGCTATATTTCGTGCTTAATTGGTGCTAGCGGGACCTCTTTCCTGCAAGTAAGCTGCGGCTCGGTTTTAGCCTTGCAGAGAGGGTTCCCGGAGCAATTGAATTGCAAATAGGATTTTCTTACGGCCGATTTCCTTGCGGCCGTTTTAGATCAAAGGATTTCCTCCGGCGCGAGCGGCCGCAAGAGATAGCAAGGCACCGGCGGCAAGCCTGCCGGAATCCGCGGCCGGAGGGGAATAGAATAGCAGAATAGCTTGCGGCCGGTCCTTGAGGCCCCGCAACGGCTGCGGCCGCTAATAGAATGAGGCCCATAGTATTTAAGGTTGAAAAAAGACTTTCAGTCCATCAAGTTCAACCTTTTAAGATCTCCTCTGATCTGTAATATGCGGATTAACTATTAATTTATTAGTTGTTAATTAATTATTAATCAATTATTTAATGTTTTTTTGTTTTTTTTAAATTATTAATTAGTCCAGAGGAAGGCAAATAGGAAAAAAAAAACAAAAAAAAAACAAGCGAGACTTAGCCAATTGTCTCAAAGGGAAATGTAAAAAAAATTGGTTCAATACTGCCTCTCTAATTATCCATGATTTCCCTGAATTCCCTTTTTAATTAGAAATAAATCTAGTCCCCTTTTAAAGTTATCTATCGAATCCGCTGTCACCACCTCCTCTGGTAGAGAATTCCACAGATTAACCACCCTTACTGTGAAGAACCCTTTTCTTTCTTTTAGGTGGAATCTTTTTACTTCTAAACTCAAGGGACGCCTTTTTTCTAGAGAAAATAAGTTTAATTTGGTAAGTCTTTCTTCATAACTTAGCCCCTCCATTCCCCTTATTAGTTTTGTTGCCCTTTTCTGTACCTTTTCCAGCTCTAAAATGTCCTTTTTATGAAGTGGTGCCCAAAATTGTACTCCATATTCCATATGAGGACGTACTAGAGATTTGTATAGTGGCAGAATTATATTTGCTTTCCTGGCTTCTATACCCTTCTTAATACATGCTAATATTTTATTTGCCTTTGCAGCTGCTGCTTGGCTTTGAACACTGTTACCTAGGTGGTTGTCCACAAGCACTCCCAAATCCCTTTCAATATCTGATACACCTAGATTTGCTCCATTAAGATTATAAATTGCATGGCTATTTTTCCTTCCCAGATGCATAACCTTACATTTATTCGTATTAAATCTCATCTGCCATTTAGATGCCCATTCCTCAATTTTATGTAAATCCCCTTGGAGGGAAAACACATCATTATCTGATTTAATTACCTTGCACTACTTTGTGTCATCAGCGAAAATGGAGACCCCACACTCCAATCCTACGTCTAAGTCATTAATAAATATGGTAAAAAGGAGAGGACCTAATACTGAACCCTGAGGAACCCCACTTACCACATTAGTCCAATCCATTTACGACAACCCTTTGCTTCCTGTCTTTTAGTCAGCTCTCAATCCATGAGCAGATATTTACTGCAATTCCTGTATTCCTTAGTTTGCCCAATAGTCTCCCATGTGGCACTGTATCAAAAGCCTTTGCAAAATCCAAAAAGACTACATCCACTGAGTTGCCTTGATCCAGGTTCCTACTAACCTCCTCATAGAAACTAATTAGATTTGTTTGACATGACCTATCCCTCATAAATCCATGTTGACTCCTACTTATAATCCTGTTCAAATAGACATATTCTTGTATATTATCCCTTATTAACCCTTCTAAAAGCTTCCCCACTACAGAAGTGAGGCTCACTGGTCTATAATTCCCCGGATTTGCTCTTGCTCCCTTTTTAAATATAGGTATCACATTAGCTTTTCTCCAGTCATCTGGTAGAGACCCTGTGTTGAGTGAATCTTGAAAAATTAGAAAAACAGAAGCCAGGGCTATATGAAATACAGAATATAATTCTATTTTAAAATAATTTTCCCTATTACCAAGTCTAGATCTTCATAATAGTATATTTTACAAATGTGACCACAGTGGCCTTTTAAGCATACACTGTTGAGGAAATTATTTATTTAGGCAGTGCACCTGTCAGTATATATTAGACGTTATATAAAGTTTTGTCCTGCCCGCATACTATCTAGCAGGTAACTTTCTGTCCTGTCATGTTCATTAGGATATTACAGACTGTTCTGTACATTTACACCAGTAAAGGGCACTTATCACTGATGAGACACAGGAAGCAGAGCCTCATTACTACATGCTGAAAGGTATTTTAGTTAATGCACTAGAAAATATATTAACTGTCCTCTTAGGTTTCTTTTTTGTATGAGAATGGCAGCATCGGTCTAATAATATATATATATATATATATATATATATATATATATCACCTATAATAGTTATCAGTTGTGAGTAAGAGGAGGGAGAGAGGGAAAGATGGAGGTAGGGAGAGAAAGGGAAGGAGGCAGAGAGAAAGAGGGGGGGAGGGAGGGAGAGAGAGAAGATAGAGGAGAGGGAGAGAGATGGCGAAAAAAAAGCTCTAAGTGGGATTTAAAAAAATGTAAACACGATTTGGTGCCAAAACCGTGCTATCGCGGGATTTAGCACTAAGAAGCGGATTTGAAAGTGAAACCGCACTATAGTGAATCAGCAATATGCAGTGAAACGCAAATCGGGGTATACCTGTATATAACTGAATTTGTCTGAATTCTGAGCTGGAAGCAGGTTTTTTACTTGCTTTAGACATTTAAATGTGAACACAGATGTACTTTTTATTTGCTGTACTACTGTATGGTGGAGGGCTTCTTCCCCTGCAGCGAGCAGTTTCCTATTGACCCCTGCAGAATCTACCTTTTTGGAGCCCCTAGGTGTGAAGTGGAGGAGCCCCTGTGAGTGAGTATGCAAGGTATGCATGGACCCATTTTTGCCTTTTCTGTGTTTACTTTTTTTTTTTTTTTTTAAGCCAGGAACCAGTTTTTTTTTTAAGTGGTGCCCCTCAGAGGATAGCACCACTAGGAGACTGCTTAGTTGGCCTAATGGATAATCCAGCCATGGATCCCTGTTTTCATATAGCCCTGGCTCCTGAAAGGGAAGGTGCACCATTTTCACAGGGATTAAGTTAGAATATGGAGATGCAAAGCTTGCTGCCAATCCACCTGACATAGGGGCTCGGTAATGGCCCAACATTCATGTTTTATATATATACTAGCGTATTGCCCGTCAAAAAATGACGGCAATCAGATGTGTATGTTTTAAAAGTTGTTTAGTTATTAATATACATATGGAATTGTAAGGTAGCTAATGTTGTTTTCTGTGTACTACTGAAATATAGAAATCAAATTAATAAATGAATTTACGTATTTTTATGCATTGTGTTGAAGAGCTGGCAATCTGTGTTGATGTTGCAGCAGCATTAGTGTTGTGGAGGTACTGTGTAAGCGTGATGAACGTGTGCAGTGTAATAGTGTGCGTGCGCGATCCGAAACCGTTAATGTAACTGTGTACTTCCTAAAATGGCGGATAATGTGTGGTATGCGTCTTAGCGGATTATCGGTACGTGTTTTCCGTGGTTATAGTGCTGTCGCCTGGTTTTCGTTTTGTTCGTGCTGCATTTTTTCTGCGGCGCTCATTGCCAAAGTACTACTGTTTAACGTCTCGCCTCGCTGCGCGAGGCTCGCCGGGCAATGATCGCCTGCGGCGCTCATCGCTCAGCCCTGCGGCGCTCATTGCCAAAGTACTACGGTTTAACGGCGGGCAATGATCGCCTGCGGCGCTCATCACTCAGCCCGCTAAAGTACTACGGTTTAACAGTAAATATGGTCAAACGGTCAAATGACGGTCACTAAAAATTAAATGTAGTGAAATGTGTTTGCCACACAACGTGACGCTACATTTGTCCCTTTTTTTTTTTCTTAAAATAAATACAATTTTTTATTTTTTTTGTAACTTGCAACTTATATTTCACATCAAATGCGTTGGTTTAGGCGGGAAATCCGATGTTGCGCGAGACAAAGTCGTTAAATCTGTGTTAATGCGTAAAGCTGTAATTGTGTTTCGTAAAATTTACTCACTACTGTCTTTTTACTCATTGCGCGGTTAATCCGCATCCTTTATCTCGTTGTTTTTCAAACACATACGTCTGTGGCTGTGTTTTACGCAGTTCGTAGTAGTATAGCCTCGTTTTCATTTTTTTCGGCGGCCATTTTTTTCTCGCTTAGCCGATTTTCGATCTTTGTAACTCGGCTAAATCGATCTAAATTGCAGTTCCAACTCACTTCCAGACGTCCTGCCTGGTTCCCCATGCTGTAAGTGACCTTTGTTTTATTTTTTAGTGTGTATTTAGTGTTTTGTTTACTGTTTTTGTTCCGCCGCTTATCTCGTAATTTTTTTCACCTCGTATTTTTTTTCTAAGTGCTACGGTTTAACGTCTCGCCTCGCTACGCGAGGCTCGCCTGCAATGAGCGCCTGCGGCGCTCATTGCCAAAGTGCTACGATTTAATATAACGGCTCGCCTCGCTACGCGAGGCTCGCCTGCAATGAGCGCCTGCGGCGCTCATTGCCAAAGTGCTACAATTTAACGGCTCGCCTCGCTGCGCGAGGCTTGCCTGCAATGAGCGCACTATGCAACACAGCGTGACGACGAATCATAGTTAGACAATTATAATATGTGATTAGAATTCTTAACAGATATTAAAAGGACATGCTGAGGGAAAGAGTGTTTAAAAGAGAGTGGGGGTAGGAAATTAATGGAAAGATGGAAAAGAAGATATTGATGAATGACGGTAAGATAAACAGTGGTGGCTAGATAGAGATTGTGAGGACGAGATAGTGTGGGTGGAGGTAGGTAGAGGGGATAAGGATTAGATAAAGAGGAGTAGGTGGGGTATTTTAAAGAATGGGTGACATGGATGATAGTGACAAGGGCAGGGGATAGATACTTGGCATGCGGAGGATAGATAGAGAATAGTTGTGGGGTAGATAGGGTTAGATGAGGCATTTACAAAAATGTGAGGTTATAGCTTTATTGTGTGTCTCCTACCCTCCATCCAATCTTTGTTTTTCCCCTAAGTCTCAGGAGAGCTAGAGAAGAGGAAGGGATAGGGGATTACAATAGAAGAAGAGAAGTCTTGTGGAGGACAAATGAAATTAACTTGTACCACTTTTCTACTCTGGCTCTTTGAGGGTGAGAGACATATTGGAGAGCAGAGAAAGAGGAGAGTAGAGGGCATGGCGCAGTCCTCCTGTGGTGAGAAGAGAGTGGGAAATAAAGAGAGAGATAATATTTAGGAAGATAGAAGAGTGGGTAATTAGGGAACAGGAAGAAAAGAGCACACTGGGATAGAGAGGGAGAGGGAGATAAAAGTGCACAGATGAGAGACAGCAGTGTTCACAAAGATAAGAGAGAGCACACCAGGTGACAAAGAAAGGATGGCAACTAATGGGTGAGCGAGCTGACTATGGGAAAGAGAAAAAAGGTCTTAGAAAGGAGATAGAAGGAGAGCAAATTTAAGAAAGGAAAATGAGAGAGAGGATGACATAGATTTATAGTGAGGAAACTTGTAGAACAAATACACAGTTATCAATTATTTAAAATGTAAAGAAGTAAGATTAAAAACTCAGATAATCTGAATCATAATATGACATCACTAATCCAGCATTAGTCTTCTTGAAACCATTATGACACAGTAAGACACATAGGATTTCATTAAATAAAATAGTTATATAATTCCCAGGTTAATATAAACAAAAAACTTACAGCCACTGCAGTGAATTTAGGTCCTTAAAAACACCGGCTTTCAGTGTGGTGATGCGATTGTGACTTAGAAACCTGTCATAGAAAGCAAAAATCTTCAGTTGTATGCCAGAGAGTGAGAACATCAAGTCACAAACGGATAGAAGTGAGCTTATAAAAATGAAGGAAGAGAGGCCCCGCTTACTTAGTATACAATTGGAAACGTATTTAAAACCCTGCTATTGACACAGTTACTGTGCTTTACAAGTGAACTTCATTTTATGACAACTCCTGTCACTGTGGAGCTTAGCAGAGGCTGCGGAGTACACAGCATTTACAGCACTGACTTTTTTGGAAATATTGCATAAGTAGAGTGAATGGCTTTGTACTCAGTGGACCAGAGCCAACAGCTTTGTACTGCACTGGGCCAGAGCCAACAGCTTTGTACTCCACAGTGCCAGAGCCAACAGCTTTGTACTCCACAGAGGCAGAGCCAACAGCTTTGTACTGCACTGGGCCAGAGCCAACAGCTTTGTACTCCACTGAGCCAGAGCCAACAGCTTTGTACTCCTCTGGGCCAGAGCCAACAGCTTTGTACTGCACTGGGTCGGAGCCAACAGCTTTGTACTCCACAGGGCCAGAGCCAACACCTTTGTACTGCACTGGGCCAGAGCCAACAGCTTTGTAATCCACAGGGCCAGAGCCAACTGTTTTGTACCCCACTCAGCCAGAGCCAAAAGATTTGTACTCCACGGGTAAAGAGCCAACAGTGTTGTAGTCCACAGGGCAGAGACAACAGATTTTACTCAGCTGGGCCGAACCAAAGGCTTTGTATTCAGTGGGGCAGAGCTAACGGCTTTGTACTTGGAGCAGTTGTGTTAAGGGCTTTGTAGACTGTGAGGGAAGCACTAAAGGTATTCAGTGGGGCACAGCTAACAGTTTTCTACTATGTGGGGCAGAGCTAACGGCTTTGTACTCAAAGGGGTTGAGCTATGGATATGCTTTACAAGTGAACTTCATTTTATGACAACTCCTGTCACTGTGGAGCTTAGCAGAGGCTGCTGAGTACACTGCATTTACAGCACTGACTTTTTTTTGGCAATATCGCATCGGCAGAGCGAATGTCTTTGTACTCAGTGGACCAGAGCCAACAGTTTTGATCTCCACAGAGCTGGCGTCAACAGCTTTGTTCTCCATTGAGCCAGAGCCAACAGCTTTGTACTCCACTGAGCCAGAGCCAACAGCTTTGTACTCCACTGAACCAGAGCCAACAGCTTTGTACTCCACTGAGCCAGAGCCAACAGCATTTTACTCCAAGGGGCCAGAACCAACAGCTTTGTACTCCATGGAGCCAGAGCCAGCAGCTTTAAACTCCACTGGGTCAGAGCCAACAGTGTTGTACTCCCCTGGGCTAGAGCCAACAGCTTTGTACTCCATGGAGCCAGAGCCAACATATTTGTACTCCACAGAGCCGGGGACAACTGCTTTGTCCTCCACAGGGCCAGAGCCAACAGCTTTGTACTCCCCTGGGCCAGAGCCAGCAGCTTTGTACTCCATGGGACCAGAACCAACAGCTTTGTACTGCACAGGGCAGAGCCAACAGCTTTGTATTCAGTTTGGCAGAACTAAAGTCTTTGTACTTGGAGCAGTTGAATTAAGGGCTTTGTAGATTGTGGGGTAAGCGCTAAAGGTACTTTGTGGGGCACAGTTGACAGTTTGTTCTACTCTGTGGGGCAGAGCTAACGGCTTTGTACTCAAAGGGGTTGAGCTATGGACATGAGGTCAGAACCTGCAAGACTAAGCTCATCTAACCAAGACCCACCAGTTTATTATCATTATTTTTTCTGTCTTGATTGTGGTTTTATAAATCTTATGGTTCATTCAGATGAAAGAGAAGCAGAAAACCTATTTCCTCTTACTCACAGCGTCTTGAGCCTGAAGAGTCCAGCAAATGCGAGATGTGGGATGGAGCGAATTCTGTTGTTCTGTAGTAAACTGGAAAAAAGGGAGAAATTAGAGTAAGAGTAGGGTGTGTATTTACTGATTATCTCCACAGGACTACATGTCTTATAATCAGTAATCAAAGCAGTGGTCAGAAGCCAATTACTGTGTGTCCAGTAACCAGACATTAAAGGGACTCTGAACTTGCTGATACTGTGCTGCACCATTATATACAGCAGTCAAAATCGAGTAGAAAATGGGTAATCACTTTTCATTTGACACTCCTTTTACTATTGCTGCAGATTTAGCTCAAACTGTTTATTTACCTGGAATCTTAGCAGGTGTTCGCTGCACCACATAAACTCCCTTGAAATGCTTTTTACTTACTGCTAAATTAAATTTCTATTTTTTTTGCCTTTGGGAATAATCTAAATAACTCATAGGAATAAGCATGACATTTTATAATTGTAACAAACAAAGTGCATTGTCATTTAATTTATGCTAGTACATTTGTTTATATCCTTTCAGAAATTCCAGACCCAAAATGCTCCACACAGCCGTTAGAGGGGACTGTTTGAGAATTCCCTAAGTTATCAAAAAATATCTTATAGTGAAATATGCATATGGTTTAAAAAATCTAAAAACTTTTTTTATCTGGTTTCAGACCTTGGTTTAGCGATGTAGAGCATTACTGATAAATTATATGTCTCTTTAAGTCTCAACTATCCAGCTGTCAAAAGGCAGGTCTTCCAAGTCCTTTAATTAAACTTCAGCTGTAACCTCGTGACAGTGATTGCAGCACTCTGATCTTTAGATCCATTTGCTCTCTCCAGATTACTCACAGCTTTTCCAGGTTACGGTACAAGCTGAAGACCCCATTTTGTAGAGATCGTATTTTGTTGTCCTTCAGATCTCTAGACAGAAAAGAACAAACATCACAGTACACTGAGACAGAAGGGAGATGCAAAACACACACAGCATGGGCGTAAAAAAAGCAGACAGTACATTTTGGTTAAGTCAGTTAACTCACTACAAGATCAACTAAACAAACATAGTGATAGATTGAGCATTTAAAGAGAGAGAGAGCAAATGTGAGCCAGAACAATATATTTATTAGCTACTATTAAAGGACCACTGTCAAGAGATTTTCTATATGGTCTTTTGAATAAGTAAACTTGACAATATAAAAACATTTTTAGAAAGCAAAAGTGTAATAATTAATTAAATAAATAAGCACGCCTTGGACTTTTTCACATTTTGTAGTGAAACTGGATTTAAAATGGATTAAACCGGTATTATGACACCAATCCACACAAAAAAAGTTTATAATGTCAAAGTAGGAAAATGTACATAAAAAAACCCTGAAAAGGTTCAATTGTAAAAGTCAAAGCCTTAAAAGTCCAATTCCCATCTCCTCTCTCTCCTTTGGCTGGCTTCTGCAGATATATCTCCTAATCCAGGCCCCTCACCTAACATTCCCATTTTCAGGTGATATTATCTGACCACTAGGGGCAGATAACATATTACATACTAGAGCCATTAACCTCAATTGACTTTCTATGAGATCCCTTCCCCCTCCCACTAAAAAAAAACAAAAAAAACTTTCTAACTTTGCATACCTTCTTACCTAAGTAAACTTTCACTTCTCTTCTGACCCTTGCTACTCCTTATCTGTTTATTCTTGCCCAGGTTTCTGCCTCTTCCATTGCCTTTAGATTGTGAGTAGCAAGTTTCCAATCTTGTAGGGTGCTTTGGAAAATATCACTTTCTACAAAGATTCTAAACTCAAAAGAGGGCCCTCAATTTTCTGCAGTTTGTTAACATTGTATTGTACTCTTCCTTGTTCTTATCCCCTATACAGCGCTACAGAGTATGTTGGTACATTATAAATAAAAGTTAATAATAAAATAAAAAGCCCTAAATAAGTTATGGTACTTTCATAAATCAAATGATTAGTTGTAGTCCCCCTGTGTGCAATTAATACACCATTTTCTGGAAGGGTCCAGAGGTTGTTAGAGAGCATATCTAAAACAAACAGCATCATGAAGACAAAGGTGCTATCAAAACAAGTCTGGAATAAAGTTCTGGAGATGGGTTAGGTTATAAAACAATATCATAAATTTAGAACATTCCCCAGAACATTATTAAACCCTTTATTAAAAAATAGAAATAAGATAGCAGAATTGTGCCTCAGTCTAGAGAAGACCAGAAGCTCTGTGACCAGGTAAGGAAGGTATTAGTTAGAGAAGCAACAAAGAGGGAGCTGGAGAGATCCACAACTGAGATGGAAGAAACAGTCCATGAGACATCTATGACCTGGACAAAACCCCCATATCAAATCCTATTTGAAGTTTGCCACAAAGCATTTGAGAAATTGTTCTACCAAGTACTAACACAGAGGCGTGAATATTTAACCCAAGAAATGCTGGTATTTTTAATAAATATTTTGCACTTTTTAAAAGGCATATTAAACTTTTTTAGATTCTAAAAAAAACATTTTTTCTTTTGTTCAAGTCTAGGCTCTTTCTTGCTATATAACATACTATAGGACTGGTCACTTACAGGGCTGTGACGTTGGAGGACACCAGTGGCACAGAGTGAAGTTGGCAATTGGAGCAGTCTATCACAAGTTTCCAGCACTTGCATTGCACAGGATAAACGTCCAACACTAGAATAGAGCGTAGAATATAGAATAGAGGGTTAGATATAAGGAGACATACATTATATATACATATACTAAACTAGTATAAGAGACACACATTTGAAAAAGACCAAAGTTTTATAACTTGTTCTATGGAATGGAACCTATTTCCAATCGGATATGTAGCTGAGCAAAATGGCTACACTGTAACTGTGGGATTTTGTACTTGCTATGTAGCCATTCCAATCCTACAAACAGAACCATAAACTGGGGACCACGTACTAGGGCTGTTTAAACGTGTAACGAAATCCCCTATTTTACAGACTTCACAAACCCACCTGTTCGGTTATTTGAGGAGTTACAATGGGCTTTCGTGGAAATAACTAAGACAAACTTCAGTCGACGATTCTGAGAACTGCGTTAGTGGGATCTGAGCACTATTCGCCTAGAATATGCACTCAGATCTCAGCTCTCTGGGGATATGTGGAACTTCAAGTTTACATTGTGTCAAAACAAAGTTATACATTTTTATTCTGTTTTATTAAAACAAAGAAGCCATGTTTCTTTCTTCCTGGAGATAATTAAGGCTCTCTGTGCTACCTTAAGTTAATTATCTCCAGGATAGAAAAGAGGGAGTGATTTCTGTGTAAGGTGAGTGCTTATGCTATAGCCACTGTGATTGGCTACTGTTTTACCTTTGTCCACCAGGTGGAAGACTTGCATAAATACCGGGCGGGTAGCCCACAGTAAAAGAGTTCATGTTTACCCCTTCATGAAGTTTTGACTCATGTTTGGGGGATTGGGAGCTATAATCACTTCGTTTCAGCTGGAGTTCGGAAGAAGCTGCAAGGATCATCGCTGCACGAATGCAAGGATCCTTTACACTGGTGGCAAGCGGCGGGATTTCCTCCCGAACGGATATACCGAACTGAAACTGGTGAATGGCGCATAGATACGAACGCTTGAAACGAACCACACTAAAGGAACTGCTGGAAGCTCGAGGCATAGCGGCAAGCAACAAAACGAAAGCCACGCTAATAGCCGAAGTACTGGAGAGCGATCAAACCGGCGAACCACAAATGTCGAATACAGAGGAAACAGACTTCCAGAGGGACGTGAGATGGAGACTCAGCCTGGTAGGACCTAACCCTGCACCAGAGATCGTGGTACAGATCTTGGCACAAGCTACTGAGACCCAGAATGCCAGGGAAGCACGAGAAGCCAGAGACAGATCACCTCCAGTGGATATATTGTCGCTATCTGGATCTACAATGGGGCGTCAGCGGAAAATTAACTACGCTGCATTTAAAAGCTTTGTGGAAGGTGAGATGGATATTGACAATTACTTGCAAGATTTTGAAAGACAATGTGTGTTAGAAGATTTGGAAAGAGCTAACTGGGCTGCCGTAGTAAGTAGTAAACTATCAGGTAGAGCAGCCGAAGCATTGAGAGCTGTGCCGGATGGGGATATACAAAACTATGACAAGATAAAAGAGATTTTGTTAGCCCGGTACGCTGTAACCCCTGAAGCCCATCGAAGGAAATTCAGGGCTCTCAGAAGACAAGGTAAAGATTCCTATACGGAGTGGGCATTTCGTATGCAGCGCGCTGCCAGCAATTGGATGCAAGGGAATCAGGCAACTACTTTAGAGGATGCTGTGCAGTTGTTGTTGCTAGAACAATTTTTTGATTATACCCCAGCGGAGGTGAGAGATTGGGTCAGAGACAGAAAGCCAAAAACGGTAGAGGAGGCAGCACGGCTGGCAGACGAATTTCATGAGAGCACGATGGAAACCGAGGGGTCCAGAGCCCGCGGCCTGCCTCTGGCCCGCCAACTATGCCACAGAGGGTACCACCACCAGGGGACAATACCACAAACAGAGGGTACCAAAGGACTGCTCCGATGTGTCATGGGTGCAAATAAGTGGGGCACATCAAACCTAACTGCCCACAACGCACTACAGACCGCTGGGGGCGGGCACCGATACCACAGACAAAAGCCGCCGCACACTGTGTGCAAGAGGATTACAATTATCTGCTTCAAGAGACACCCAGTGGCAATAGTGAAAATTGGGCCACCTTACATGAGGTAAACCCTGTACAAGCGGCTGGGGATAACAGGGCACATCATCGCCAGTCAGTAAAACTCAATGGGCAAGAGGCTCGAGGACTGAGAGACAGCGGGGCTACAATTACTTTGGTCCAGCCACACAGAGTCGCCCCGACCCAGCACACAGGACGCACCATTGCTGTAAGGGTAGCCGGAGGGGCAATTCACAAGTTACCAATGGCCCGAGTCCACATCGATTGGGGTACCGGGGCCAAGGCGGTGGAAGTGGGCATCATGCCAGATTTGCCCGCGGAAGTACTGCTGGGAAATGATCTAGGATGCCTGACGTCACAATTGGCAGCCTGCAGTACCGAAGGAGCCCTACCTGTTACCACCCGGCAGCAGTCCAGAGCTATGGAAGCCTCTCCCTCGACTCATGACCAGGTAAACGATAATCCTCTGACGATCCCCCTTGACCATACTTCTTACTGGGGTACCCCTCAAGACTTCGGGCAAGCACAACGGGAGGATCCCACCTTAAAAGGGTATAGGAGGAAGGCAGAACAACCCCAGGGAGACAGAGATCAGGCAAGGTTTAGCTGGGAAAAGGGTTTACTGTACCGAGTGACTGGGGGGACAGGGACAGGAGCGGGCCAGGTAGAAAAAAGACAGTTGATAGTGCCCCGTAAGTATCGGGTAGAACTGTTGCGGATTAGCCACGATATTCCCCTAGCAGGCCACTTAGGCATTAAAAAGACGAGGGACAGACTCACCCAGTCCTTTTTTTGGCCAGGGGTCACGGGAGATTTGCAAGATTACTGTAGGACCTGCAAAGTATGCCAAAAGGTAGGGAAGAGAGGGGATCACCCCAAGGCAAAGCTACGCCCCCTACCCATTATTGAGGAACCATTTTTCCGAGTGGCGGTTGATTTAGTCGGGCCACTCAGTAAACCCAGTCCATCCGGTAAGAAATACATTCTTACTGTGGTAGACTACGCTACCCGCTACCCCGAGGCTATAGCTCTGTCGAATATACATGCAGAGACGGTAGCGGAAGCACTAGTTCAGGTGTTCACTAGGGTGGCATTCCCTAGGGAGATAGTGTCCGATCAGGGAACCCAATTCACCGCGGTGATTACCCAACAACTCTGGCAGAGCTGTGGGGTAAAACCCATATTAAGTTCCCCCTATCACCTCCAAACCAATGGCCTCTGTGAACGATTTAACGGCACCCTTAAACAAATGCTCATCGCGTTCACAGAGACCTGCAGGAATTGGGAAAGATTCCTCCCTCATTTACTTTTTGCCTATAGGGAGGTTCCCCAGGAGTCCACCGGATTCTCTCCATTCGAGCTATTATACGGGAGACGGGTCCGGGGACCCCTGGACCTCGTGCGGGAACATTGGGAAGGTGATATGGAACAAGCAGGTACCCCTATAGTCTCCTTTGTACTAGAGCTGAGAGACCGGCTACAGACTCTGACCGAAACAGTTCGGGAGAACCTGCGAGCCGTCCAAAAGCGGCAAAAATACTGGTATGACAAGGGAGCTAGGGACCGTATATTAGAAATGTGAGGCAAAAAGTCCTAGTTCGGAAACCCATCAAAACAGATAAGTTGCAAGCCTTCTGGCAGGGCCACTACAGGGTCCTAGAGCGGATCAGTGATACCACGTACATTGTGGCAGACTGTTCCGATAATAGGATCCGGAGGTCCTTCCATGTAAATATGCTTAAGCCATATCTCGAGAGGCCAGAGGAGGTCTCCGCGGTATGCGCTCCAGCATATGAGGATAGCGAGGGTATCCCTCTACCAGATATGCTTCCCCAGAAACCCACAGGAGTAGACCAAGTACAGTTGGGGCCAGCATTAGGTTCCGAGGAACAAGCTCAGGTTTCCCAACTGTTAAAGGAATTTAGGGGCATGTTTTCTGCAGCCCCAGGGTATACGACCCTTGCAGTCCACCCAGTGGAGACCCAAGGCCAGTTACCCCTGCGGCAGCAGCCTTACCGAATTCCAGAGGCAGTACGGGAAAGTATGTTAACGGAACTCCAGGATATGTTAGAACTGGGCGTCATAGAACTGTTCCAAAGCCCCTGGGCTTCCCCAGTAGTCCTAGTTCCTAAAAAGGACGGTACCACTAGGTTCTGCGTGGACTACCGTAAACTAAATGATCGGACCGTTACCGATGCCTACCCCATGCCCAGAGTAGACAAGCTGCTAGACCGTATGGCTGGGGGGAATTACTTGACCACTATTGATCTGTGCAAGGGATATTGGCAAATCCCCTTGGAGCCTGGGGCCATTCCGAAGTCGGCATTTGTCACCCCATTTGGCCTATACCAGTTTAAGGTTATGCTATTTGGGATGAAGAATGCCCCCACCACTTTTCAAAGGATGGCGGACCGGCTCCTAGAGGGATTTCAGGGCTTCGCTTGTGCTTACCTGGACGATATAGCTATCTTCAGTGACACTTGGGAAGCTCACCTGGAACACATTTTAGTAGTGCTCAACCGAATTCAGCACGCTGGGCTCACGTTGAAGCCTGAGAAATGCCATGTGGGCATGGCGGAAGTCCAGTATTTAGGCCACAGAGTAGGGTCAGGGAAACAGAGACCAGAGCCCGCTAAAATTGAGGCCATCACCCAGTGGCCCCAACCACGGACAAAAACTCAGGTCATGGCATTCCTGGGTACCGCAGGTTATTACAGGAAATTTGTAGCGGATTACAGTACCCTGGCGAAGCCCTTGACAGACCTAACTAAAAAGTCCCTGCCCCGACAAGTAATCTGGTCAACTGAGTGTGAGGAGGCTTTCCAGAAACTCAAGGCTGCGTTAAGTGCATCTCCTGTGTTAGCGGCACCGGACCATACTAAAAGGTTTCTCGTCCACACAGATGCCTCAATGTTTGGACTGGGAGCAGTATTGAGCCAGGTGGGAGATGATGGCATGGATCACCCAGTGGCGTACCTGAGCAGAAAACTATTACCCCGCGAAGTCAGCTATGCCACTGTGGAGAAAGAGTGTCTGGCATTAGTCTGGGCACTTAAGAAGCTACAGCCTTACCTGTATGGACGCTCTTTCACCGTGCTGACGGACCACAACCCTTTAATTTGGCTCAACAGAGTGGCTGGCGATAACCCCAGATTACTCAGATGGAGCTTGGCGCTGCAACCTTATAATTTCACAATGCAGTACCGCCCTGGGAAACAGAATGCCAATGCCGATGGCCTCTCCCGGCAAACTGAACTGGAAAAGGCGTAATTATGGTTGGTTTCTGGATTACCGGACATCCCTTGGCCGACCCGTTAGGATCTAAGCAGGTATGCCGTTCCATGGGACTAAGGGGGAGCTGTGTAACGAAATCCCCTATTTTACAGACTTCACGAACCCACCTGTTCGGTTATTTGAGGAGTTACAATGGGCTTTCGTGGAAATAACTAATAAACTGACAAACTTCAGTCGACGATTCTGAGAACTGCGTTCGTGGGATCTGAGCACTATTCGCCTAGAATATGCACTCAGATCTCAGCTCTCTGGGGATATGTGGAACTTCAAGTTTACATTGTGTCAAAACAAAGTTATACATTTTAATTCTGTTTTATTAAAACAAAGAAGCCATGTTTCTTTCTTCCTGGAGATAATTAAGGCTCTCTGTGCTACCTTAAGTTAATTATCTCCAGGATAGAAAAGAGGGAGTGATTTATGTGTAAGGGGAGTGCTTATGCTATAGCCACTGTGATTGGCTACTGTTTTACCTTTGTCCACCAGGTGGAAGACCTGCATAAATACCGGGCGGGTAGCCCACAGTAAAAGAGTTCATGTTTACCCCTTCATGAAGTTTTGACTCATGTTTGGGGGATTGGGAGCTATAATCACTTCGTTTCAGCTGGAGTTCGGAAGAAGCTGCAAGGATCATCGCTGCACGAATGCAAGGATCCTTTACAAAACGCATCCCTGATACGCTACAGTCTCTACGCAGCCTGCTGCATGTGACACTGAGCTGTCAGCTCAGTAGTCTCCGATGCAATGCTGCTCTAAAAAAACACCCCTTGTCCCCCAATACATCTACATATACCCCTTCCCATGGCAAGGAAGGGGTTAAAATAAAAAATATAGGCAGGGGGTTTAAGACCCCACTGCCTGTCAGCCATAGAAGCCCAGAGAACCCCCAGGAATTCCCTCCCCTGCTCCCCAGTAAAAAATATGACCATGGGAGTCTATTGTGGTCCTTGAAATATAAAGCTATATTCCATTGCAGTATTATTATGCCTTGAAGCCTCTGTACCACCTACAAGCCCCTATGCTTGTAAGGACCTCAGCAGCATCTGAAATTAACCCCCGCTTCTCATAATAACAATACTAAGGATCTCCATGGCTCTACAAATTAACCCTTGTCACGGAGTCCTGTAAAGATTATCCCATATAAATTGGGGTCCTTAAAGGTCCCCCATGGAATGCTAAGTTAACCCCTAAATACCTCAAGGGCACCCTATGTAAAAAAAACTAACATTACATAAATATATAAAAAAACAATATGTCCTATTCTTTCAAAAATAATAAAAGCTAAATCACAGTAAAATAAAATTAAATAAAATATAAAATATACAATAAATAAACTAAAAAAATGAATTAAACCTCACATGTCATCTCTTTTAGTGTAGAAAATGTATTTTAACCAATCAGGATGCTCATGTTGACAGGCCTTATCAATCTAAGCATTCTGACTGTTTAAAATAAATTTCCCATGCTAAATGAGCGGGGTGTCATCTCAAAATTAATTCTGAATGCCTGAAATATGAGTGACTCATATCAGAGAAAAATTACAATTTAAGCTCAAAAGTGCGTCAAAATCCATTTGTGGCGGATAGGATGAGCTCCATTAGTTAAAGCTATTTGTTTATAGAGCATCTGACTTTTTAGGTGGAGGACCATTTCAAAGGTCCAGAAGATGAGGACACATTAACTTCATCTAAGATAGAAGAAAGTGTGATGCTTCTGTCAATCCTGGGGATTCCTTTCTGTGCTTGGGAGGAGGGAATTATCAGGGTTCCCTTCATCCTGGGACGAGGAAATCCCGGAGTTCCACCATTTACTAGACTGTAAATTGGGATTCCTGGGCTCTGAGGAGGTAGGGGTACTAGGGGATGCATGAGTAGTGTTAGGGTGCACTTATTAGATACTCAAATGTGTCTGATTTAAGAAATTAAGCCTTATATCAGACTCCATTGAGGTATACTTTTTTCAAGTGTCCGATCTAATGCTAATTAAATAATTTTCAATATGTATATGATTGGAGAGGAAAAAAGAGCTTACGCATAGTATGTTACTTGCGTGAAGGACAGTGATAGTTCACCAAAAATTGCAGTTTGTCAACTAATTTTTGACTATTCAGTGGTGCAGTCGCGCAGTGCTAATATTTAGAGGGACTGTGATTGATAGGTTACTAAATTACTAAATTACAGTGTAAAAGTCCTAAAGAAGCTTTGGCTCACGTATGCAATTTTCGGAGGAAAAAGCTTCCAGTATCAAATTATCCCTCGACACTCATCTAACCATGAATTGTGAGGCAAATCTTGTCTGTAGAAAAGTGCAAGAAACCACAAACAAGTTGTTGGCTCACTCCTTCACTCAACACTTTGTGCTTGAGGCACAGACTCACTGCCCTGGCACACGTCAGCCACACACACAGCCCTGGCACAATCCAGTTACAAACACACTGTGCCATGGCACACTCCAGTAACACACTCACTGCCCTGGCAACCTCCAGTCACACATACTCTGCCCTGGCACACTTCTTTTACATACACACTTTTCGACCCTGGCCCACTCCTGTCACACATACAGTCTGCCCTGGCCCTCTGTAGTTATATACACATTCTGCCCAGCTCAGAGCATTCGGAGGATCAGATCTGCATATTTGTTTGTAGATGGATTTATATATTTTTTCCCTTATTATTCATGATTTGTCAGTTTACATCAGTCAGACATGACGTGATTTATTCTTATCTTGATTCTGAGAAACTAAGAAGCTAATTCTGAAGGAGCAGAGTAGAGCCACAGATGAGGTGGTCTCAAATAAATAGACCTAGATGTGTGATACAACAGCAATGCTCTGTGTGTATAGCCCACTATGCTAATGTTCACATGTCGTACCAAGTCTATCAAGACAGTCTCTTAATGAGGCATAGTCTCAGTTCAGTCTCTCAATACAGTCTCAGGGTTATCTAATTATAGCTTCTGGGCAGTCTTTCAGTGACACACATTTACAGAGTCTCTTAGATTAGCTAATGACAGTCTCTCAGAAGCAGTTACAGTATTTTGCAGTCTTTAACATTATAGAACAGTTGCAGTTTCTCTAACTAGTACTGTTAAAATATCTCGATAAATATACAGTTATCAGTTCTTGTCTCTTATAGACTCTGTAACTCTCACACTCCAGGGTCTCTCTAACTCACAGTGCCAATCTCCCTCTCACACATAGTGCCAGTCTATGTATTTTGACTTACTACATTTGTCTGTCTTCTCTTCTTTCATCCCCCGGCTGCCTCGGGCACTCTGTATGGTATCAAACAGCTTGGGCCATCCAAAGTTATCCACTGTAAGAAAGGCAGAGTCATTAGCACGATCATATAGTGCAAGAAGTACATTCTCAGTGCTCGGAGGACACAGGCAGGGCAATAGGAAGCATCATTCATTACAATAACAGGGGGGCCTGCTGTGTGCCAACCACTGCACTGGACATACCACAACAGGAAAATGAAACAAACATTGATTTTGTCAGTTCAAATTGCACAGTAACATACTAAATTGGGTTAAAAAAGGACTGTTGCTCCATCATGTTTTGTATTATGTGAATTATTTATTGATCCAGAGGAAAGCACCCCCCCCCCCCCCCCATTTAAACACTACCAGTTGTATCACAAGGGAAAAAAATGACTTCCTAATTTCAAAAACTCAATCAGATTATTCTCTGAATTAATATCCAACCTATTGTAGTTATCCAACATAAACTTTTATGTCCTTTTTATTTAAAAATATATCATTTTTAAGTTTTTCTGAAGTCTGGATGTATTTCTATAAGGTACTAATAACCCCTCATGTTGCTAAACAAAACGTGATACTATGATGGTACTAGGACCACAATTATCAAGGACCACTGTACAATGAAAAATATATATATATATGTTTGAAAACTATCTAAGAGTATATTTAAGCAAGAACAATGTCATTAAGCTAGTTTTTATTTAGAAAAAATATACACTTTGATGTCTTTCTTTTCGAGAAAATATATCTTTTTTACCCAATAATAAATCAACTTCTACCTCTGCCCTGGAGTGATAGCACAGGTAAGGATTAGTCCTAATTCTATTCAGTTTCCCAATTAGCAAAGCGTAGGATGAGTAGAACATAAAAAGAGCCATACCCAGCCTCAGACAGGACTCATAACTATGACAGCCACATTGTAGACCTGTGCTCTCAGTCCAGGATGGAGAGACATGGATTTAAATGATGAGTAAATAAAAAAATAAAAGTTTCTCTACTGTCCTTTCATGATAGCTCTCATAACAAATGGGACATCTCTTGGATCAAAACACTAGGGCCTCATTCAAATGCGATTTGGCCAATTGAATCTGGCTCTATATAAGCACATAGCATATTTTTTTTACAGAAGTTTTTAGTTAGTGAACTTCTATCCAAAAGCAAGGTCTTCACTAACTAAAAACTTCTGTAAATAAAATATGCTCTGTGCTTATATAGAGCCCTATTCAATTGGCCAAATTGCATTTGAATGAGGCCCTAGGTGAGTTAGCATTAGTTCCAGAACTACTACTTGCAAAATCTTTATCTTAAAACAGGTGTCAACTGATCTAAACACAGGACAAATTTGCAAATGTGTGCAAAAAAGACTAAGCGCCCACTCTGCATAACTGCTCTGCATTTGTCCCACAAGGCTGTAAATCCTTCTGAGGGGTATGCAGAGGATTTAAAAAGAATGAGACACTGGCAAATTCTACATGCAAAAGAAATTGTGGACTTAATCCAACTCACAATTTTGAACTTGCTCTTAGTGCTCGCAATCAGGATAAACAAAGAGCTCAACAAAGGAAAGGTGCAGTAGCTTGCACATATACTTTTAGAATTTGTGCTACAACCATCCAATGTAAACATTCTTCCTTTGGATTTGCCTGATTGAGGCAGAAAGAGGGAAGAACAATTTCTTGATTCAAATAAAAAGAAAGTGTGACTTTTGTTCAAAAAAAGGAATAGATAAGGCTTAACATTCCCTTATCATGAAGAAAAATCCGAAATGTTGACTTATAATATAAAGCACGAAATGCAGACAACTTATTGTGCTTATGCAATGGCTATCAGAAAAACAATTTTCCATGTAAGCCATTTAATAGAAATTTCTGAAACAGGTCCAAATTTAAGTCCTGTGGTGAAACTAAGTCCCTGAACATTGGACAAATGTTCCTTAGATCTTGAAATGCCAACTTTTGCTGCAGTAGACAAGACAGAGCCAGCAGTTGGACATTTAATGATCCAAATGCCAGACCCTTATTAAACCACTAGCGACTTGCCCGTCAAAAAATGACGGTCAATAAAATTGTAAGGCTGGGAATGCTGTTTGGCACACAATGTAAGGTTTTTGGCCGTCTAAGCACCTTCGGCGCTCATTGCAAGCCCTGCGCTGAGTGTCTTCTGCGCTCATTGCAAAGCTTTTTTTTTGGTGTACTTTTGCTCCTCTGAGCACCCTTGGCGCTCATTGTAAGCCCCGTGCTGAGCGCTTTTGGCGCTCATTGCGAGGCTCTCCGCTTGTGTAGGTTTGATGGTCTGAGCACCTTTGTCAGTCATTGCAAGGGGCGCGCTGATTGGCTTTAGCGCTCATTACGAGCCTCTCCCCTCGTGTACTTTTGCTCCTCTGAGCTACTACTACGCATCTCGCATTGTGAATGTGTAATTGAGATTTAGTCGTAGGGATGGGCGCCTACTGTGCTCATCTCCACTAGCGCAGTGAGCGCCTTTAGCGCACACTGCCTAAGTCGTGCAGGGTTGTAGCGATGAGCGCCTACAGCGCTCATCTCCACCAGCGCAAGGAACGCCTTTGTTTTGGCTTTGCGAGGGCCGCAGTTGCAGCAGGCTCCCTACGCGAGCTTGCAAACGTTAGCAACAACCCGTATTGCTCACAACTATATATGTGACCCTGAGAAAATTGTAAAATGTCTGTCATTGCCATGGAAGATTTGATTCAGAGCATCATTGACCATACTGTGATTGTTTTTTTTGCCGTTAAAATAGTGGCAATTGGTTTATGATTCTATACTCTCATGTGAACAGCTGAGGGATGGTTTTGTTTCCCCCCTACAAGAACACTATGATTATTGCTGAATCAAACATTTTGTTAATACTACAGTGAGGACCTTAGGAAGCCTCAAAAGTTGGTTCTCTTGTCTTTTCAGGGAGGTCCCATTTTAGGCTCTCTTTATGATAATTTTAATTCAACCTCAGAAGGTCTGAAATTCAAGTACATGAAGGAATGGGAAGTAGACCTAGCTCAACACTAAGAACTGGACAGATGGGCGAAGTTATGTACAAATCATGAGGTTCTCACAATTATAGTACAGTTGTGCTCAAAAGTTCGCATACCCTGGTAGAAATTGTAAAATGTTGGCATTTATTTTTAAAATATGACTGATCATGCAAAAAACAAGTCTTTTATTGAAGATATAGTGATCATATGAAGCCATTTATTATCACATAGTTGTTTGGCTCCTTTTTAAATCATAATGATAACAGAAATCAACCAAATGGCCCTAATCAAAAGTTTACATACCCTTGAATGTCTGGCCTTGTTACAGACAAACAAGGTGACACACACAGGTTAAAATGGCAATTAAAGGTTAATTTCCCACACCTATTGCTTTTTAAAATTGCAATTAGTGTCTGTGTATAAATATTCAATGAGTTTGTTAGCTCTCATGTGGATGCACTGAGCAGGCTAGATACTGAGCCATGGGGAGCAGAAAAGTACTGTCAAAAAAACCTTAGTAACAAGGTAATAGAACTTCATGAAGATTGAAAAGGACATAAAAAGATATCCAAAGCCTTGAAAATGCCAGTCAGTGATGTTCAATCACTTATTAAGAAGTGGGAAATTCAGGGATCTCTTGATACCAAGCCAGGGCCAGGTAAACCAAGAAATATTTCAGCCATAACTGGCAGAAGAATTCTTCGGGATACAAAGAAGAACCCACAGGTAACCTCAGGAGAAATACAGGCTGCTCTGGAAAAAGACGGTGTGGCTGTTTCAAGGAGCACAATACGATGATACTTGAACAAAAATGAGCTGCAATGTCGAGATGCCAGAAAGAAGCCTTTACTGCGCTAATGCAACAAAAAAGCCCAGTTACAATATGCCCCACAACACCTTGACATGCCTCACAGCTTATGGTACACTGTAATTTGGACTGACGAGACCAAAAGCGCTATGTTTGGAGAGGGGCCAACAAGGCCTATAGTGAAAAGAATAACATTCCCACTGTGAAGCATGGTGGTGGCTCACGGATGTGTTTTTTTTTTTGGGGGGGGGGGGGGAGGAGCTCTAAAGGCAGGAGGGATCTTGTGAAAATTGATGGCAAGATGAATGCAGCATGTTATCAGAAAATACTGGCAGACAATTTGCATTCATCTGCACGAAGGCTGCGCATGGGATGCTCTTGGACTTTCCAGCATGACAATGACCCTAAGCACAAGGACAAGTTGACCTTCCAGTGGTTACAGCAGAAAAAGGTGAAGATTGTGGAGTTGCCATCAAAGTCTCCTGACTTTAATATCATCAAGCCACTCTTGGGAGATCTCAAACTAATGGTTCAAGCAAGACAATCAAAGACTTTGCATGACCTGTAGGAATTTTGCCAAGATGAATGGGCATCTATACCACCTGCAAGAATTAGGGTCCTCCGAGACAACTATTAGAAAAGACTGCACACTGTCATTGATGCTAAAGGGGGCAATACACAGTATTAATAACTAAGAATATGCAAACTTTTGAACAGGATCATTTAATTTTTTTCTTTGTTGCCATGTTTTCTTTTATGATTGTGCCATTCTGTTATAACCTACAGTTGAATATGAATCCCATAGGAAATAAAAGAAATGTGTTTTGCCTGCTCACTCATGTTTTCTTTAAAATATTAAATATTATCAATTACCCAAGGGTATGCAAACTTTTGAGCACAACTGTATATTAGAAACTTCTATAAAAATATAAATTACGCCAATTGGCTCCTTCATACACATTTGGTTTACCTGTTCAAAGGTCCAGGACTTTTGGAAAGAAGTAATGCATCTTGTCTCTAATCTATTTGAAACCCCTCTTTAACCAAATATTAAAACTTTCATCTTTTAAATATATTTTCAAAACTTATCTGCCTCACAAAATAATTTATTAAAATTTTTGGTCTTAGCCACAAAAGGTCACATTATTATTATTATTATTGTTTATTTGTAACGCGCCAACATATTCCACAGCGCTATACATAAGTTAAGTTCCAGGCAAATTCAAAATTAACACATTGCAGAGAATGGAGGGCCCTGTCTTTGAGCTTGGAATCCGGTGTCCATAGCGCTTTCCCCAAAGCACCTTGCAGGATTGAAACTCGCAGACTTACAATCTAAAGGTTGATGTTTGTATGTGGTACAGTAGGGAGAGAGTAGTGCTGAGCATGTTAGGGTGGAAGGTTATAGGCTTCTTTAAAAAGGTGCGCTTTTATTGAAGTTTTGAAGGAGTTAAGGCAGGAGGATAGTCTGGTGAAGCGAGGCAAGGAGTTCCAGAGAATAGGGGCAGCGCCAGAAACGTCCTGGAGGCAGGAGTGACAGGAGGTGACAAGAGTGGTAGAAAGAAGGAGGTCATTAGTAGAACAAAGAGGGCGTGTGGGGGAATATTTGGAGATGAGAGCAGAGATGTACGTGGGTGCGCTGTTGTTGAGGGCTTTGTAAGTTAGGGTCATGATTTTATTCTGAAGGCTAAGAGAAGCCAGTGGAGTGATTGACAAAGAGGTGCTGCTGACACTGAACGTTGTGTATGGAAGATGAGTCTGGCGGAAGCATTCATTATGGATTGAAGTGGGGAGAGGCGAGTGATGGGCAGGCCAACAAGGAGCGAGTTGCAATAGTCAAGACGAGAAATGATCAGAGAGTGTACTAGAATCTTAGTTGTGTCATGTGAGGTAATGGCATATTTTGGATATGTTTTTTTAGATGGAGAAGGCAAGATTTTGTTAGTTACTTGTGTGAGGGATGAAAGAAAGGGCAGGGTCCAGTAGAACTCCAAGACAGCGAGCTTGGGAGGTGGGAGTGATGATGGCATTGTTGACAGTGAGAGTGATGTGAGAAATTGAAGCTATAGTAGAGGATGGGAAGATTAAGAGGTCAGTCTTAGACATGTTGAGTTTTAGATGGTGGGCGGACATCCAAGAGGATATACTAGAGAGGCAATTGGAGACATGTGCTAGAAGAGATGGGGTTAGATCTGGTGCTGAGAGGTAGATTTGAGTGTTATCTGCATAGAGATGATACTGAAACCCAAAAGAGTTTATTAGGGTACCAAATGAGGATGTAAGGATGGAGAAGAGGAGGGGGCCTAGGACTGATCCTTGGGGTACGCCAACAGACAAGGGGTGAGGAGAAAATGAGGTGCCAGAGAATGAGACACTAAATGATCATTCTTGTATGAATGACGAGAGACGTTTCTTGAATGCCGAGGGAGGAGACAATATGGAGTAGAAGCGGATGGTCAACTGTGTCAAAGGCGGCAGAGAGATGTAGAAGAAGCAGAATGGAAAAGTGTACTTTTGACTTGGCCCTGAGCAAGTCATTGGTGACTTTTGTGAGAGCTGTTTCCAATATAATGAGAGGGTGTGCAATTTGGAGGCAACCTGCCGCTTCAAGCACGAATGCTCAGAATGCGCGAGTCCCCAACCATCATTCGGATGTTATAAGAAGACAGTGCTTCAGACAGAGCCATCTCTTAAGGGGAAAAACGCTGATACAGGTAGAAAGGATGGCGCCTTGGTTAAGCACATATGCTAGGCATCCGGGATTCTCAAAGAAATCCAATTTCTTTTAGTTCCAGTTATATAATCCTATCAAATGTTTCCCCATTCGGTAGGTTCAAAGGTAATTTAAGATCGGCAAGGCAGCAAGCTGGTATTGTTATAAATAAATATTAAAATGAGGTTGCTATGGGTAGGATAGCAGGTCCTTTCCCCTTTCCTCCCTTGAGCAACTTGCACATTTCACTGCTGGGTGTGGTTCCCAAGGAGGAAGTAGGTAAGTACAGATTCATCATTTGTCCTATCCTAAAGGGGGATTGGTGAATAATGGGATTGAAGACTCATTGGCTTCGGTGAAATCTAATTCTTTCAATCAGGCAATTGCGCTGGTTGAGAAAGCTGGCCGTGGGGAATTCTTGACAAAGTTTGACATAGAGTCATACTTCAGGTTCCCGGTGCACCCAACCTTGCACCACTTATTAGGATTCAAGTTCAATGGGGAATACTATGCAGACCTATGCCTTCCTATGGGGTGTTAAATTTCTTGCTTGTACTTTGAGCATCCAGCTCATTTCTACAATGGGTTGTGGAATGTGTTTCGGGTCACAAGGCAGTTATTCCTTACTGGTAGCGCCGATCTTTGAGGTATGCAAACAACTAATGAATTGCTTTACACGTATAGCTCAAGAATCTGGCATGCCATTGGCCAAGGACAAGACAGTGGGTCCTGTAAATGTCATTCAGTTTTTAGGAATTTCTCTTGATTGCAATCTTCATTACCTATGGAAAAGGTGGAGTTGCATCATGCAAAAAGGTTACACTGCTGGACCTACAGTATATGTTGGGGAAGTTGATCTTTGAATGCTGGGTGATTCTCATGGGGAGAATTTTGGTAGACGCTTATTTCTCACAACAGCGGGGGTTAAGAAGCCATTTCAAAAGGATAAAAAGAGCAATTTCTGAAGATTTGGAAATAATTCCTACACTATTTTACTCTTCTAAAACAATCAAAGAACCGTCTTACTATGACTTCTGTCTTGCATTCACGTGCCCCTCAATAACTTTCAAAACATGCTATTACACTACATATTATAAATGGCACAATGTTTTGTTCACTCCCATATTGCATCTCTTCATGTAGCATTGGCCTTCAGAATTTCCATTCAGTTAATTCTCTTTTACTATATGTAAAGCAGCATGACGTATTGAACCAACATGCCATTGCTGTTCCATGTACTTTATCACTCTCTTCATGGGTCTATCTGACCTCTCTGCTACCCTGATCTACCTGTCACTCCCTCATGGGCTCCTTCTGTCAGTCCCTGTCAATAGTTGTATTCCGCTTTCCTATTATTTCTCAATACTAAGGCTTCTTATATAACTTTATTGTTGCAAAATCCTCAGTTGCTGTCCCATTTCCAGTCTCTCACAAGGCCATCACGTCACTAATAACTGTTGCAGTCTGATGCCAGGAGAGACTAGTCGCATCTGCTCTTCTTGTTCTTTCCCTACATCTCCATTTATTCACTTTCCAGTAACTTCTGGACACTGTGTAACAGCTTGCTTCTCGAGTCCTCTCCAGTATCATTCCCATCCTTCTCCTGTGCTACCTGTATTAGGGCATTCCACAATGATTGGACAGCATCTTCTAGATTCTGCTTCTCTAGATACTAGATGTCCTGCTGCTGTTGAGAGTCCTGTGAAAAGGTAATGCTGTCAGCAGTGTGCTCAGACAGAGCCAGAATCTTATAGCTCTCCTCATGGACCATCTGTAGCAGGTTCTGTAAGTTTGCATTGCCCATTCTAAATTTAGAAATTAGTTCATCTACAATCCGGCTGATTAGCCTCTGGGCTAATCAACTCAGGCTATCCCAAGTCAATCTCACTAACCCTACAGCTTATCTCAACTGGGTGTAGTGTAGTAGAATAGAGGTGCAGACACCCAGTTCATGAATGTTATATTGAGTAGACTGTGTCTGATGGCCAGAATGCCTTTTATGTGATGTAGCCAACATTAGTTTTGTATGTGAGGCTGAAATCAGAATAAGTGATTAAGATCCTTAGACTATGCATATGTCCTTCCAGGCATTAATCTCTGTGATACTCTCTATTATGCTTTGGGCTAGAGCATGCTGGCCAAAGAGTTTCCTCTGCAGCTCCTGTGTTAGACTAATGATTGTGGCGTCGTAAATTATTAGGGCACTGTGAATCTTCTGCATCTCAAACCTCTGCTCTCCCTTTTTACTTTAGGCTCTGCCAACTCCAGCCTCCGATTGATGTTTACACCCTCCATCCTATGAAGTTATGCTTCTCTATCCCTCATCAACACTTCCACAACACTTAGTTTGATGCTAGATGGTGTTTAACTGAGACAGCAGATGGATTTCTGTTGCCAATCCTTGTAACTCTTGGTCAATGCCTGTGACACTTTGAGCTTGACGCGCTACCCTACTCAGCTTTATGCAGGTTCTCCAGGTCCAGCTGGTCCAGACTTTCCTGGCTATCGCCGATTTTTTTCCGGTTGGGTCCCAGCTGCTCAAGCTCATTCTGTCATTTCTGAATTACTTCATGCAGCCTTTCCATGACTCCTCTGTCGGTTCATCATCTACTTTACTATGGGACAGAGACTCCCTGGGCTCTTCCTCTTCCCACTCTTCATTGCTGTCTATTTCATACTCCTGTACCCATACTTTTTTTGGGATAGATGACCTGGCTATTTCTGTTCCAGGTGCCCCAAATGCTGGCTGGTAATTCTCACTAAACTGTAGCAGCTACATACGCCCAAAAGACTTGCGCTCTGGTACAATATCCGTCACAGGCTCCACATGCATGACCTCTCGTTTGATATATACCTTTATACGTTTATTTTGATACTATTGGAACTTTTAGTCCAAATAACAAGCATAGCACTAAAAAGATGAATAAATACTAGGAAGAACAATTATTATCATTATATATATATATATATATATATATATATATATATATATATATATATATATATATATATATATACACACATATATATATATATATATATATATATACACATATACATACATACATACATAGAATAGAAATGAATCCCAAACAGATGAATAA
This sequence comes from Discoglossus pictus, assembly GCA_027410445.1. Lineage (NCBI taxonomy): Eukaryota > Metazoa > Chordata > Amphibia > Anura > Alytidae > Discoglossus > Discoglossus pictus. The sequence continues at coordinate 116,878,237 of CM050168.1, read as the reverse complement.
CAAAATGTTGAAATTGTGTCCGCTCTCTGAAATATTTACTAAATTTATTTTTATAACAATTCAGAGGTGTGAACAATTACAATCACCACACTGCAATGTACAAAAGTGGATGGAGATTTATTGATAACATTGCAGATCTAAATTAAATACATTATTTTTAGTGAATACTGGCAAGAGGGCTGTAGTGATCTATCACTGCTATCCACAGCCATATCCCACATAATATCAGTTACAAAAAATGCACATTGCTTAGATAGTCCAAGACTTTACATAAGAAATATATATTCTATTTGAAGTACTTGATCCTCCCCCTTTGGTTGCTACCATTGCACTGAATCCATGTGGCACAGTCCCAAAAGTTTTAGAAACATGTTTATTCATACAAAACTGGGGTCTTTGCCATGGAATGTTATCAGCAATCACTAAATAATCTAATGATTTTATAAATATACAGATGTAACACGGCATTCTGACATTTCTGAATAACTTTAGGCTCCAACATATTTCCTCTGAATAAATCCTTTAAACCACCCAGTTGATCATCTCATTACTCGTGTTAAAGGGACACAGAAAATGTCCCAGTTATAGCAGAAATAAATAATACAAATAAACATAATGAATATTGATTGTTAATATTAGTGTTAGATTGAGCTTGGAAGTTAGGTAATTAATCATAAATTAACCAAAACAACCCTCCATCTCTGTAACAACCTTTACCTGGGATGATTAATTCCCCCACCAACCAGTGTGGGTGAAAAAAAGAAAATGTTCTATTAGTGTAAATAAAAATAATGAAAGAAGCCTTAATATTACAACAGACTCTGCAAGCACAATGATTTAACTAACTAGACATGCTTGTTATTAGCCCCATTGTTATGGTTATTTAATTACTTTGGGTAAAGAATATGGATATGTTTAGGTAGTTTGTGCTCACAATCCTTTAGTTTCTAAACTCAACATATCTTCCCATCTCAAAATAATAGTAACCAATCACATATTATAATTGTCTAACTGCGATTCGTCGTCACGTTTCAGACGAATCGCAGTTAGACAATTATAAACTGCTGCGCATTGCGCAGAGCGCGGCGCGAACAGTGCATGCACAGAGCGCGGCGCAAGCCGCGCTCTTCGCCCGAGCCGCGCTTGCACAGAGCGCGGCGCGAGCAGCGCATGCGCAGAGCGCGACGCAAGACGCGCTCTGCGTATGCGCGGCTCGTGCCGCGCATGCTCAGAGCGCGGCGCAAGCCGCACTTGCGTAGACCGCGGCACGAGCAGCGCATGCGCAGCGCGGCCCAAGAGCAGATGAAAGAGTGGGGAAGAGGGGGGGTAGAGGCACAGAGGGAGAGTGGGGAAGAGGGGAGGGAGAGTGGGGAAGAGGGGGGGGAGAGGCACGGAGGGAGAGTGGGGAAGAGGGGGGGGGAGAGGCACAGAGGGAGAGTGGGGAAGAGGGAGAGTGGGGAAGAGGGGGGGGAGAGGCACGGCACAGAGGGAGAGTGGGGAAGAGGCACAGAGGGAGAGTGGGGAAGAGACACAGAGGGAGGGGGGAGAGACACAGAGGGATAGGTGGGAAAGAGACACAGGGGAGGTAGAGGAGGGGGAAAAGACACACGGGAGGGAGAACAGGGGGAAGATACACATGGGAGGGAAATGGGGGGGGGCGAGGGGAACAGACACAGGGGGAAGGGGGAAAGAGACACAGGCCAGGGGGGAACAGGCACAGAGGGAGAGGGGGGAAGAGACACAGGGGGGAGAGATACAGAGGGTGAGGGAGGAAGAGACACAGAGGGAAGGGGGGGAAGAGGTACAGAGAGAGGGGGAAAGAGGCACAGAAAGGGGGGGAACAGAGGAAGGGGTGAAGAGACACAGTGGCGAGACACACAGAGAGAGGCGGGGGAAGAGGCACAGAGGGAGAGGGTGGAAGACACAGAGTGGGGAGAGACACAGAGGGTGAGGGGGAAGAGACAGGGAGGAAGAGGCACAGAAAGAGGAGGGGGAAGAGACACAGCGGAGTGAGAGTAGGGGGAAGAGACACAGGGGAGAGAGTGCAGGGGGGAAGATACACAAGGGAGGGAAATGGAGACACGAGGAAGCCGTAACAGACACAGGGGGAGGGGGAAAGAGACACAGGCCAGGGGGGAACAGACACAGGGGAGGGTTGGGGGAGACACAGGGGGGGGGAAGAGATGCATAGGAGGGAGAAGGGGGAAAGAGACACAGGGGAGGGGTTTAGAGACACGGGAGGGAGAGGGAGGTAAAAACACAGGGGGGCAGGAGATACAAAGGAGGTAGACGAGGTGGAAGGAGACACAAGGGAGGGAGAGGAGGGGGGAAATTGCAAGGCCTGTGATGAGCGCCAAAGGCGCTCATCACAAGGCCAGTAAAGTAGAGGGGGAGAGGCTTACATTGTGTGGCAAACAGCATTGCCAGGCTTCAGTTTTTATTGCCGTCATTTTTGACGGGCAAGTCGCTAGTTGTAATTATATTTATTTATATGCAAAAGTTTCATAAGTTATTTAAGACTTCAATATGTCTTTTTTAACTCATCATTTGGATCCTAGAGTCCTAGCTGTAAATGAAAAATAAACATAATGGTGAACCATTGATATCAGATCACACATAGCTGCATTTTCCCTCCATTTAAATTGAATAATGGTTGATTTTTGTCATCAAAAGCATTGAAAAAAAGAAGGAGCCAATGTTAGTAAAACATACATTTAAAATAAACATAAACTGTAAACATAACCTGACGAACTACAGTCAACATTTGGAGTCCTGAAGAAGTCCATAGTGGGTGAAACGTGTAATGGCATTGCCCAGTGATTGCTACTACTGTGTCTGTTTGGTAGTGCCATTGCTAACATCATCACATTGCAAAGCCACCTCATCTAAAAGCATAGCAGTAACAGAGTGTTGCAGCTACCAACTTGATGGCGTAAAGCATTACTTAAGGGATATAGTAACTTTGTTGTTTAAAAAAAAATCTCATTTGAGAAACATCAGAGCATTTTAACATATTCACGATTCTACATGTTGGAATATTCAGGGACTGAAAAGACTGCAGTTAACTTGTACCTCACTTCTACCAACCTCAGTGTTATCTAATGGTATAATAATTTAGACCTGACTGCTTTTTTTCCTTCTTCAGTATAAAGGTTCACGTAATATCTAACAAAGTCCTATTGACTGACAGAGAACTCAGGGAAACACACAAAAACCACACTTGTGCCAACCTTGAACATGTTTACCTCTTACACAATACAAAGTAACATATCTGACTGCAAATATCAACTAAACCTTTGGCCATGCATACATTTGATAAAATATACCCTTCCAACTAGCACCCCTAACCATGAGCTCTTTTAACTGCTCATCGCTAATATCTGCTATACCTCTCATTGAATGAAGATATCTCTATTGGTGAATTGGTGTCTGTCTGGCATATTGGTGAATCATATGTAAAGAATAGTGTTTCTATGGGATTTTCCACACTGTATTACTCCGGGTTTCTTATGTTCAGATGATTCACAGTTAAACAACGACATCGGCCATTTCTATAGTGTCCAATATGAAACTTCCTCAGACAATTATCTGTATGTCACTTTTATGTGCAATTATGTTGATCAGTTTCATGAGATGGGAGGAGACTGAATGCAAAGGAAGCTTCTGTCTGCATAATGAGACTGTGGTATCTAAATCTGCCAACAAGACTAATGAAATGTTCATTTGTTTGCAAGGACACACATTGTATTTGCATATTATAATCAAGTTCAATTATTCAAAAGACTATATAGAAAAAAATGAATAATTTAAATTTAAGCCACTGTTTTTTAATGCAAAAATAATTAAAACTTACTTTTAAAAATGCACCCCTGGAAAGAGGTTGATATCTGTAAAACATTATTAGGTAAAATATATACCTTACCACAGTTTTCTTCATCAGCCCCATTGGAGCAATCCTTGTGTCCATTGCAGTGCAGGAGTTGTGGCAAACATACAGATAGGTTCCCACAAGGAAACTGCCCCAAGGGACAATTGCCACTATCCAGACTGGAAGGTCTCATCAAGCAATCTGCAAAGCAAAGAACAACAGTATGAGTATTAATACTAAAATAAGACACAATGCAGGAGATTCCTACACACTGAGACTTTATTAAAAAACAATTCTGTAGTATAGTTGACCGCCCAACCTGCAGGATCCCCTTGCACCATCTCCCCCTTACTGTGTATTCTGGTAGTCACTGGTAATTCAATGTATCATTATTTTTACTGAGGCAGGAAATCCTGTGATGTCATTGGGGATTCCCTGTTTTAGAAAGAGGACTAGCAGGTAAGGGAAGGATACTGCTGAGATCAACAGTCCACAGTGAGGGGAGCTGGTGCGCTGAGGTCCATTACACTACAGAATAGAAAATGTTTAAGTACATATTATGTATATATTTACATTTTCTATTAGTTTCAATGATATTCAAACAGGTTTTAATTAATTTTTTTGATGCAAAACATAATTTTGTTAAGGTTTAAAGCATGCTTGAAAAATTATTGTTACATGTCCGTTTAATTTGCACTATAGAAGGGTTCCCTGACCAGTCCAGTGGTTAGGATTCAGTGCTTCCACTGCTGCGATCTGGGTTCAATTCCAGTCAGGGACCCAAGAGATAACACCACCTAGAAGCCATGCAGACTTGGTCGTGGTCAGTACTTGGATTGGAGACCATCTATGAATTCCAGGAGCTGTATGCTGTGGCCCACTGGAGAAAGAACTGGCAACCCACTCAGTATCTCTGCCATGAATACCAAGTGGATCAACATGGTGTGTAGTGATCCATGAGGTCACCGAGAGTCAGACATGTCTGATTAATGCAAACACAGAGTTATTTAACCATTGTGCATCAACTCTTCTATACCTGAGGGCGAAAGCTATGTATTTTATACTGGCAGGGAGTGAGTTAAGGGTCAATCCATAACATGTAAATACATTAAAGACTCTCTAGGGGTAGTCTGTACCCTCTCTATCTTTTCTTTTTTCTAGGGCCACATCTTCTCAAATACTATCAATGTTGCTCCTTAGATATAACTAAAAAATGTCCTGTTGTCTTCCACATCACAGAGTGACTGTCACCAGAGTTATGTCAGACTCCCAGTTTTTGCCATGTATCCCAGCAGAAAAACAACAACATTTGGAATATGGAGTACAATTTGGGGCACCTCTTCGTAAGAAGTACATTTTAGAGCTAGAAAAAGTACAGCGAAGGGCAACAAAACTAATAAGGGGAATGGAGGCGCTAAGTTATGAAGAAAGACTAACCAAATTAAACTTATTTTCTCTAGAAAATAGGCGTCTAAGAGGGGATATGATTACCTATATAGTAAAAATATAGTAAATTGTTGTTCACATTTGAACGTCTAAAACAAGTTTCCTGCTCAAAATTTCGAGAAATACAGTTATTACACTGCGTTCTGGGAACTTGGCCAGGAGCATGCAAATGTTCCCACAAAGGCTTTGCTCCTGTAACCCAATACCATTTTAAACTATATATATACAGAGCTTTCATAGCATTATTTGAAAAAATGAAAATACACAGTGGTTTATTAACAGATACAGATGCAACAAAAATGCTTTCAATGTCCCTTTAATTATGCTGTGTAGAATCAGCTAACAACACCTCACATTTAAGACAACAAAATGTGTTTTAATATATTAAACTACCGACACCAATCTGTTATTATGAGCACAAGCCACACAAAACTCTTTATTTTCAGGCTTTAGAAATGTTATATGATTAATTATTTTCTTTTCAGTTTTCTTATGTCAATATTTAATATTTCATCAAGTCGGGACTGAGCTGGATCTCCATGGAAATATTCTCATGCTTAAAACGGGGGAAGCAATATGCACAGAAGGTGCTCTGCTACATCAGATTTGTTGAATAATCTGAGCATTTATATTCTTTACTAGTAACTTGCCCGTCATAAATGACAGTATCGTATGTTATGTTTAATTGTCTGGTATGTCTCTCTCTCTGTACTGTCTCTCTGTGTGCCCTCTCTCCATGCACCCTCTCTGTGCACCCTCATTCTCTCTGTACTCCCTCTCTGTGATGTGCTCCCCTCTCTCTCTGTGCGCCCTCTCTTGGTATGTGCCCTCTGTCTCTCTCCCTCCCCTCCCACTCTCTCTCTCTCCCTCCCCTTCTCTTCCGCTCTTTCTGCCTCCCTCTCGCTCTGCCTCCTTCCCTCCCTCTCTCTCTCTGCCTCCCTCGCTCTCTCCCCCATCCCTCTCTCACCCTCTCTCCCCACCTCCATCTCTCTCTGCCTCCCTTCCTCTCCCTCTCTCTCTCTCTGCCTCACTCTCTCCCTCCCTCTTTCTCTTTACCCCTCCTTCTGCCTCCCTCTCTCTCTCTGCCTCCCCCCCCCCCTCTCCCTACTTCGCTCTGCCTTCCTCAGGCGCAATAGGGATGCAACTGTGCAGTTGTGCAATTTGCCGCTATTTAGTGGTAGTAGCTTGTATGTAACGCCTGTGCAGAACGCACTTCAAAAGGCGTTACTCATAACTCATAACTAGTACAGTGCCTTGCAAAAGTATTCACCCCCTTGACTTTTTACCTATTTTGTTACATTACAGCCTTAAAGGTATATGCAAGTGAGCTGGGTTATGAATGCATCTGATAGAGGAGAATTAGTAGTGTATGAAATTGTTTTGCATGAAAACATCCCAAAATAAACATTAATTAGCTTACCTTGAAGTTAGCAAAATTTCCTATGTTTCTTGGCATTTACATTTTATCATGTACCCTAGAAAACTCCACCTCAATTAGCATAACATTCAAATTCAGAATCATGCTAATACATTGTATCATTCTTCAACTCCTTGGCTTCTGGCGTGCTCAGTACAAGAACTGCAACAGTTACTTCCTGTGCTCTTTCCTAGAAAGGTCAAAATGTGTATCTTGCTGTATTTCCTATGGGTACACTGCTGTATTTGCTGTAATTTGTGATTTGATCACTGGATTTGACATTTGTGCAAATAACTTTGTAAGTAAACTGAACTTTTCTATATAACTCATGTTTTCATACAATACTAACTCTCCTCTATCAGATGAATTCATAACCCAGCTCACTTGCATATACCTTTAAGTTCAATGTTTTGTTAATCTGAATTTTATTTGATGGATCAGAACACAATAGTCTAAATTGGTGAAGTGAAATGAGAAAATATATACATAAAACTATTTTTTTAGAAATAGAAAACAGAAAATTGGCATGTGCGAATGTATTCACCCCCTTTGTTATGAAGCCGATAAAAAGCAACCAATTACCTTCAGAAGTGACCTAATTAGTGGAATTATGTCCACCTGTGTGCAATCTAAGTGTCACATGATCTGTCATTACATATACACACCTTTTTTGAAAGGCCCCAGAGGCTGCAACACCTAAGCAAGAGGCACCACTAACCAAATACTGCCATGAAGACCAAGGTACTCTCCAAACAAGTAAGGGACAATGTTGTTGAAAAGTACAAGTCAGGATTAGGTTAAAACATTTTTTTTAAATCTTTGATGATCCCTAGGAGCACCATCAAATCTATCACAACCAAATGGAAAGAACATGGCACAACAGCAAACCTGCCAAGAGACGGCCGCCCACCAAAACTCACAGATCGGGCAAGGAGGGCAATAATCAGAGAGGTACCACAGAGACCTAAGGTAACCCTGGAGAAGTTCCACAGCAGAGACTGGAGTATCTGTACATAGGACGACAATAAGCCGTACGCTCCATAGAGTTGGGCTTTATGGCAGAGTGGCCAGAAGAAAGCCATTACTTTTGAGCAAAAAAATTTAATGGCACGTTTTGAGTTTGCGAAAAGGCATGTGGGAGACTCCCAAAATATATGGAGGAAGGTGCTCTGCTGGTCTGATGAGACTAAAATGTAACTTTTTGGCCATCAAAGAAAACGCTACATCCCAAAAAGTACCCAATAACCTTAGAAATATGCAAACTGTAGAAAATGTATTGTACAAGATAAAATGGTGTTGACGTAATAAGACTGCTATATAAGGTCTGTGCTGGATCACTGTGTCAGATCCACATTTGTGCTACTATACTCTATGTGCATCTCTCAGACCTGATATAAATCAAAATCTGAGTTAAGCGCTGAGATTTTGTGGTCTTCCTTGAGTGCCTGAATTGTGTTGTGAGAACCTCTGAAACAATATTTTCTTCAATAATATCCTATGGGACTGATTCCTCTATTAAAATCTCTCTTATCAGCAAGTCTCCCTGCAGTTACAAAGTGCCCCTCAATAGAAGGAATGTCAGTTTCTTTCCTAATATAGTGTAACATGTTATTTCTGCTTGGTAGAGCAGTAAATCGTGTCACTATTAACAGAACTACAGAAAATGTGGAATAATATATTATAGAGTGGTACTAAGTATCTCTCACTGTAGCTCTGTATATCCCTATTAGATTATCACCCTTTACACATAATTTACTCTCTCCCTGTAACTCACAGATCAGCATTTACAGATAATCCATGTCCTCCTTGTAGATAGAACAACTACCCCATTGATCATCCTTTAAAAATCATCCACTTTAGACTGTAAGTCTGAGAGTTTTCAATCTTGCATGGTGCTTTGGGGCAAGCATTATGGACACTGGAATCTAAGCTCAAAGACAGGGCCCTCCATCCTTTGCAATGTGTTAATATTGAATTTGTCTATGCCTGGGAATTGACTTATGTATAGCGCTACGGAATATGTTGGTGCGTTACAAATAAACAATAATAATAATCCACACTTTCCTTGCACCACCTCACAGATTATCACCCTTTCCAGATCATCCTCCCTCTCCATGCACTTACTTACAGATCATCACTTCTTACATATCATCCACCCTCTCCCTACACGTCCTCATAGGTCACTCTTGATGATGACTATCCACCCTCTCCCTACACCTCTGCATTAATCATCTCCCTTTATATCTCATCCACCCACTCCCTGCACCACCTGAAAGATTATCACCCTTTACAGGTCTCCCTGCACTCACTTATAGATCATCACCCCTTACATATCATCCACCCTCTCCCTACATCTCCTCATAGATCACCCTCAATGGCGACTATCCGCCATCTGCATACACCTGCTCATTAATCATCTCCCTTTATATCTCATCCACCTTCTCCCTGCACCACCTCACACATTATCACCCCTTACAGATCATCCACCTTCTCCCTACACCTCCTCATAGATCATCACCCCTTACAGATCATCCACCTTCTCCCTACACCTCCTCATAGATCATCACCCCTTACAGATCATCCACCTTCTCCCTACACCTCCTCATAGATCATCACCCCTTACAGATCATCCACCTTCTCCCTACACCTCCTCATAGATCATCACCCCTTACAGATCATCCACCTTCTCCCTACACCTGATCATAGATCATCTTCTCTTTGTGTTTTTAATGTGTCACATCACATCTACATCATGCTTTTTTTAACTTAAGTTCTACATGCCCAATAGCAGGTGAGATTTTAAGGATTTCCCTGTGTGAGTACAAATGATGAACATGGTAGTGAATTAAATTTATTTTTACAATATCGGTATTTAAGTTTATATTCTATTCATTTTCTATCCATTTAATAATACCATATGTAAGCTTTTGGATTTGCTCATTAATTAGCCATTAATATATGATACATTTCCACCATCCCCTGCACATCCTCAGTACCAGACAATCACACTTTATCCCTCCCAGGAACTGGATAAGAGTGATTACGGTCATGTCAGCCTCTGTGCATGAGCAGAGACCTTAAACAAGAAGATTTCCTCTAAAAAAATTTACATTATATTTCATACATTACACTATATATTTTTTAGACTAAAGCTCCATAGAAAAACGTAATATGTTATTATTCGTCATGGGAAATATTTGAAAGATACAACCAAATTTAAATCAGTCTATTCAGTGAGAGGTGCAAAATAGATTTAAATACCCACAGAAAGATAAAGCACAGATCTCTTTGCAATTTTTTTTATAAATGTTCAAATTTTCATTATCTTAAAAAACTGCTGATCTAGAATTGCTAGTGCAAAGTAGATAGAATGAAGCTGATGCACAGCTCATTCAGCCATCCTCACCTGGGTTATCTATGAAGGATAACACATTTTTTACAACCCAGAGCATACCGAAAAATTATATTTAAAAATTGAATTTTTAAAATGTATTTTTATTACTGTGGTGATTTAATAAAAAAGAACAAAAATACTTATTTACTACCTAATTTCATATAACATTTTAATTCTTCAATTTTTTTTGCAACATAGTAAAAAAACAACATTTGAACTTTAACAGAAAACTTAAAATTTTTTAGGGCTTTGGACTAAAAGAGTTAACGTCATCTTGGCACCCACTGTGGAAGATGCGGCCTCTATTTTCCATGCCCTGAGCAGCCCAGAGACTATTTATTATTCACCAAAAATGTCGTTTTTGACATTATCCTGACACTCGTAAAACTCATCTAAACATGCGTCTGTCAGTAAGAATTTTCTCAGTGTGAGTTTTGTTTGATGATTTGTCAGCTACTGAATTTCATTTAAAGTAACATTATACAGTTAATTCAAGTCACCGATCTTTAAAAGTATAAGTTGCAGATTGCAAAATAAAAGCTATATTAACCAAATAATAGAAAATTAAATATTTTAGTTGTTTTAATTTCCCTTTTCTCACCTATAGGGAGCTGCCATGTTGGTCTCTCTCCAATCCCCCATTGCTCAAAGTGTGTTACAGTTTGAAATGGGCCTGGAACAAGCTGTGAAACTCCACAATGCAGCTTCAAATGCACAGAGCATGGCCAGTAGTTTCCAATTGGTCTGTGGGATCACGTGGTGCACATCTAAGCCACATGACCACATGGGCATAATTGAAACCATTGACTATGCTGTGGGTAATGGAAGATGCAGTATGGAGTTTAACAGCATGTAGACTCTCCACCTAACACAGTAACATGCTTTAAGAGATGGGAGGACGGAGAGAGGCCAACACGCTGCCCTCTAGAGGGGAACAAAAATAATAATAATTCTAAAACAAGTTGGATAAGCCTGCACTAGAGCAGTAATGGGCGAAATGTGTCCCCACTCTGGACTGGAAAGGCATGCCCCCCAAATAGTGCTTGTTGAAAAGATGAGGGGATAAAACATCCAATTTCTATATCACCAAGGGTCTATTTAGCTACCGTTGGTCATGGAGTAAAGAAAGTTTTAAAATATCCTAGATAACTAACATTATTTTAAAAAAAAAGGCACACCCTAATTAGAGCTTGTTACAAGGAGGTCCAGAGTTTGAATGACATTTGAACAAGGATTTAGAAAAAAACACATTTTAACCCATGCAGGACTCATGTTACATGCAAACATTTGTAATGGTGAAACCATCTCTCTAAAAAAATGCACAAAAGTAAAAGCTGTAAATTCACTGTCTCTTTAATCATAAAAATTTTACAAAATGAAATCTGTAAAGAACGACAAAAATCTCAAAATTACCCCACCTCTTGTTTGGGGCCAGTTACAAGTGTTAAAATGACTCATCCATCCTCCCCTCTTATATGTATTCCAGATACTTCCCATCTCCATCCCTAGACACTTTTTCAATCCACAACACATTAGCAGATTGCACTGAGTATTTTACAGATGTTACAAATAAATAATATAAAAAAATATCACAAAACAGAAACATATTTCGGGTGAGCAATATAAACCACCAGGAAACATATAGGTATATTACTGCTGCCAGGATTGGAAGCCATACGACAACAGCTTGAGTGTGTGCAAGGTTACTAAAGTTATCAGATTACCTGTTTTAGAAAGCAAAAAACAGGAATGCAGAAAAGCTTACAACTGCTGCAATTGAAATGTGACAACCCACAGTGCTTTTAATAGAACTAATAAAATCTCCCTTTACAAGGACACACACTGCCAAGAAAGCAGCTCGGTCAAGGTAATGGCAGCTTACACTACAAGCATAATTGTATGTAGAAATACATTAAGGGCTGTTTATATTCATTTACTTTCAAGAAGCATTGGCCTGTTATCAAGTTTAATTAATTATAATAGGATATTGAAAATATGGAAATGCAGAGGTAATTTTAAACAGGTTTTTACTATACCTTTACAGGGCCACTTTACTGTTCTTATAAAGGGCTCTTTTGTATTATTAATGCCCTAGAAATGATGAGCTCCTTATCTATTCACCACCTGAATGATGTATTGTCTCTGAAGTGGGACCCGCCCAGAGGGCTGGTTTCCAAACAGACATACCGTACTTGCAGTATGATAGTGGGAGGTGAAAAAGCATTTCTGCAAATTGCTATCAGCTCATGTTATATTACTGTCTACTATTAATGTGTGGTTTAGAGATTGGTCTTCAGAGGGTTTTAATTTGGTACTTCCCTCAGGGTAGCTCCCACACCAGCAACAATACACCAATTAGAGTTTATATAGCCCTGGGCAGAATTTTCAAAAAAAGTAGTTCACTGTTTAAGTGCACAGTAAAAGCGTAATAAAATGTTTTTCTTATCACAACCCATCTAACAAGGGCCTCAATCACAGCATGGCTTCATTCAATCAGGAAGAAATGGACTTTATTTCAGCTCTAATTTTTCATAAAAAGACTATATTCACATAATTTAAATAAATATATAATGTGTTGTAAAGGAGTTGTATTTTATTACATATACTACTAACTTTCCTGTCATAAATGAAGGTGTCATATATGTTATGTTTAATTATCTGTGCTGTCTCTGTGTGCCCTGGCCCTCTCTCTGTGCGCTCACTCCCTCTCTCTCACTGGTCTCAGTCTCTCTCGCTGTGCCCTCTGTCTCTCTCTTTATCCCCCTCCCTCCCTCTCTCTCACTCCCTTTCTCTCTCACCCTCCTTCTTTCTGCCCCCTCCCTCTTTTCCCCTCTCTTCCTCCCCTCCCTCTCTTCTCCCCTCCATCTCTCTGCCCCCTCTTCCTCTCTTCCACCTCCCTTTTCCATCTCTTCTCCTCATCTCTCCCTAACCTCCCTCTAGCCCTCCCTTGTTTCCCTCCCTCTCTTCTCCTCTCCTCCTCTTGCCCCCTCCCTCTCTTCCCCTCTCCATCTCTTCCCATCTCCATCACTTCACACTCACTTCTGCCCCCTTCTTCATAATCAGTGCAACTGCATAAACGGTGCAGCACATAATCGGTGCAACTGTGCATGCGCGGTTGCAGGATTACCCACATAGCGGCAGACGGTAGCAGTGAGTAGCTCCTATGCAGTGGGCACTGTGCAGGCGTTACTCAAGCTACAAACTATAATATGGATTTGATATGAAGTTTTGTATGTAACCAGGAATAAAAGAGTAATAAAAAGGGAGAGCCTATATCTTTAAAACTGGGCACTCTGCTGCACCAGATAGCCAAGGGACGAGGGTTCATGGTCAGAAACGGCTTCAATTTGAACAAAAGTATCGAAATTAAACCTCTTCTGATTGAATTGACACGTTGTTGTGTCAAGAGCAAAACCTCAGAGAACAAACACTCTGCAACCATTGTTGGAAGAATACAAGCTGGTTGTGGCAGCGTTATGGTCTGGGGGATGTTTTCTTGGCATTGTCTGGGTCCACTCATACCTCTGGAAGGCACTCTCAACTGATTGGGTCATCTATACATCCTTGCAGATCAAGTACACCCATACATGTTGACTGCCTTCCCTGGAGCGCATGGGATCTTCCAGCAGGAAAATGCAAAATGTCATATGGCCAGAATTGTACAGCATGGGGTTAGAGGAGCATGACAAAAACTTCCAAGTACTTTCTTGGCCTCCCTATTTCCAGGACTTCAACCCCATTGAGCACCTGTGAGACCACCTCGATCTCCATGTTCGCCGTATGGATCCTCCACTACACACTCTTCAGCAGCTGTCAGATGCACTGCAGTCTGCATGGCTTTACCCTTGCCAACCTTCCAGCATCTTATTGACTCACTACCACAAAGTCTAGATGCTGTCTGTGCTGCACATGGTGGTTCTTTGGATATTAGCTTATGGTCACAAAAATGTGACTCAACGGTGTATATAACAAAAATCCATCTCTTTTAACTGTAGATAAAGTCTACAGCGAACTGGACTCCAAGTGGTTATTTACTGCAATCCTTTATTGGTGGAGTCTATTGAAATCTTCTACATACTCTGCTACATTTTGGAAAAGATGGTGGAGCGCTCACCAAAAGATCAGCAATTTTCAGTGCAATTTTTTTATCATAAATTATCGTTTTTTTTTAAATCACAATAAAATCATATTTATTTTTGTAATTACCCAAAAGTACATCTAATACCAGAAATTTTACATTGAAAATGGTGTTTTCAGGGTTGTAAACAGGCCTAAGGATTTCCATGTTTGGTCAGCTTCTGATCAGCCATGTGTCAAATATGGCAACCTGTTCGTTTTATGTTAATTATACTGCTCAGCTTGTATGCAACAACAATTGCTACACCTGGAACCCGTCCTGCAAGATCTTATTAAGAGGAAGTCACTGATATCCCATATATACTCGAGTATAAGCCGACCCGAGAATAAGCCGAGGCACCTATTGTACCACAAAATACTGGGAAAACCTATTGAGTATAAGCCGAGGGTGGGAAATGTGCTGCCCCCTGTGTCCCTCTGTGTCCCCCTCTTGTGTGCCCTCTGTGCCCCTTTCTTATGTCCCCCCTCTATCTCCCCTGTGTCTCTTCCCCTCTCTCCCTCCCCGTCTCTCTCCCCTCCTCTCCCTCCCCTGTGTCTCTTCCCCTCCTCTCCCTCCCCTGTGTCTCTTCCCCCCTCTCCCTCCCCTGTGTCTCTTCCCCTCCTCTCCCTCCCCTGTGTCTCTTCCCCCTCTCCCTACCCTGTGTATCTTCCCCCTCCCTCCCCTGTGTCTCTCCCCCTCTCCCTTCCCTGTGTCTCTTCCCCCTCTCCCTTCACTGTGTCTCTTCCCCCCTCTCCCTTCACTGTGTCTCTTCCCCCCCTCTCCCTCGTCTCTTTCCCTCCCCCTCCCTTATCACCCTCCTCAACAGCCCTCCTCATCCTCTCTCCTCAACCCCCCCTCCTCATCCTCTCTCCTCAACCCCCACCTCATCCTCTCTCTTCAACCCCCTCCTCAACCCCCCTCCCCCTCCTCATCCTCCCTCCTCAACCCAACTCCTCATCCTCAACCCCCCTCCTCATCCTCTCTCCTCAATCCCCCTACTCAACCCCCCTCCGCATTCTCAATCCCCCTCCTAAACCCCCCTCCTAATCCTCAACACCCCTCCTCAACCTCAACCCCCTCCTCAACCTCAACCCCCCTCCTCAACCCCCCTCCTCATCCTCCCTCCTCAACCCCCCTCCTCACTTTACTCCTTTCTAATTACTTCCCCCTCTCCCTTTCTCCTCACTTACCTTCCATCAGCAGCTGCTCCTCGGCTCCCCCACGTGTCTTCCGGCTGCGTTGGGACCCGGCCAATGCTAATGATGTGACGCGCATGTGACATCACGTCATTAGCATATCTGGGGTCCCGACGCAGCCGGAAGACGTGCAGAGGAGCAACTGCTGATGTAAGGTAAGTGAGGGGAAGGGGACAGAGGTAGGTATTAAGAAAGGGGTAAAGTGAGGAGGGGGGTTGAGGTTGAGGAGGGGGGTTGAGGAGGGGGTTGAGGATGAGGAGGGGGGTTGAGGATGAGGAGGGGGATTGAGGATGAGGAGGGGAGTTGAGGATGCGGAGGGGGGTTGAGGATGAGGAGGGGGGTTGAGGAGAGGGGTTGAGGAAGGAGGATGAGGGAGCAGGAGGAAAAGAGACACAAGTGAGAGGGGGGAAAAGAGACACAGGAGAGGGGGGAAGAGACACGGCGTGGAGAGACACGGGGGGGGGGGTGAGAGACACTGGGTGACTCTAGTATAAGCCGAGGTGGCCCTTTTCAGCTTTAAAAAAAGGGTCGAAAAACTCTGTATATATTCGAGTTTATACGTTATATAGCTAAATAAAGAATGAGGATCCAGGAGTTTAATTACATAGAAACGAATGTATTTTCTAGTAAGTGGTGAAAATACAGGGAGCAAGAACCTAGATATGGATAGCTCCACTAAGCGATCACTGATATACTGCAGGAAACCAATCCACCTCCCGAGCAGTAGAGCAAAAAACAAAAATAAGAACCTAGTTCTAATAAAATTATAATCACTTAGTAGGAACAAAGATATACAGGCCAAAGCATGCATCCTAGTCCAACACAATTCATCCATAGTTCCTGTGTTCTCTTCTCATGATGTCAACCCCATCTATTAATGCTGATTTGCAGTACCTGATACAGCTGATACAAAGCCTGACTCTTTTTTTGTAATTGTGTAATCTCTATAATATGTTCTTTTAAACGCATGAAGAGAATACAGTCTTTTTAATAGGACACATTTAAAGCCATTTATGTCCTCTAATACTATTATTTAAAGAACAGTTCAAAATTGTAATTTCCTATATAATTATATGTAGAGGCAGAAGAGCTTTCATATGTAAATGCTTCCCTCTCTCCGAGTACAGTTTCACTATCAAGACTGATCTTCAAGTGTCTGAATTCTCCAGGCAGCAAATATCTTATTATTTTATTAGTAGCCAGGCCAAATTAATTACACGAAAATCCATGCATAACATGAATGGTTTAAACGGCACTGTGACTTTTACAAAAACTAATCATCACCAGGGAATTCAAAAGTCATCAACTGTCTTCTGTGCTGGGAATATATCATATTCATGGTAATAAGGTGAGTGGTGTGAGTGCCTCTGAGTCCCTTCTATTATAAGCCATGGGGATTAGAGAGGAGTTATAAGTGACAAAGAAACAAGAGGCAGAATATAGGACACCCAGAAAGGAGAGATTATTATGTTTATTATTTTATTCTTATTAAAATGTCTCCCCCTTTGTTATGAAGCCCATAAAAAGCTTTGGTGCAACCAATTAAGAGGCACCACTAACCAAACACTGCTATGAAGACCAAGGAACCCTCCAAACTAGTAAGGGACAATGTTGTTGAGAAGTTCAAGTCAGGGTTAGGTTATAAAAAATATCCAAATCTTTGATGATCGCCAGGAGCACTATCAAATCTATCATAACCAAATGGAAAGAACATGGCACAACAGCAAACCTGTCAAGAGACGGCCGCCCACCAAAACTCAAGGACCGGGCAAGGAGGGCATTAATCAGAGAGGCAGCACAGAGACCTAAGGTAACCCTGCAGGAGTTCCACAGAAGAGACTGGAGTATCTGTACATAAGACGACAATAAGCCGTACGCTCCATAGAGTTGGGCTTTATGGCAGAGTGGCCAGAAGAATGCAATTACTTTCAGCAAAAAACAAAATGGCACGTTTTGAGTTTGCGAAAAGGCATGTGGGAGACTCCCAAAATGTATGGAGGAAGGTGCTCTGGTCTCATGAGACTAAAAATTAACTTTTCGGCCATCAAAGAAAACGCTATGTCTGGCGCAAACCCACACATCACATCACCCAAAGAACACCATCCCCACAGTGAAACATGGTGGTGGCAGCATCATGCTGTGGGGATGTTTTTCAGCAGCCTGGACTGGAAAACTGGTCAGAGTTGAGGGAAGGATGGATGGTGCTAAATACAGGGATATTCTTGAGCAAAACCTGTACCACTCTGTGTATGATTTGAGACTAGGACAGAGGTTCACCTTCCAGCAGGACAATGACCCCAAACACACTGCTAAAGCAACACTTGAGTGGTTTAAGGGGAAACATGTAAATGTGTTGGAATGGCCTAGTCAAAGCCCAGACCTCAATCCAATAGAAAATATGTGGTCAGACTTAAAGATTGCTGTTCACAAGCAAAAACCATCCAACTTGAAGGAGCTGGAGCAGTTTTGCAAGGAGGAATGGGCAAAAATCCCAGTGGTAAGATGTGGCAAGCTCATAGAGACTTATCCAAAGCGACTTGGAGCTGTGATTGCCGCAAAAAGTGGCTCTACAAAGTATTGACTTTAGGGGGGTGAATAGTTAGGCACATTGACTTTTTCTGTTATTGTGTCCTAGTTGTTGTTTGTTTCACAATAATAATAATAATAATAATAATAATAAAAAATATCTTCAAAGTTGTGGGCATGTTCTGTAAATTAAATGATGCAAATCCTCAAACAATCCATGTTAATTCCAGGGTGTGAGGCAACAAAACAGGAAAAATGCCAAGGGGTGGGGGGGATACTTTTGCAAGGGACTATAGATCCTTATACTTAGAAGCATAGGGCCCTATGCTAATACTTAATATCACACTTTACACCATGTTTAAGGCTAAATTAAATTCCACTAGCTATGTTAATCACCTGTCCCAGAAACATTGTGAGAGAACTGTTAAATGTGACTGTGGCAAGCCAGAGCCGAAAATTACAGCAATCTTCTCCACTAACAAAATACTATATCACATATATAGTTGTGAGCGTACGGGCCGTTGATCACGCTTGCGGGCTCGCGTAGCGAGGGCTGAGGGCAAGGGCCTCAGTTGCTGGCGCTCCATGCTAGCAACCGAGGCCCACGCAAAGCCAGGGCCTTGGTTGCTGTTATGGAGCGCGAGCCGCGACCCTCGCATAGCGAGGGCTGCGGGCAAGGGCCTCAGTTGCTGGGAAGGCGTTCCATGCCAGCAACCGAGGCCCTCGCGAAGCGAGGGGTTTCGGTTGCTGGGGCAGCGGGCAAGGGCCTCTGTTGCTGGGATGGAGCGCCGAAGGTGCTCCATGCCAGCAACTGAGGCCCTCGCAAAGCGAGGGGCTGCGGGCGAGGGCCTCAGTTGCTGGGATGGAGCGCCCAAGGCGCTCCATGCCAGCAACCGAGGCCCCCCGCGAAGCGAGGGCCTTGGTTGCTGGCATGGAGCGCATAGCGAGGGCTGCGGGCAAGGGCCTCAGCTGCTGGGATGGAGGCCCTCCTCCCCTCCAGGCTCGGGTTTCCAGGCCTTGCACAGCCAGTACGTGCAGTGCCCGGCTGGTGACACATGATGCAAGCTGAGCCCTCAGCACCTTGCGAGACAACAGAGGCCTCTCCTCCAGCCATGCCCTCAGCGGCTGCCTGATGTCTTGGCTCACATGGCAGGTATCACACACCGGGCGGCAGCACAGGCACACACCGGCTCCCAGCGTGCCCTCACCCCGCGAGCAGAGCTACCGAACACCAAGAGAGGAGATCGGGTCAGGAACAGGGCAGCGACCGCGCTTTACGGCGCTCACTGATTTACGTCAATAATGAACTCAGACCGAAGATGTCAGCCTACAGATGTGATAATGATATCGAGACACGTTAGCACACATTGCGACCTCGCAAAAACACCAAAAATACACACAACACATACATAAAAAGCTTACCTACAGCAAGAGGGAGCATCCAGGACCTCAAAAAAGCAACTTACACCTGCATTTAACTCAAAATAAAAGAGTTTAGAAACTAAAAAATTCTCTAAGCGAGAGAAAAAATGGCAGCCGAACAAAACGAAAACGAGGCTACAGCACTCTAAACACGCAAAACACCACAACAAACTCGCAAAACACCACAAGAAACTCGCAAAACACCTACGGATATTCCGCTAAGACGCATACCACACATTACCTGCCATTTTACGCTAATGCGGAAGTACACAACTACGCTAACGGTTTCGGCTCGCGCACGCACACTATTACACTGCACACATTCATCACGCTTACACAGCAGCTCCACACCACTAATGCTGCAGCAACATCAAAACAGATTGCAGCTCTTCAACACAATGCTTCAAAATAGGTAACGTATATTAAGTTATTAATGTATTACATATTTCATTATTACACACCAAACAGCATTAGCTACCTTACAATTTCATTGCCGTCATTTTTTGACGGGCAAATCGCTAGTATATATATACATATATATATATATATATAGTTAATCCGTAAGACTTTACACCAAAACCATATGCTAATAAGATTTTACGAATCACTAACAGATCAGGGCAGTGTTGTAACTACAAAAAACGGAAGAAAATATTACGTTTATCAAAGACCACTCGCAAATGGTTTTAAAACCATTGCAGAGTGCTTCAGCAGCAGTTAAAGGAAGAGGAAAACACACAACATGAATAGAAAGCATGTCAGACCATCACAAATGAAGGAATAACATTACTATTGGCACATATGTGCAATAAAAACTATTTAATTTTCACATGTGACTTATCAGACATATGAAATGTGAGATATCTGCTCACAGACCTATAACTCCATTACAAACATATGTGCTTATCACTGATTTGGATGGTGCTAGGTCCACCACCAATAATTGGCAAGAGGGCAACTCATACAAAGCATGCTTTATAACACCTAGCACAGAGCAAATGGTTGCATTGTTTATGCAGCCCCTTACATTGATCTATGTGCATATTTTTGTTCTTTGTTTAGCACTGAAAAAGTTCCAATAATAGGAACCAAACGCATCTGATTTTATTTGCTTTTTTTAAGGACTAACACAATTCTACTCTTGTAAGATTCATATTGCCAGTTATTGGTGTTGGGCCTAGCACCATCCAAATCAGTGATAAGCAAAATCACTTGGCATATGACACTCTGTGGGTCCACTTAGAATCCCCTTGGGATATTTTCTACATCTACCTCCAGGAACATTTAGGACTGTATACTCAGGGTACTCCTAGAAGAATTGGTATCCCTACATATGGATTCACCATCTTATATATGCTACAATACCGCATAATGTCTAAGGTTAAAAAATGTGAGTGAACTTCTTGATTTATTTTATGTTTTGTTGATTAAACCACTTTTATTATACTATTGTCTGGCGTGGGCTTCTCTTCACCCTCCCTACATTGTTTTCACATATTGTCGGCACACCGGTGGACTGTGCCGTGACTTCTGAGAGGCTGCATACACCGCCAAGAGATCTATCATAAGGACTGCTACTCAGCCAAGAAACATCTGGCCCACACCGACTTTAAAAAAACTACTTCATGGCATCCGGCCTCCCCGGCGATCAGCAGCAGCAGCAGCTGCACAGCAGAGGAGTGCTGCAGGGGCAACCCAAGCAGCCCAGAAGCCCACTTTTAACCCCCAACGAGCATCACCTACCACTGGATCAAAGTAAGTGGTTGAGGCCTCCACCACCTGGTCCCCCACTGAGCATGTGCCAGAGACTGAAAGAGGTGCAAGACTCCATTGAGAGGCAACTCTGGGAGGTAAGAGGGACACACTACACCAGATCCCTCCCTCACCATCCCTACACAAGTAGTGCATAAGCAAAAATAAGCATAATAGAGGCAGCCTAGACCCCAACATCTAAAGTGGCACAACTCTATTTACCTAGAGAGGGCAGGAGGCCATCTTGAGACACATACACCAAGAGGGGCCCGCCCCCAGACAAGGCTCCAAAATGGGTCCCAGACAGCACTAACAGCAGCCTTTTTAAGCCCCACAGGGGAGTCCCCAACTGGACAGCCTACAGCAGCACAATTACTGCCTCCAATGCATCTGTGCAAAGATTAAGATTAAAAGGGGTTAAAAGATTTAAGAGACAGAATCACAACCCAGCATCTCTCCTAACTTAATAAACAACAAGTTGTGAGACGCATGTCACAAATAAGCTGGCAAGACTTATACAGACAAGTTTCACTAGGATTGTAAATATGTTAAACAATTCAAAAAGCAAGATGCAATAACTCACTGAATTATGCAAGTCACCTTCATGAGCCTGCTACCAGAAAAGCTCTAGCCCACCTAAACTCTCATGCTCAACTAAGCAAAATCCCTAGCCTGCTTCACCTACAGCACAGAGTCAGAAGACGGCAACCCCTATAGGTAACACCCTCAGGACAAGGCGGCATCATGGCGGCTCGCAGCAGCACCAAACCCAAAAAGAATCAAGCGAGTAGAAACATCCAGGAGTTTTACAAAGCTCCAAACGATGCGTCATTATTCCCGCACAACTCAAACTCGCCGGTCAGAGAGGGAGAGCCGGAAGTAGCACATGCTCAGGTGGAACTAACAGACAAAAACATGGAAAAAATAAAACTGATGTTCCAAGAACTAATGACGACTGCTATCACTGACCTGAAAAGGGAGCTGCATGGCCTGGGACAAAGAACGCAGCTGTTAGAGGAGCAAACAGACCAGATAGTAGAAGCCCAGATGCATGACCAAGAGGTAATGGCGCAACACTCCACACAGATAAAAGAGCTGACTGACAAGGTTGAAGATCTTGAAAAACGCTCACGAAGACATAACATAAGACTGAGAAATGTCCCAAGCAGCATCTCAGACATACTGCAGTACTCAAAAGCGGTCATACTTGGGATCATTCCCACAAGCAGCGAAGCAGACTGGGCTATTGAAAGAGCGCATAGGGCCCTTGGCCCAACAAAAGCTAACAACCAACCTAAGGATATAATAATAAGGTTTGCCAAACAAAGCGCAAGAGACTTGATACTCACAGCAGCAAGAAGGCTCAAAGAAATCAAAGGCCCGGACAACTCATCTATACAAGTATACATGGACTTGGCTCCGGCCACACTGCAGAAAAGGAAGGAGATGAAACCCATGCTGGAGATATTGTCCAGCAACAAAATCCTCTACAAGTGGGGTTTTCCATTTTCACTAATTTTCCAGCGGGGCGGATCCACTTACAGAGTACACACAGTAGAAGAAGCTGAGATCCTCCTGAGAAAGCTAAATTTACTAGCAGAGGATAGAGACGCTGAAAGGAGAAGTCCAAGACCCAGACCCAGTCTTGCCAAGATGTGGCAAGTATCGGCCAAAAAAACAAAAACAGCAGCCTTCAGTAGGGGGCCTCTCATGGAGCAAGCTACAGGAGGAGGTCTGGACACCGCTCCGTCAGCCGACTGCGAGGATCCTGATGCTGATCATTGAGAGAGTATTGAACACTTTTTTTTCCCCATGAGCAGGTTGACCCGAAGAAAATGCAGCAAATAGCTAAAATGTTTAAGTTATGTTAGAGACAGATAGATTGTTATATATAGAAATGCATATCTAGCTGTAGCGGAGCTCTTGAGGTGACTTAAATGATTTGGAGGGATGAAGATTAAGGGGAGTTTTGAGCCCTTAACAACTCCCCAGGTAGAACCCCCAGGAGGGAGTCCTCTCCCTAAGAGGTCAAACCCAGTAATGGGAGCAATAGCTACTGGCCTCAAGGTATGGAAACAGGTAGGGAGACAGGGAAACTACCAAATTGTTAGGACATGTTTTAACCAGTTTATTGAAATGTTGAATCTAAGCTTCTGTATCTCTTTTGCTTTTCTTCTTAGTCTATCCAGTTTACAGGTGGTCTCGGCGCCCAAGACACCCAAGGGAGGTTCCCGGTGCAGGTCACGGTCCTTCAGCATTCCACATCCAGGTAACCTAACCGCCACACACTCCCCACTGAGAACATATAAAGCTAACTACACAAAAAAACAATGGCTGATGTAGAGCACACCTTTTTAACACACAATGAAAGGGGCTTCAACTCTCAATTTAAAAGAAGCAAAGCTTTCCTGTTCTATAAAAGATTCCATCCATCTGTCATATTTATGCAAGAGACCCATTTCGCCCAGGGCAAAGTACCCACCTACCTACACAAGGAATTCCCAGTATTCTACACTTGCAACCAGAAAAGCAAAAAAGCAGGCTTAGCTACATTAATACATGGTGATTTCCCATTTGTAGTCGAAAAACAAACCAAAGACAAAGAGGGTAATTTTCTAATTTTAACAGGAACCATCCTAAACCTCAGAATCTCTTTGGTTAATATCTATGCCCCTACCACAGCGCCCACCAGAGCCCTCACTAAATTACTAAGTACCTTGAAGCAAAAAGACTGGGGCAGAATCATACTAGGAGGTGACATTAACCTTAAGCTCGAGCCTTCTGTAGACAGATCAAGAGCAACCCATCCCACGCGCAACTTGAAACAGCTCAAAACAATTCACACACAAATGAGGGAGCTAGAGTTGATTGATGCCTGGAGAGGACTACACCCCTCGGAAAAGGAGTATTCTTATTACTCCCCAACTCACAATTCCTATTCCAGAATAGATGTTCTCCTAACTCATACCTCGCTATTTAACCACACAGTGGATGCCCAGATCCACCCTTGCCCTTGGTCTGACCACGCGGTAGTTAGCATCAAAATTCAACTGGGACTTAGTCTCACAACCCCTGGGAAGTGGAGCTTAAACGAGGCACTTCTAACCAATCCCGGATCGCTAGCTCAAATAGAACATGACATTCAAGATTAATTCACGTTAAACATGGTCCCCGAGGCAAATATAGGGTGGGTCTGGGTAGCGCACAAAGCATACATTAGAGGCACCATGATTAAAATGGCAGCTGCCAGAAAGAAACAATGCATTCAAAAAGAAAATGACTTATTTAAAAAACTGCAGTACTTGGAAAAAGCAATTCAGGCCAAAGCTCCTGGGGTCTCTAGAACCCAGCTAGACAACGCTAGACTAGAACTAGATTCTGTACTAGCCGCTAAAACTGAACAGGCCCTTAGGAAAACTAGGCATAAGTTTTACGCCCAGGGTAACAAGCCCTCCCCTATGCTTGCACGCAGACTCAACCTAAAGAAAAACTTAACTCATATCACCAAAATTAAAACGGAAAGTGGAGAAATTACAATGAACCAATCGGAAATAAAAAAGACATTCCATAAGTGCTACCAAGAAATTTACTCAGCAAAAACAAAAGCCAATAACTTCACAGTGCAGGAATTCCTTAACAGCCTAGACATTCCCAAAATCTCGGAGGGGGAATTAGACTCCCTAAATGCAGAGATAACCCCGTCCGAAGTTATTGACACTATAAAAACGCTTAAAGCAGGAAAAGCCCCTGGCCCGGATGGCTACTCAAACTTATATTATAAAAGCCTTGCAAGACACCTTGCCCCACACCTAAGCAAATTATTTAATGAGATGCTATTAGGAGAGCCAATGCCAGCCGAGCTAAACCAGGCAGATGTAGTCTTTATCCCTAAACCAGGAAAGGATAATTTAAATCCAAGGAACTATAGGCCAATATCCCTGTTAAACGGGGACATTAAAATCCTATCTAAGCTAATGGCAGCAAGGGTAGCCAAATTCCTCCCCAAACTAATACACAAAGACCAAGTGGGCTTTGTGCCATACAGACAAGCTGGGGATAACATACGATGTATTCTAAATGTCTCCCACATAGCTAAAAAGGCGAATATACCTCTCAGTCTAGTAGCCTTAGATCTAGAAAAGGCATTCGACTCCGTTGAATGGCCTTATTTACATGCGGTTCTAGATAAATTCGGCATCAGAGGCAAATTTACAAATCTAGTAAATACATTATACAAAGCACCGACGGCAAGCCTTAGGCTTCCAGGGGCTAATAGAGATCTTATAACCATCCAGAGAGGTACGAGGCAGGGATGCCCCCTGTCCCCGCTACTATTCGCTCTAGCCATCGAACCTCTCGCTCAGGCCATTAGGACATGCCCCACCATACAGGGTATTGAGGTGGGATGTCAACAAATGAAATGCAGTTTGTTCGCAGATGACATCTTGTGCACGCTTACAAAACCGGTAACCTCAATAGTAGCCCTTATGGACTTAATGTCCCGGTTTGGGAACTTGTCAGGCCTCAAAGTTAACGCAGATAAATCTGAAATAATATGCATGAGAGTGCCCTCAGACCAGGTACAAGCCCTAAAAGAGGGACACTCGTTCTCATGGCCAAAGGGAAGTATCAAATATCTAGGAGTTAACCTCACACCAGAGCTGTCAGCTTTATACAAAGAAAATTATATCCCCCTTTACAAAAAATTACAAACAGATCTACTTAGGTGGAATAGATACAACCTGTCATGGACAGGAAGAATAAACGCTTTTAAAATGAACATGTTACCCAAAATCTTATACTATTTTAGAACACTCCCGATTAGAATACATAGAGGAGATCTAGATGGCTTCCAAAAAGCGGTATTCCGATTCATCTGGCAACATAAACACCCGAGAATCAACAAGTCCCTAATGTATAGAGACAGAGAAGCAGGGGGTTTGGCGTGCCCAGATTTGATACACTACTTTAAAGCAGCCCAGATTTCTTTCCTACCACAAGCCCATTCCAGTGAACACCAACCAATGTGGGTATCCCTAGAGAACTATCAAATGAAACCCTACAAATGGGATAATATCATTTGGTCCCCGACACTCCCCCCAATAGCAAAATCAGGCTACAATAATCCAATGATTAAATTATCCCTGCAGGAGTGGAGAGGGGCGAACTCCAAGCGGCAGTTAACACACTCCCTTTCATCTCTCACGCCAGTCCTTTCGGGGTCCCAGATTATGAAGGAATTAGGGGGGGTCTCAAAAGCGTGGTGGCTCTCGCGGAAACTAGACCTGCTAGGGGCATGGTTCCAAGACGGCAACCTTTTAACCTCTATACAATTCATAAATAAGTACAATCTACCAGACAGGGAGATATTTAACTATAACAAGATATGCCACAGGGTCCAAGAACTGGTCAAATCCTCGGGTCCCCGACAGGACACCTGGTTTGCGAAAGTATGTGCGCAGAATCCCCTAGCCAGAGGCATAATTGGTACCCTTTACTCGCTTGCCAACAGGCCACTTAAAGACCAAAAGCCTAAACATGTCCTACAATGGGAACAGGAAATTGGAGTAGAATGGGACACCCAGAGATGGGGAAAAATACACAAGGCACTGACTAAAGGCTCCCTCTTCTTTAGCTATTTAGAAACAGCAACTAAAGTACTACACAGGGTATACATGACACCTGACAGGCTAAATAAGATAAATCCGCTTTCCCCTCCTGAGTGCTTTAGGAACTGCTCAGATAGAGGAACCTTTGGCCACATCTGGTGGGACTGCCCAAAAGTACAGGCCCTGTGGCGAAGGGTAACTGCAATGATCTCTGAGGTATTAGACAGGGAAATACACCCCTCTAGGGAGACATGCTTACTGGGAATGCCAGTACTGAACGTTAATAAGAACCATAACAAGTGGATACAAATGGTCATGCTGGCAACCAAAAGCCACATTGCAAAGAATTGGAAATCACCCTGTGGTAACTTGTCTTCCTTGCATGGTAATTCAGGACTTCCTTAAACAGGCCTTTGTAGGAGGGCTGAGAATCTTTACTTCCCTCCCACAATTGCTCATGGACAGGATGTGATGTAAATTACATCATCTCAACTAA
This sequence comes from Discoglossus pictus, assembly GCA_027410445.1. Taxonomy (NCBI): domain Eukaryota; kingdom Metazoa; phylum Chordata; class Amphibia; order Anura; family Alytidae; genus Discoglossus; species Discoglossus pictus. The sequence continues at coordinate 116,850,994 of CM050168.1, read as the reverse complement.
GGATATATCCAGGCAGGAAACTGGTGCTTTTTCCTGTTTTCTTCCTTGATGGTGAGGGTGAGGAGGTGATGTCAATGGTCTGACCGTGGGTAAGATCAAGCGTTTGGGGAAGGGAATTACTATATATATATAGGTAGATAGATTTAAAAGGGGGTGTTGCTCCGTGGGTCTGGGCTGTTGTGTTTGTAATACATTTATAGTATTGTGTTATCTGCCTTTTAATAAATACCTTTTAATGTAGACGAACCTTGTGTAATATTAATTTGGTGATACACCACATTTGGCGACCACGAATTTTAGACTTCTACAAAGGTTATTTATGAGGTAATATCACATTAATAGATAGTCAGATTTATTTTTTGGGGGAAGAAAAATTACTTTGTCTAATTATCCTCTGCATGGGAAATCAAGTGCTGATTGTGTGTGGAGTCTAGTTTGGGCCTACATTTTAATATACAAGTTTGGGCATCAGGCCTCAATTTTGAATATATTAGCAGGCCTAGTAGTTTTTCAGGCCTTCATTTTTATTTTATTGTAATAGACTACCAGCATAGGCCTCAATTATTATTATTTTTAATCCTTTATATCGTATTAGCTTATTTTGCTACATAAAACAAAGATATCATACAGTTTGTTTTTGTGGGTTTCAAATATCTGAGTGAGTTGAATATCAGAGTACAGGCCTAGCCCTGCATTTGAATACAATATGGTAGGCTCCATGCGGCTTTTTGTTGTATTTGAATGCTGATTTCCTTTGTATCCTAGTTTGGGCCTACATTTTAATATACAAGTTTGGGCATCAGGCCTCAATTTTGAATATATTAGCAGGCCTAGTAGTTTTTCAGGCCTTCATTTTTATTTTATTGTAATAGACTACCAGCATAGGCCTCAATTATTATTATTTTTAATCCTTTATATCGTATTAGCTTATTTTGCTACATAAAACAAATATATCATACAGTTTGTTTTTGTGGGTTTCAAATATCTGAGTGAGTTGAATATCAGAGTACAGGCCTAGCCCTGCATTTGAATACAATATGGTAGGCTCCATGCGGCTTTTTGTTGTATTTGAATGCTGATTTCCTTTGTATCCTAGTTTGGGTCTCCATTTTATTATACAAGCTTGGGCACCAGGCCACAATTAGTTTGTTGTGTGTTTCAAATACCTGAGTTTGTTAATACTATTATTTTTGTTTTGTTTTTGGTTTTTTTTTTTCTCTTCTTTCTTTTTCTTTCTCTAGTCCTTTATCATAGTACAGGCCTGGAGAAAAATAATAAATAAACCATTTTAAATATTATATATATATATATATATATATATATATATATATTATTTCAGGCGTGCATTTTAATACACTATAGGCTTCGATACCTTATACATTTTGGGTGTCTTGCATATCCTCGTTCGGGTTTATCTCCTACCCTGCAGGCCTTGCTATTATATTTTAAGTTAATTAGCAAGTATTACCTTCACCATACTAAGGTAAGTATAATTTGCATTGTGGGTACTAATCTATTTTTCTACATATTACACCTGGCCTACTGAATAGTCATCAACTATTGTTGGCTACTCAGAAGCATGCTACTTTAGTCGCAAATTGATTTGGATTCTTACTTGGGTGAGTAAAAGAGTAGAAATGTCTTTTCAAGGGGCCAAATACTTTCCCACAGAAGTGCGTGAGTACTTTAGGAAACATATTCAAAAACATGATGGTCCATATGAGCTTCCAGAGCCAGCAAACCCAGACAGTGGAAAAGAGAAGAGATTAATGGATGTTCTAAAACAAATTATAAATAACAAAAAGTATAGAACAAAGAAGAGAAAAAGTTTGGTCACACAAGCTGTTGTAGCCACAATAGGAGGCCTAATAGACTTAGTTGTAGAATTACGGCAGCATAATTTGGAAACAACAAATAAAATGGAGGAAGCAATGGACAAAAGGGATTGTTTAAAAATTGCAGCTTTGAGAACAACTACAATTGTGGGGGAACTAGAAAGGGAGTTAGGGGAAATAGAGGAACAGAGGGATGCTTATGGAATAAAAATAACAGAACTTCAAAACATAATAATGGACTATAAAAATAAAACAAAGTTAGAAGGGATAAAAGGAGTCAGAGACATTGCCAAAATATATCCAGATCTGGATATGTTCGTGGCACAAAATAAAGAACCAGTGCCGAAAATGAACCAAGATAGAAAAGATTTCTTATGTTATTCTGTTCCACAAGTAGATACCATACCACAAGCACCAGTTATTGTTTCAGAATTATTTAATGCAAGGCAAACACCTACAGGATTTTCTATGCAGACTCGACCGATGTCTATGGCAGATAAAGATAATTTCCAGAAATGGTGGGGAAGTATGCCAACTAACAACTTTAATACATTTACACATTGGTTTAAGAGGGGAGCAGATAGAGCTAAAAAAGGAGGTCTTAACTTAGAGGAATGGACAGAACTGTTAGAATACGCTATGGGTCCTTTGGCTAGTAGACTATTGGGATTTAATAACAGTGTGTCTGATCAGGCAGGAAGAATTGCTGCAACTAATTTCTATCTACTTAGCATAGAGAAAGAAATAGCAAATATTACCATGAGGCCAATAGATGGTCCTAGAGAGGTAGCTCAAAGGATATTTTTTTGGTATACTCTACGACAACCTCAACAGCCTCTAGTGCTGGGCTCACCAGAACATATAGCAAAAGTAATGGAAGCCCTTCCCCGGGAGTGTCAAGAATTTATCAGGCTTTTTGATCCAACACCAACAGACTTGGAAATGGTACTAACTAGAGCTGATACGTGGTGGATCAAGCATCCTTTCACAGAACAGGCCTGCTCTGTTTCAGCTGTAAGAACATTTAAGGTCGAGTCTGGTAGAGATATAGATGGTAATTGGAGAAACCAGACGTGGGATGTACCCCAGAACAAGAAGGATGATCAAAACTGGAGACCAAAACAGAACTTTGACAAAAGATGGAGAGATCCACCTAGGGACTATAGGAATAGGGATGGCAGCAACTGGAGGGCTAATCAGGAGGGAGAGAGAAACGGTAACATGGGCTATTGGGAACTCAGGAGACAGAAGGATAGGATAGAAGAGGAAAATCACATATTTAAAAACAAGGTAGCTGAGTCAGAGAAGAAATTGAAGGAAAGTGAGGCAAAGATGCAATATAGTGTTATAAAAGAGGGACGGAGTAGAAGTGAGTCACAATGACAAATCCCAACCCCTGCGCCTCAGCATCTCATTCACTCAGCTAATTTAACCATGGATGAGGCAGGTCGGCCTACCAGTTATACAGTCATCGCAGGGGTAGGGAAAAATATGTTGGTAGATACAGGAGCAGCAGTTACAATGACCAACAGGGTCAAAAATGGGGATTCTTCAGTAAGTAGTATGGGAGTTACTGGGAATCCACAGGAGGTTAGAGCAGGTCCAATTGATGTAGCAGTTGGAGAAAAAACAATACAAGTAGAAGCAATAGTGGGTTGGCCAGAGGAAATATTGGGAATAGAAGTTTTAAAAAAAGGAAATTTCATTGTAGATCTTGCCAATTTTTGTTTGTGGAAGACAGAAAAGGTGAATCAGGTAAGTACAGAGTTGACGAAAGGGGTTGTGCTCCCAATGGCATATATTGTCTCTCCGATAAAAAGTCTGGAAAAAAACAAACTGAAACTAGACGGACAACCAGAATGGCTGCAGAAGCTAATCCAAGACATACCTGTTTGGGCTACAGATAAATTAGACTGTGGAAGAATGAAAGGAATGGTCTTTTTGGAAGGAGGAGACCCACAATGGAAAAAGCAATATCCAGTCCCAAGAGAATCAGTGGCATCAATCACCAAGATGATAGAAATACTGGAGAAAAGTGGAATAATTAAATCTGGAAATGGGTATGCATGTAACTCACCATGTTGGCCTGTGAGAAAAGCTGTGTTAAAAGGGAATAGAGATGAAAAAGCAGCCTCATCATGGAGACTTACCATTGATTACAGGGCCGTGAACAAACTTGCAAAAAGAATGGCCCCTGTTGTTTTTGTTATGTATATGTTTCTAATGATGGAATCTAGTGTTCCCACAGAGCACGGCTGTATAAGAATGAAGATGCGTGTCAACAGAAGATTGTGGTGGATCCTTGTTCCAGGATGGATAAGTATAAGCTGTATCACAGTAGGAATGGGGAGACAGGCAATAAGGCCAGAAGATACCGCAAATAAGGGAGAGAGTTTGAAAAGATTGGAGTTACATTATGTTCAAGCAGATAGATTTATTTGGCCCAGGGAATTGGAAGTAAAAGAGGGTGGAGGGTTACAAGTAAACATTATTTTGCCACATAATAGTACCAGGGGATTAGCTCTTAGAGCTCCAATACAAGGGAGGTTTACAAATATTACAGTAGTAGTGAGTAACTTAACATTAGAAGAAGGTGGAGAATGGGACGCTGCAGTTATAGCTGCCCAGCCTGACCTAGAGGAATTCTGCATTTTTGATACTGGAAAGGGGTGTGTTCTAACAATAGATGAAGTATTTGTCTCTGTAAAGGAGCTGCAACGTTGTAAATATCAGAAGAAGGTACCATGGCCAATAGGCGGATTGGTGGTGGTACCAACACATGAAACAGTTGTGCAAGGGGTTGGGTGGACTTACTACCCAATAATTCTAAATTTTAATGATTTTTCTATTCCTCCAAAGTGCCCGGAATCACAGCGGCAGTGGTTTAAGCAAAGTATACAAGAGACCATCATTGAGTGGACCGGAGCAGGGAGTCGAGAAAAACGGGACACACTTGCAGCCCTTTTAGGAGGAGTCGGAACTGGATTGGGAGTTTGGAATTCAGCAGACATCATTGGACTGAACAGCAGGATAAACTCCCTTACTGATGGCATGGGACATGCTATGAAAACAGGTGGAGTAGCTGACTCCCTTATAGTGAGTAGACTGACAGACAATGTTGATGACATACACACCATTGCCAACAACCTGCATCTAGTTGAGGAAAATATTGCTTCCATTGCTAACAGCATTAAGAATGAAATAGTGGGAACTGCCATTTTCTGTTCTATGATTGGAGGAAAGCTGTTGGCAGATTTAAAGGAAACTATTAAAGACATCCAGGAAAACAAGTGGGCAAGACAAATCAATGCAACAAGGATTATCACGTCATTGAAAAGAAAAGGAGTGGACATCACTGAGGACAATCTTAAATACAGCTATATTGAAGGCCCAGATCAATGGATGCCACATGGACTACAATCTGGGACAATAGGACTAATCCTGGCAATTCCCCGCTGGGAGGGGCAGGCAGAGCAACTGAACTTCATACATAGCATTGGCACGTTAAGTGATGGAATCTACAAGCAACACTTCCCATCAAAAAGACTGGCCACTATTACAGGATTGGAGATGGATGAAAGCTGTTGCAGGAAATCTCAACACCGATGGCTGTGCAGTTGTGTTTGGGAGAAAGGAGCTGAGGAGGATGGCTGGGTGCAGTTGATAAAAGAAAACCTGGTGCAAGAGGTGATCCGCATAGGGGACATTGCATGCTCTATTGGCCACTCTGAATATAGGACAGTTGATGAAATATGTTTGGTGGAAGAAGGGTCTTGTATCATGGTATTTCCATCAAGAAACCTTACCACTGAAATGATCAATTTTACTGCAAATGCAGATCGGACAAATTTGATAATTAAGCTTTTTACCTTGGAACTTCATGAGTCAGAGACACATCCAGTCCTACGAACACTGTCGCTGGTACTCATGTTCATTCAAGTATTAACGACAATTATAATAATATACTTTTGTGTGGCAATGAAACAAATGAGGAAGAAACTTGCAAGGAGGATATATAATAATGTGTCTTTTTCCTCTTCTTTCTCTCTCTCATACATTCTTCAATAAAGTTTTACATTGCACATACATAAACATTTATCACACACTCTCACCTAAATTCTATAAATTCTGTTTTTTGTGTAATATGTGGATTGACAGCCATAGGAAAGTACAGGAGAACTTATGTCGCTGAGGGAACTATTCCGGAGGGACGGTGGGTTGAATTTCTCCTGTATATCAGGTTTTTGCTCCCACTAGGTTCTCCTGTACTAGAGGGATAACTAGAAAACTGAGCAACATAGAAGAAGAAAAAGTGAGGGAATGTGGTAACTTGTCTTCCTTGCATGGTAATTCAGGACTTCCTTAAACAGGCCTTTGTAGGAGGGCTGAGAATCTTTACTTCCCTCCCACAATTGCTCATGGACAGGATGTGATGTAAATTACATCATCTCAACTAAGGATATATCCAGGCAGGAAACTGGTGCTTTTTCCTGTTTTCTTCCTTGATGGTGAGGGTGAGGAGGTGATGTCAATGGTCTGACCGTGGGTAAGATCAAGCGTTTGGGGAAGGGAATTACTATATATATATAGGTAGATAGATTTAAAAGGGGGTGTTGCTCCGTGGGTCTGGGCTGTTGTGTTTGTAATACATTTATAGTATTGTGTTATCTGCCTTTTAATAAATACCTTTTAATGTAGACGAACCTTGTGTAATATTAATTTGGTGATACACCACACACCCCATTTAGACGCCCAAGAGGTTATAAAAAAATTAAACCACATCATGATTTATGAAAAAATGACGCATTCAATAAACAACTCCCTCTCCACTTTTAGTCAAATTTGGGACAGATGGGTGGAGTCGGACAAAGCTATTTTAATTTAACAAAAACTTGATTTAGAGTGGAAATTAGTACACTAGGAAGGGAAGGCGTAATTGGATGAGGCAGAGACTCCAGGCCGGGGTGACGGGTGTCTTGGGCGTTGACAACTACTGGCGAATTGAGTAAACTGAAGAAGATAGACAAGAAGAAAGAGGAAAAAAAAAAAAAAAAGGCAAGGAAGATACAGGTAATAAGTTCATTGACTTGTTTATTCATTGTTTGTTCGATGTTATACTTCCCATATACTAGGTGAATAATGTAATTCTCGAGCTATGCAAAATTGAACATCTATATATATCTACATGGAAAGACAACAAGTTAGCTGACATGTAAGAATTTGACAAGTTTAGTATTGAGAAGTCAATTGCTAGGGAAGGAATAGCTAGCAGGCGTTTTCTGCAAAGTTGAGAAAACTGAAAAAGGTTATGGTGGACACATAAAGCAGACACCCAAAATTGTCAGGACAGGATAATCATTATTGACAACAAAGTTGTACAAGATATCTAAAACGATGTTAAAAAATCCTGTTTATGCTAATTTGTGTTGGACCTGCGAGTCCAACAATATTGTGTTATTGAGCACTGCTTATGTGTCAATAAAAAGATTTGAAAAAAAAAAAAAAAAAAAACTACTTCATATTGAAACTACAGTGAGGCCATCTATTAATTTATTCATTTATTTGTTATTATATATACTATATCAGTTGGTGGATCATCTTTCTGTATATTGATTGGATTGTATAGAGGGTCTATCAAGCATATACTCCATTTATCCACATAGGATTAGCCAGCTACTAAACAATACACTAGCATCCCTGAGGATACCACTCAGTGTTTGTATTAGTGTCACCTTCTGTATTTAACTATTGAGGTGAATAACCTGTCTAAAAAAAATCTCGAGCTCCTTCTTACTAGTAGCCATACACCTGTGGAACATTTTGCCACAATACATAGGATAAATCCCTAATCTCACGACTTTCAGCTTAACAATCACATTTAAAAAAAAACTTTCCATCATTGACTTTAGTCAATGAACTTGAAGAAATTTGTTGCTTCCTCGCTTCTATATGCACTTACACTTTTACCATAATGAGCCTGTATGCATCTTTTAGTTCAAGTAGACTGAAATTTCTTCAAGGTAAGGACTATGTAACATACTGCTTGTCTTCAAATGAAATGCACTTATGGTATATTATCATGTAATTGTTTTGTGCATTGTCTCTGTAAGGTACTGTGCACATTAATGGCTCTATACAAATAACAATACATACATACTACATACATTAGTAGAGTAATTTAATAAAGCTGAATGTGTATTCTCACCAAAAATATGTAAAAGTGTATTAAAGGTAAATGGACGTTTAATAAACTACACTGCACATCCAGCCCAACAGAATCTGTGTCTACATATGTTGCAGGGGGCAGACCCATGCAGGAACTATTGGGTTTATTAGGAGGCACTTAAAAGATTTTCTTACTGCCTAAACCAAGCAAACTACATAAAAGTAACTACATTCATATATACCTTACATATAATATTTACATATATCACAAATCCAGAAACCTTACCTTTACCCATTTAACGTTAATTAACTGGATTGCTGTGCTGGGCAATGTTATATTATTAATAGTGTAGGGGGCTTAGCAGTGGCAAGGGGTGACATATAAGAAACCTTACTGACCATCAAAAGAATCATGATCCCTATAAAATGAAAGGTGCATATAACTTATTATTAGTGGGTAATATCCCCATCAGTAATAGAATGTGATCCCTACATAAGTAGATATCTCTCTGCATAAGTGCTGCCGGCACTGGGGAGCTACAGTTCATTGAGGGAACCATGAATGCCAACATGTATCTTGACATACTTAAGCAGAGCATGATCCCCTCCCTTTGGAGACTGGGCCGCAGGGCAATATTCCAACATGATAACAACCCCAAAAACACCCCCAAGACGACCACTGCCTTGTTAAAGAAGCCGAAGGTAAAGGTGATGGACTGGCCAAGCATGTCACCAGACCTAAACCCTATTAAGCATCTGTGGGGCATCCTCAAATGGAAGGTGAGGGAGTGCAAGGTCTCTAACATCCACCAGCTCCGTGATGTCATCATGGAGGAGTGGAAGAGGACTCCAGTGGCAACCTGTGAAGCTCTGGTGAACTCCATACCCATGAGGGTTACAGCAGAGCTGGAAAATAATGGTGGCCACACAAAATATTGACACTTTGGGCCCAATTTGGACATTTCCACTTAGGGGTGTACTCACTTTTTGTGCCAACGGTTTAGACATTAATGGCTGTGTGTTGAGTTATTTTGAGGGAACAGCAAATTGACACTGTTATACAGGCTGTACACTAACTACTTTACATTGTAGCAGAGTGTCATTTCTTCAGTGTTGTCACATGAAAAAATATAATAAAATATTTACAAAAATGTGGGGGGTGTACTCATTTTTGTGAGATAATATATATACTGTCCTGGACTCTACCATTAACATCACTGCTCCTCCCTGCAAAGTCCCTGCAAAGTCAATTATCTATTTAAATAAAAAAGTAGAATTCAGTGCCCATAGTCGATAAGACAGTTAAGCTCACAAATAAGAGGAGATCTTATGAGACAGCAAGGGTGATGTTTTCAGAAAATCATATTGATCTCTTTACTCAAGTTCTTTAAAACAGCATAAAAAGAGCTACTGAAGTGTCATATTTATAATAGGTTGTTTCGCTACTAGGCAGAACGTTTTTAGAGAATGTAGAAATTACAGTTGAGGTACTAAATAACAGTATTAACTTAAAGTGCCATTCACAGTAGTAACCTTCCTCCCTCAAGCTCCAGATCAACCAGGTTCAATATGGGGCCCCCAGATACAGTCTGCTAAAAGTAAGATTGTTTATAAAAAGAATGTTGTATGCTCGATTCACATGGCTGCTGATATTGTTAGGTTGTTACATATGTCACAAACATTTGAAGTGTTCCCAAAACTGTAATGGTACGTTAATAATATTTAGATATGAATGCTACAACTAACAAGGTCTATTTACAGTTCTTGTACACACAGATTCATCATAATGTCAGTAATGAGTGGGCTGTGTGCAATCAACCACATCACATCAGGACAAATAAGTACTGTTGTATCATTTGCAAATACACAGTGATTACACACTGATGCACACTGGTTATCCACACTTACTATGACAGTTTTATACAATGTTTTGGCACAAAGATTGAGAGTTTTAAAATCTAGCACACATGGACAAGCTATAGAGTGTTTGCTATTACCTATTAAAGGTATATCTACGTTTCCCTGCTCTTACCTTTTTCTAATCTAACACATGCTGCTTATATCAGACACACACATTACATGGAGGCATTTAATACACACACATATTTATTTTATTTAAAAATCAAACTTATTTCCAAACCCCCAAGCTGCTTACATAGGCACTTGATACCTACCAATAGAAACACTGCATTCAAATACAGATTTTAACGCTTTACTAACCTTCAAGCCAGCAGCAGCTCAATGCAGAGATCTACAGATCAGTGTCTGACTCTTTATTATTATTATTATAGTTCATTTATAACGTGCCAACATATTCTGTAGAGCTGTACATAAGTTAAGTTCAGGCAAAGATAAATACAAATTAACATTTAGCAAAGCAAGGAGCGCCCTGTCTTTGCTCTAGGAAGCCAATGTCCATGGTGAATTCCCAAAGTACTTAGGATAGAAACTCGCAGACTTACAATCTAATGTATAGTGAGTGGTAAAAGGTGGAGAGAGGTGATGAGCATGTTAGGGTAGAAGGTGATACGCCTCTTTAAAGAGATGCGTTTTGAGTGAGGTTTTAAATGTTTTGAGGCAAAAGGACTCTTCTGGTTTCCTTCTGAAAGAGGGACTACACATCCCATGATTCCTTCCTGTACAAAGTGCCATCACTGATTGTTATATTGTATTCAAAATCTATATGTGATTGGACAAAAAAAATTAGGAATGTATGCAATTTTTAGCAGGGAATTTCAGGGGTGTTAACTCACTAAAGCTGCTGCTTACAAACTCAAGAGATTTAGCAAACACTAGGGTGAGTTTGCTAATGTTTATTTTGGTATTTTTTCATGCAACATTTTTTTTTTCATAAACTACAGATTCTCCTTTGTATTATTCATAATACAGGACATTTATATATGCCTTTAAATAATATAAAGTTGCAGGAAGCAACTCATTTGTCTGCATGTTGGGGGTAACCAACAAAAGGCAAATTGATTATGATTTATGTTTCTTTTATAAAGATCCCTCTTTGCATCACTTAACAGGTCATGTGATGAACAAGCAACTCAGTCTAGCTATTTTCAGTCCCTTTAGTTTTTAAATATTCACATATCTAATTTTTCATTCTATAAATGGTTTCTGAAGACTCTATTTATAGAAGGTTTGATTTTATCTCATTTCATCAGCTCCCTATCAGTGGAGCATGGGGGCTATGTCTTTTTTTTTTATCTCAGTGGAGGAAGGAGTGAGGAGGAGAGAAGTGCCTTAAAAAATACAGCTTTCTTCCTGCATAAATGTAAATTCCTATCTCACACACAAAACAGTCACTTGATTTTTATGGATGCCTCCAGAGACCAGCAGAGACTTTAACATTTATTTTTTTCTAATTAAAAACTAGTTTTATGGCTCTTACCTGTTTAATTACACGTTTTAAACATACATGTATTAATATACAGAGGTCCTTTAAGTCCTTTTTTATTTTTATCACCTTTAAAGAGTTTTAGTATTTTTTCGCTCTGTGGGATATTTGCTATGTTCACCCCACTGAACAATTGTATAAATGTGGAGGGTGCTGTGATTTCAGGGCGGAGGAGCTGACAGGGTCCTGTGGAACATCCTATCCAAATGATCATCACATCTTATCTGTCTCTACGCCTCACTGCTAATGTGTGTTCTCTGTGCAGTGCCACAATATGAGGTCATGGGTGTATGAAACGCGTAGAATGCTATATGTAGAGAGGCAGTTTGTTTGTACTATGAGGCAGATTTTCTAAATGATTTTAAACATCAAAATCAGCCTTTTGTACTTAAAGGGACGCATAATTTATCAGTAGCACGCTACATTATCAAGCAGAACACTGAAAACCAAGTGAAAAGTCCTATTGTATTGATGGATATTTCAGTGTGCTATATAGGTTTATATATAACATGTTTAACTTTCAAACATTCCAGAGTTTCCTACATTTGCGGGTTCTGAAAAAGATTAAAATCTTATGCACACCAACTTGGCAATATGCTCTGTTTACTGTAACTAAAACATGTCTGAGTGCTTTAGACATTTTAAGACCAAAGGGAAGAACATTTTAAATGTATTATTAAAGTGAACAGAATATAAAAGAATTTAGAGGGAGTTTGCAATTTATGGTCCCTTCAGGACCTCAGAACATATGATCATAAGCTCAGTAAATATTGCTATGCAGCCTACTGCTGCTAAGACACAAGATAATTATTAAATGGTCATTGAAGTCAGTAAACAACTCTGCAGTTCAAATCGCATAGAATATGCATAAGAACTTTTTAATTTTAAGCACTTTTAATTTTTTTAATATTGTTTTAATATGAGCTGCTAGCAGTGTATACAAATACACTTTTTATCTTATGCCACCCCTATATGCACCAGTTCTTGATCACTACCTTATTGTGATGAAGGTGCTTGTGTACTTCAATGGAGCTGTGAGCTATACCATGTAGGGTCACCGAAGATCATAACAGAGAGGTCAGGACAATCGAGGTCCACTGGAGAAGGAACTGACAACCCACTCCAAGATAACCTTATAGATAAGGACAACCAGACACCAGACAACCATACACAACATGTGCCTGGTGAGCTGAGGTCCATAGGGTCACAAAGAGTTGGAAATAACCAAACAACTTAACAACAACAATCACACTGCAAGTATGGCATGCCTATTTGGAGAGCAATTCCTTGTTTGAATGCAGAGTTTAATAAAGTTTTTTTTCTTATCTGGCTCTAACTAACTATTCTTTAGAGAGCCTTTATAAGAACACTACAGTGGCCCTTTAAGTGTACTAAAGCTGATCATGCATATGATCACAAGCAGAGTGCTAGTGTTTAATTTTTGTCGCTCTTATCAAGAAAAGCACTTGAAAACAGTCAAACATGGTCTTAGAATGTAAAGATAACAAATCACTACCTCTATTTATTTACACTTTATAGCCAATTTTGCTGTCGTAGAATCTACCATTTTGGTTTCTGTTTATCATCTTCCTTGAGGTGAGATAGTAGACTCTGAATGCAGCGGAAATTTCTAAGCTTCTATATGCACAATAAAAATGTGGACGCTAAAACTAATGTATTAATGGAAAATATTTTTTGTAATGCATAAAACATGCAGCATTTAACCATGCACTAAGCAGACTGACTGACAGAAGGTCTGTCCAGCTTGCTGTCAGGGCTGATCAGTTCACATAAAAGTGTTTGCCCATCATCAGTATTGATAGATACAAAACTGGGTACCCTTTTGCTCTCCTAATAGGAAGCTGTTGAATGCACTGATAAAAAAAAATACGGTTTCACAGTTACGTCAAGTAGTAGGAGGTCTAAATCGCCCACCATGATGTAGGTGTCCCTGAAAAAGAGGTAGGAAATGATAACTGCTGGGGTCTTTGAACATACATACAGACTGCCTGCTTATAGGGAGATATCAGTCACCTAATTGGCGGACTGCAGCTCCTTTATATAAAGAGACATGATCCAAAGTCACAGGCAAAGTCAGACATGACAGACAATCCCGCCAATCTGCACTAAAGACCCAAAGCAGAGTTTATAATTATGTTATGATGGTATACTACCAATATTTCCAACTGTAAGGTAATAAAAGACTAAATTCAGTAATAGACAAACAGCTGTGAATTTACAAAGAGATCACAACACTAGAGTTGCCTTGGTCTTAGTATCTAAACGCCTCATTAGTGGATTAATGACTTCCTGTTGCATGTGACTTTAGTGATAATAATAAAGGCTGGGGATGTTCACAGACTGACACCTCAGGAGCCACATACATAAAAACACCATTAATCATATAAAGAGACATGATCCAAAGTCACAGGCAAAGTCAGACATGACAGCCAATCCCGCCAATCTGCACTTCTTAATAAAATAAAGTACACAAAAGTAAATAGATATATAGGTATATTATATTAATAATGAAATCCTGAAACCTTACATTTCCTGTCCCACAGATCTACTAGTCTTTCTCTTAAGTAGTAATCTTCCTCCTTCAAGTCATAAAGGACTATAGCAATCCTTTAATATCCCTGTGGAAGTCTGGCAGGTCTTGTTTTGCTCTCCTCTCTTCCCTATTGTTTTTCAATTATGTTCCTCCCTCACAGTGATCTCAAGTGGAATTTTTTCTCTCAGTAATACCTAAGTGGTCCAGGAAAACTAAGCTTGGGTATCACTGCCCTAGGATAAGGCATCTCATATTTTGTAAGCATTACAGAACATTTGCTTGATTAATTCAACACAAATCTCTTCCCTGATGTTCCTGTAAATAGCTATCAAAGTGGGCAGTGTTTGAACATCCCACAGATAAATCTCACACATTTTTTCCAGTGGGTTTAATCAGTTACTGAGCAAATGTAACAAGTCCATTAGCTATCACAAAGCTGTGGGAAAGGAGCCAGGATTTATACCCCTGAGAAGAGGGAGGGGGGAGTCCCAAACCTGGAATCTTCCTTAACCATTGTGCTACAGTACTGTACTGCAATATACGGACAGTGGCTTTAGTAAACTTTATGCCTTGACCCTCAATATAGAGGTAATACAGAATTAATTTATAATTATTATTTTCTTTACATAATTGTCATTTAAAACAAAAAAAAAAACATAAAAAATACAAACTAAAAATAATATATAGAGAGAGAGGGAGAGAAAGAGAGAGAGAGAGATTGACCCCTAAAAGATAGACATTTAAGGGAGGAGGGGTGACCCCAAAATAGGCAGGGTCTGGAATTGCAAGGGAGGGAAGAGACTGATCCTAAAAGCGGGGTGAGAGGGAGACTCATCCGATAGAGGGAGGGAGCCTGGCCCCAACAGACTGAGATTCAGGAAATAAGGAGAGAGACTACTCATCCTAAAATCAAGAGATCCAGGGGTGTTTGAAGGAAGACAGAGACTAACCCCAAAAAATGCTTTTAGGGAGTGAGAAGGATGAATGAGACAGAATAAAGATTATAAACCAGAATATGTACATAAAACTTCTGAACACCAATAAACACACATTCATAATAAAGTCTTCCAATCACAATATATAATACTATCATTTAAACATAACATATTTTAAATATAGAGAAAAAAATACAATTGAGCCTGTTAGATCCTAGAATCTTGCCTAGGTCGCCTGTATAACCAGAATTTGTCTGTGAGTACCCGGCATTACAGGGGTTACCATGATTTATTATGCTGAACAAATTGTGTAAGTGCAAACAGTGGAGAGGAACTGTGCAAAGAATTTATGTGTAAAAATATATGTGTCCCAGGATATTGAGCCTCTATGCTTCAAGAGCCAGGGACTATTAATCACATCTATTGTGTGTGTAGGCTGAGAGCAGAGTTACAGGGTAATTCCAGTTACTCCGTGTGATCTGAGTCCTTCACTTTTTTTTCATAAAACTTATAGTAAAGATAATACATTTAAAGCTCAAAGAAGTAATCAGCATTTATCAGGAAAAAATATATTCATTAGGAAGAGATATCAGTCTATCCCTAGCCACAAAGAATTATTGACAAGTGAAGACCCCTTTTCTTTCTTTAAGGTAGAATCTTTTTACTTCTAACCTCAAGGGATGTCCTCTTGTCAGTTGAAAACCTCATGGCACAAAAAGCTCCCATGACAAATCTTTATACTCTTAAGACGCCTTTTTTTCTAGATACATTTTTCTTCATAACTTAGCCCCTCCATTCCCCTTATTAGTTTTGTTGCCCTCCTCTGTACCTTTTCCAGCTCTAAAATGTCCTTTTTATGAAGTGGTGCCCAATATTGTCCTCCATACATGTCCGTAGAGGATATCGCAGGAAAGTAAAGTGTAGTGGAGCTTTGAACAGGCTGGAGAACTGAGTGATTTGGTCCCGGTGGGGCCCAGCGCAAAACATTTTTAACATCCAGAGCCCTCCATTCTCTAGCTTTGTAATACATTCCTCTATTTGCATGGATACATTCCAAGTACAAAATACAGGACACGCGCTTCTATAAATACAGTGACATCCACATTTGCTAAATTTGACAAAAAAATATTGGAACAATTCTATAAAATCAAATATATACATTTAAAAATATATTATTCTACATGTTCTGGGCATGCAGATATCAATCAATACATTGCATTTAAACATTATTCAACTTACAAATGTTTACACTTATACCCTTGGAACCAATTAACAGTGTAAGTAGGGGACTAAGTGTACGAATTAATGATCCTGGAGGTTATTTCAGTAATCTATTTAACCCATTTAGAGCATAATAAACAAGTCCCAACTTTGCATTCATTAAAGCTGTTATCGTATAATAGGAAAATCTAACACAATATATTAAAGAACATATACATAGGCCTACGGAAATTAGACTTGTCTATCTACCATTTAAATTAGACATTAGGGTTAACTACTTTACATTACAATCATTGGAAAAGTTGATAGATTTCATTGTAGATCCTGGCCAAAGTTGCTAAATAAATGCATTGCATAGTAATACGTGGCCAAGTTGCTAAATGAGTGGGGCATTGCAAGACCAGGTTATTATTACTGTCAAAGTATTCTCTGTTATGATTGAACAACCTGCTGCTGGGAAAGGAAATTCTGCATTACACAATGCTTATTTTTCATTAATTTGTAACTTAATTTGTAACGATCTATGCTTCAGTGGACATGAAAAGAGTCTGTGATTCCCCTTCCGACCAGCAGATTTCCACAGTCCTTTGAATCCCTTCACTTGAGACAGACAACAGAATTTCAGTCAATAAAAATAACAAAGGTCTTCCCTCTAAATGAAACACATAATCACCATGTGTTCCAGAAAGAGCATAATCTTTATTTTTGGGTTTCCATTTTTATACAGTTTCTAAACATAAAAGAACAATTATAAATTTACTTTGGAAGCATTAGCACTTTTGAAATTCTCCCCTTAACCTGGGTCAGGCAATCAAGGCTAGGCCTCGTTGCCGCATACAGGTTTGATTGTTTAGGCAAGCCCTTAGCCAATCAGCAAGAGTCATATAAGTCTCTATGGCAGTAACCTTGGCTAGTGGTTCTTTGTAAATGTCCAACCTCCCCAGGAAACCAGCAATCAGTGATAGTCTTTTAGGTTCAATTGGATGATTATTATAATAACATGGGAGAAAAAAATAGTTTATAGCTGAAATAAACCAGTGATCTTCTTATGTGAGTGTTCTTTTTGCTATAAATACCCCCTGTTTGGGAATATAAGAATATAAGCAAGCTTGAGAGCTGTATTTCTTTAATAGACAAATCTTACATTGTTGAAGTTGACTATTAAATGAATAATGGTCTCTGCAACCTAGTCCTGGAGGTGTCCCAGTTTCGAGCAGCCTTTACAAAAAACAGCCATAGCCTAGCCAGCAAGATCGCTCATAATGCTGGTCCAGCTGCTTTTGTTCTGTGAGACCAAATAACTAAATACCAACATGGAGGTACCTGGCCAAGCTACCACATAAGTGCATTACATGGCAGTATCTGGCAAAGTTACTCGATAAGTGAAAAGATGACAATATCTGGTTAATATGGTGAAATAGTGGTGTAGTTAGTAGTTCTTGTCTTTGATAGTGTGACCTCAAGCGTAAACTACTGGCCGAGACCCTAAAGCTTCCTAGAGAGTGCTTATCCTCTCCATACACCAGAATATATGTACTAAAATATGCAGGTAATGCCAAATTTGAGTATAAGAAATAAATAGAGAGATTCTCCAACTATTTGACACCAATGGACCTTAGTCCATAGTTATTCATTGTTTTTCTCAGCAGGGTTAGTAAAATTCTCTAGAGATCGCCATAACTACTATTAACACTTTTTGCTGTGCTGAAAATGAGTCAATACAAGAACCCCCAATAGACTAAATAGCTACTTTTAACAATGTATTGAGGTCTGATAAATAAAGCAAACGTCAACATGTCTATAAACATGTTGCAAAGTATCGTTGACAAGGGGAGGGGGCAGTCCCAATTCTACAGCACTGGGAGATGTCCCACCATCAGAGCAGGAGGTGTGTTTTATATCTATGGCTAATAAAGTTATTTTACAAGAAAGTCCCCTAGCCCTGTCCTGCTTCCACCCTCTTACATATAATCACACAATGATACGACAGGTGGTAGCATAACTGGACAGGTCTTCAGTCTGCCCCTCTTTATGGGACTCGGGAGACAGAGTAACATTCTGTCATATGACATCGTCAGAGAAAGATTTTTGTTTGGAAATGTTGAAAAGATTCTCAGTATAAATGTCCAACTTATTAATGCACATTCTTGCAACTGTTTATTATGGAATTATTCACTGCTTCACAAATTTACATGAGTTCAGGGAAGAACACATTGCAAATTAAGGGAGATGTGCTGCTATTTATGTGTATATCTTATGTACAGTATATATATTCAGTGTATCTTTTAGCTCTGCTGTAATCATTGATGCCACAATGCTGTGTAGTAAGCTAATGTTGGAGAGGTGATGCCATAATGCTTTGCCATCTTCAGTACATTCACACTTCTGTTCTTCTACCATATATATCCCTATCTTTTATTTTCTTGTATTACCCATCTTTGTCTTATGTACCTTCCATCTCTACCTGTCATGTCACCCATCTCTATCCCTCCCTTGTATCTCTTTCTCTCCCATATCCCCATCTTCTCCACTAATATATCCCCATCTCTCCTTCCATTGTACTCCTTCCTGTATCCCCAACTCATTCTCTCTCACATCCCTCATATCTTCTTCTCTTGTATACCCCTCTTGTTTTCTTCACATGTGTCATCTTCCTCTCCAGTATCCCTCCATCTCTTCCTCTCCCGTCTTCCTCGTTTCTTTTTCCTGTTTTCCTCATTTCTCCCTCTCCCATATCCATTATGTCTTGCTCTCCTGTATACCCATCTCTCCCCATTCCTTCTCCACAATTTGACCCCCCCCCCTTCCCTTTATACCTAATGTACACAAGTAGGTCAATGAAAACTAAGAGGAAAACATTTGGCAAACTGTTCATAGATATTCTATAGCCATTGTTTTTCTATTGTTAGGTGCTTAACACCATTCTAGATAATCTATCTGAACAAACAAAGATGAAACCTAAAAAGTCACTTTATTTGATTTAATCTAAATTGTAACCACAGTGCTTATAAAAAATATATGCCTTAAAAACACAAGGGAATTGTGGATAGCATAGAAGCTAAGTCCTATGATCTCAGTGGATCCTCCTGTCTAGAAGGCTGTCTAACTCCCAAAGCTTACTAAACTTACTACTATAAATCGAAGGATGATGAACGCTCACACATCCAATTTTTCTGTTTCCTTCTATTTATATTAGGAAATGTAGTAAACTTTGCGGCGTCTGTTAGAGAGCCTTCCAGGCAGGAGGATCCACCAAGATCATAGGACCTATCTTCTATACTATCCTTTGCCATAGGTTCCCTCCTATTCCCCATTTTTTCTTTTGAGTATGGATATCTGTTTTGCATTAAAGTTCAACATTTCATTGTGTTTTTAAGGCATTTATTTCTATAAGCGCTGTGGTTAAAATGTAAATTAATTCAAATAAAGTGACTTTTTAGGTTTTATTTTTGTTTATTCAGATATTCTAGAGCCCTCAGAAACCTTATCATGACAGCTGACCATAAAATAGACACTGTTTGGGAAGCATTAATGGGAAGATAATAAAACACTCAAAACACCACAAATCATGGCTATGACATGTATTCAAAAAATGCAACTTAACATCTACCACATAGCTGTGAAAATTATGAATTTAGGCTATAAAAACAAGAATGCACTTTTTTTGTGTGGAAAATAGTTGTATAAATAGAGTCTTCATGACAAGTGATGTAAATCAACTATATATATATATAAAAAAAAGCCTCACTGGAAAAATGTTAGATTTTAACAAGATATGGGGTTACTTGGAAACAAAACTCTCTGGCAGTTATTTGAATTATTAAAGTACTTTTAAAGTAACATTGAAAATAAAGGACTACTGTGGCCATATATTTATGAAATACTATATTGAAGAATTACACTTGAAAATATGCAAAATAACACATAACACATCATTTGTTTAAAAATGTTCTTTATCATGATATTTATGGTGTTAAAGAAAACAAATAAAATGTTAGGCAATGCATATTAAATATTTCACCAATGCACGTGCCATTTGCATGTCTGCTCTGCCCATCCATGCCTTTTATTTACAATCACACAATGAAATATATTGGGCACACACATACACTGGACATTGACACACACACACACACTGGACATATAGACCATATACTGGGCTGAGCACACACACAAGACACATGCCATAGACTGTACTGTACACACACAAACTAGACATTGACACACACTGTACACTGGACTCAGCACACAAATTGGACACACATCAGGGTCTAGGCTGAGTACACCCACAATGGACATTAACACAAAGAGTGGACTGGGCTAAGCATACACACACTGGGAACACAATATAATCTGGACAGTAGATTGGACTGAGCACCCAATAGGCACACACACTGGACACAAACTATAGACTAGACAGAGCACACATCATAGATTGGACACATTGGACTGAGCGCACACACACTAATGTGTGCTCAGTCCAATCTTCTGAGTGTTTCCAGTGTGTGTGCTCAGTCCAATGTGTATGTGCTGAGTCCAGTATATGGTGTTTGCTCCCTCTAGTCTACAGTTTTGGGTCCAGTGTGTCTGGTGTGTACTCAATCCAATCTCTTGAGTGAGTTCCTCACAATAAGGGAAGTCAGATTGTGGAAGTTGTGACAGCAGATTCAATAGATAACTTTAAAAAGAGGTTGATTAGATTTTAATAAAAAGGGTATTCAATAATTTCTCTCCAGGGAATAATCAGATTGCTAGGTTTTTAAAATTAATTTTAAATTGTAATTTCCCTTCCTTCAGATAACACAAGGACCAGGGGGAGTTTAAAAGCTTTAACATGATGCAAAAAAAAACTTTTCCATCTTCAGTTACTATGTTATGGATAGGGCTTTGCACCTCCAGAAAGTGGATTCAAATGAACATACACATTGATAAACAATTGTATTATAGTAGAACTTACCTTGGTAATGTGCAAAATATTATTACATTTAAAATACATTCGTTTTTTACCAATAGTTTTAAATTTTACTTTAATGATGACATTTTGCCTTTGTTTTGCACAGGATGATAAATCTGGGAAGAACTGCGGATTCAGAAGATATCTTTATTCAGTTGCATTGCAACCCCTTGTAAGCTGCACATTCTCCATGATGGAATCCCACATGACACAAGGCGAGTTAGCTAAATATAAGACTTCTCTAAAAATGCTTCTATGTTCCTGTCGCGGATATCTACTAATGCTAGTAGATTGTTCTGTACTTCACAAGCACTTGAAGTTTTTATCAAGCTACAGTAGCCCTTTAATTTGGATGTATTGATATGATCCATAGATATAAGTAGATGTAAAAAGATTGGCCTTGATGGACTTGTATAGTATAAATAGCCTGCACAAGCCCACACTATTTACCTGAATGTGCAGCGGAGCACTCAGTCACAATCATGTCAACAGCAACAGAAGCTGCCAGCGTGTGATATATGTCAGTGGGATTGATGTCTGTCACTAACCCACGGCTGATAGTGGGAGGTAATTCATTCTACTTAACTCCACTCCCCTGGGGCTTACACAGAAAGAGACATCTCTATGTAATTATATTCCATTATATGGCTGATAATGCACTGAAACAGTTATTGGACGAATGCATCATATCCCGTTTTACAGGACACTCATGCCCCAAGTTGTTATATGACCACTGTAATCATGTTATTGTTATTGTTTATTTGTAACTCGTCAACATATTCCGTATCGCTATACATGCATTGTATGTAAGGCACAACAATATTAACACATTACAAATGTGAGGCCCTGTCTTTCATATTAGAATCCAGTGTCCATAGTGCTTTCTCCAAAGCACATTGCAAGACTGAAAGCTCACAGACTTAAAATCAAAGGGTTTGGGCGCAGTAAAAAACAAGCTTGTAAACAGGCAGCATGTTTAGAATGTAACATTAATACAGCCTCTAGTTTATTAGCTTTCGATATTAAAACATATGGACAATCACAACATCTGCAGTATGCTGGGAAGGTGCAAAACTTCTGATAGAAAGTCTATGAGTAAGATTCAGATAAGAAAATTGCATCTCTTTAAACCATGTATATTGCAAAGTTGTTTATTTCCGGGTGTTGTAGCATTACAGGGGCTCTTTAAAGGACTATATATAATATACTAGAGACTTGCCCATCAATATATGACGGCAATAGAATTGTAAGGCAGGTAATGCTGTTTGGTACACAAAGTACGTTTTTTTTTTTGTGTGAGTACTTTCGCCGCTCATTGCGAGCCTCTTGGTTGGTGTATGTTTGGTTATGAGCGCTCCTTTGGCGATGGTTGCAAATTTTGCGCTGATGGGCTTTTGGCTCACATTGTGTGCCTCTCCGCTGGTGTAGTTGTGGTCCTGTAAACCCTGTTGGCGATCCTTGTGAAGCACGCGATGAGCGCCTTTAACATCTATTGTTATTTTTATTTTTATTATATTTTTTTTATGTGTATGTATTTTGGAATGTTAAATAATGAATTAGTAAAGTTATAAAGTAATATACCTATTTGTAATTAATATATGCATTAAGCAATATGCTGAAGAGCTAACAATCTGTTTTGATGTTCCTGCAGCATACAATGTAGATTTGCACGTTGGCGAGCTGAGGTGTAAGTGTTAGCAATGTGTGCAGTGTGTAATGTAAATAGGCTGCGTGCGCGAGGTGAAACCGTTTCTTTAGCTGTGTACTTTCGCATTTTGTAATGGTAATGTTATTAGGTTTGAGTGATTGTGGTGAAATGGCTGCGAGTGTGTATGTTTTAGACGGGTGTTGAGCATTTAGCGTCCTTCCTAATAGTGTAATTATTAGGTTGTACAGTTCTGTGGAAAAGGCGTATGTGCTTGGCTGTGTTTTGCGTGCTTAGGGGTCGTGTAGGTTTGTTTTCGTTTTTTCATGGCCATTTTTTCTCTCGTTTAGGGGATTTTCGAGTGTCGAAAATCTTTAAATTGTATTTAAATTGCTGTATAAGCTCATTCCCAGACGACCGGGCTGTCCCCCTTGCTGTGTGTGTATTTTTTGTTTTATTTGATTTTGTATTTTGTGTGTTTTTCGTGTTTTTCACTGCGGCTGTTAAGTTCATATTTTTTGCGGCTCGTACTTTTTTTTCCTCAGTGGCGGTTTTATTTTCTAAGTGTTACGGGCCATACTTTTTATAGGTGATTTTTTCAATGTGCTAGGGGTCTCGCACTTTGAATTGTGTATTTGAGTTTTGTGTTGAAGTGTAGTTCCGCATGTTGTAGATACGATGCGCAAGGCGTGCGGGGTCGTAGGGATAAGCGCCTATGGCACTCAACTCCACCAGCGCAGTGAGCACCTTTGGCGCTCCCTGCCTAAGTCCTATGAGTCTTAGGGATGAGAGCCGTAGGCGCTCATCTCCACCGGTGCAGTGAGCGCCTTTAGCGCTCCCTGTATTTCCTAAGGGGTCGTAGGGATAAGGGCCTACGGCGTTCATCTCCACCAGCGCAGTGAGCGCCTTCGGCGCTTCCTGCCTAAGTTGTATGGGGTTGTAGGGATGAGCGCCTATGGTGCTCATCTCCACCAGCGCAAGGAGCGCCTTTGCCGTTCTTTGCCTGTTACCAACGGATTTTGGCAAGGTCGCACTGCTGAGAACTATATATGTGATTTATACAGATGAATAATCAGGGTTATGCAGTATATACTGATACCTTTTTTATTAGACAAACATATTCATAGTTTTCATGACTAGCTTTCGAGAGCGCACCTCTCTTTGTCAAGTCTGAAGTGTGCTCTCGAAAGCTAGTCATGAAAACTATGAATATGTTTGTACAATAAAAAAGCTAACACTATATACTGCAATACTCTGACTGGACTCTCACGGCTACCCCACTCTTTATATATAATACTAGCGTATTGCCTGTCAAAAAATGACGGCAATCAGATGTGTATGTTTTAAAAGTTGTTTAGTTATTAATATACATATGGAATTGTAAGGTAGCTAATGTTGTTTTCTGTGTACAACTGAAATATAGAAATCAAATTAATAAATTAATTTACGTATTTTTATGCATTGTGTTGAAGAGCTGGCAATCTGTGTTGATCTTGCTGCAGCATTAGTGGTGTGGAGCTGCTGTGTAAGCGTGATGAACGTGTGCAGTGTAATAGTGTGCGTGCGCGACCCGAAACCGTTAACGTAGCTGTGTACTTCCGCATTATCCTAAAATGGCGGCTAATGTGTGGTATGCGTCTTAGCAGGTTATCGGTACGTGTTTTCCGTGGTTATAGTGCTGTCGCCTGGTTTTCGTTTTGTTCGTGCGGCATTTTTTCTGCGGCGCTCATTGCGAAAGTACTACGGTTTAACGGCTATGATCGCCTACGGCGCTCATCGCTCAGCCCGCTAAAGTACTACGGTTTAACAGTAAATATGGTCAAACGGTCAAATGACTGTCAATAAAAATTAAATGTAGTGAAATTTGTTTGCCACACAACGTGACGCTACATTTGTCCCTTTTTTTTTTTCTTAAAATAAATACAATTTTTGCTTTTTTTTGTAACTTGCAACTTATATTTATCAAATACGTTGGTTTAGGCGGGAAATCCGATGTTGCGCGAGACAAAGTCATTAAATCTGTGTTAATGCGTAAATCTGTAATTGTGTTTCGTAAAATGTACTCGCTACTGTCTTTTTACTCATTGCGCGGTTAATCCGCATCCTTTATCTCGTTGTTTTTCAAACACATATGTCTGTGGCTGTGTTTTACGCAGTTCGTAGTAGTATAGCCTCGTTTTCATTTTTTTCGGTGGCCATTTTTTTATCGCTTAGCCGGTTTTCGATCTTTGTAACTCGGCTAAATCGATCTAAATTGCAGTTCCAACTCACTTCCAGACGTCCTGCCTGGTTCCCAATGCTGTAAGTGACCTTTGTTTTATTTTTTAGTGTGTATTTAGTGTTTTTTTTACTATTTTTGTTCCGCCGCTTATCTCGTAATTTTATTCACCTCGTATTTTTTTTCTAAGTGCTACGGTTTAACGGCTCGCCTCGCTATGCGAGGCTCGCCTGCAATGAGCGCCTGCGGCGCTCATTGCCAAAGTGCTACGATTTAACGGCTCGCCTCGCTGCGCGAGGCTCGCCGGGCGATGAGCGCCTGCAGTGCTCATCGCTAAGTCGTATGCACTACGCAACAGAGCGGTTTAACGGCGAGCCTCGCGATAATGAATGATTTGAATCTGACTAAGAGCATAATTAAGCATAAAAAAGTAATTACGGTAAGTCTGTTTGTAATTATATTTATATTTTATTTATTATGTAATTATATTTATTATTGTTGTATTGTAGGCACCATGATACATTGGTGAGAAGCCATTTATATATCTGTAGATCAGTGTTGAATTTCTCTATGTTTCATTCTCCCCCACCCTTGCCTCTATAAATTGATCGAAAACAGAACTCCCTAATCCTCCAGCTCTCAGGATGTGATGTAGCAAATACAAAATGGACTCCTGTTCCTGTCATTAACAGAATATTCAAAAGTTCAGATTTTTCCAGGTATCCTTTCCTTACATAGCTGCTGGTATTGTTAGTTTGTTATATATTTGACAAAACAAGTGCCTTTGTTCTCAACCATTATGGTCACACTTTTTACATAATCTTTTTTAAATTATACTTTTACTACAATACTACAACAATGTTAAGATAATACAAGTTAATGTCAGTTTTATTCTCTATGGCCTTTTGAATAACTACAAACTTGATAACAGACATTTTTAGAGAGTAAATCAAATAAACACAGCCCTTAGATTTGCAACTTGGAATCTTTTAGGGAATTATACTGTTTTTGTTTGTAATGATCACCTTACTGAAGTGGAAATAGACTTTGGTTCAATTTTCCTTTTCAACTGAATTGTGTCAGCTACTTTCTAAGGAGGGTGTGTACTTGAAAATGAATGGGTTCCATTAGTCCTAGTTAAAGCACTGGTTATTTTTGCTGTCAAATTCCAATTGTACCGATAGAAGCTTTCTCCACATTCAAAGTCTCTTCCCACTACAGGACGTTGATCATTACAAACCAAAATGGTAGATTCCACCATAGTATAAAAGGTTATAAAATTGGTAAAACAATTTGCCTATTTTTTAGTTCATTATAAATATATGTTTCTTAAATGGAAATCATTTTTAGAAACGAAAAGCGCCCTAAAGTCAGAAATAATTCATAATCCCTTGCTCTGCAGTTCCTTGACATCAGGATGATGAGATGATTTCTCTGAGAATCTGCTTGACTAATTATAACATCCTGCACTCCTATTTTGTCATAATTTGAAAGATTATGTTTCAAACATTACAGTAAATGTATTTTCTTCATTGAAAATTACAAATTATATAAGAAAAAGCCACAAAGAATGATAAAGAGTACATTGCTTACACATCTCCTGACATGTTACATGAGAGAAAGTAGAGAAAAGTGATCATAAAACCACAGCACTGTGTTTATTGTAATGTTTCTGTGTGCAAAACAAAGTAATAAAAAGGCAAATTGATTTTATTATAGTTTTTTTCAGTATCCCATTCTAAATTGCATAATTTATCAGGACAGATGAGGAGCAAGCAACTGCAAGATATACTGCCCTGATCTTTGAGGAGATAACTGGAATGTGATAATACAGTTTATTTGCTGTGTTCTGTTACCTGGCAGTGGACACAAAAGGGAGATAGCCTCCTGCATTGGGCTTTTATAATCACTTCCCAAATATCAGGCCAGACAAGAAATAAAAGTAATTCCCTTAGCTACCAGGGCTGGATTTTAAATTAGGCAGAGTAGGCAGTTGCCTTGAAATGCAATTCTGCAGGGGCACCATGTGCCAATTGCACAATGCGTTTAAGCACTGCTAGAAGCCTCTGTTACTTACACCGTCACCTGTGCAAAATATATCAGATATTTTGGGGAGGGGATGTCAATGCTTCTCTCTCCCTTTTAAAAACTATAGGAATCTGGGAGATGAAGTCTTGTTTTGAAATTCATTATTGCAACTGAAGTCAAGGGAACCAAAACTACAAAAGCACACATTTACATAGCACATGTGACTCTTTGTAGTGTCCTTACAGTGCCTTGCAAAAGTATCCCCCCCCCTGACTTTTTACCTATTTTGTTACATTACAGCCTTAAGTTAAATGTTTTGCTCATCTGAATTTTATGTCATGGATCAGCACACAATAGTCTAAGTTGGTGAAGTGAAATGAGAAAAATATATACATAAAACTATTTTAACTATTTGTTTAGAATAGAAAGGCCCCAGAGGCTGCAACACCTAAGCAAGAGGCACCACTAACACTGCCATGAAGACCAAGGAACTCTCCAAACAAGTAAGGGACAATGTTGTTGAGAAGTACAAGTCAGGGTTAGGTTACAAAAAAATATCCAAATCTTTGATGATCCCCAGGAGCACCATCAAATCTATCATAACCAACTGGAAAGAACATGGCACAACACCAAATCTGCCAGGAGACGGCCACCCACCAAAACTCACGGACCGGGCAAGGAGGGCATTAATCAGAGAGGCAGCACAGAGACCTAAGGTAACCTTAAGAGGAGCTGCAGAGTTCCACAGCAGAGACTGGAGTATCTGTACATAGAATGAGAATAAGCTATATGCTCCATAGAGTTGGGCTTTATGACAGAATGGCCAGAAGACAGCCATTACTTTCAGCAAAAAACAAAATCGCACGTTTTGAGTTTGGGAAAAGGCATGTGGGAGACTCCCAAAATGTATGGAGGAAGGTGCTCTGGTCTGATGAGACTAAAATTTAACTTTTCGTCCATCAAAGAAAAAGCTATGTCTGGCGCAAACCCATCACATCACCCAAAGAACACCATCCCCACAGTGACACATGGTGGTGGCAGCATCATGCTGTGGGGATGTTTTTCAGCAGCCGGGACTGGGTAACTGGTCGTGAGTTGAGGGAAAGACGGATGGTGATAAATACAGGAATATTCTTGAGCAAAACCTGTACCACTCTGTGCGTGATTTGAGGCTAGGACAGAGGTTCACCTTCCAGTAGGACAATGACCCCAAACACACTTCTAAAGCAACACTTGAGTGGGTTAAGAGGAAACATGTAAATGTGTTTGAATGGTCTAGTCAAAGCCCAGAACAATCCAATAGAAAATATGTGGTCAGATTTAAAGATTGCTGTTCACAAGAGCAAACCATCCAACTTAAAGGAGCTGGAGCAGTTTTGCAAGGAGGACTGGGCAAATTCCCAGTGGTAAGATGTGGCAAGCTCATAGAGACTTATCCAAAGCGACTTGGAGATGTGATTGCCGCAAAAGGTGGCTCTACAAAGTATTGACTTTAGGGGGTGAATAGTTATGCACATTGACTTTTTCTGTTATTTTGTCCTATTTGTTCTTTGCTTCACAATAAAAAAAAACATCTTCAAAGTTGTGGGCATGTTCTGTAAATTAAATGATGCAAATCCTCAAACAATCCATGTTAATTCCAGGTTGTGAGGCAACAGAACACAAAAAAGGCAAGGGGGTGAATACTTTTGCAATGCACTTTATGTGTTTTAAATGGGTTCTAGTTTATATAAAAACAATACCTTAATTTACACAAACTAAAACAATATTTATAAGTGAAATAATGACAATTAAAAAAAAATATAAGCTAGAATCACTTTCACTTAACTTACGAAGTATATGAACTAGCATAAATAATAATCAATTTCTATTGTGAGCAACTAAAAAGGCATTAAACGGGATACTAAAAAGAAAATTGATATTTCAGGATGCATCTGAGGCAAGTTATCAGCATTGTACCACTTAAAAATCCTTGACAAGAAAAACTATCCATACACATGGACAAAAAATCCCAGAAAGGGCCAATAAAATATGGGAGGGATTCACAAATTTCTCAAGGGTGCCACACACACAAATGTACCTAATGCAGAAGTCTTCTAAAATATTATGTATCACAATATCTCAAATAAACCCAGAGTGGGGGAAATGTTTCCAGTAAATTAGTGATAAGCAAACAATTGTTTCCTCATATAAACCACGATATGATCTAAATAAATTTAGCAAATTTCCCCCTCCACCACCATTTAGGTAGCCCTAAAATCTCCTAATTTGAAAATCTACAAATATCTCATAGAATTGATTTCCATCCTTGAATAAAGAATTCAGCTTTTCCAGAGAGTGAGCGTCACTGGAAGTGATATAATCAAGCCTAAAACGTGTTTCACATTTCCCTAGTTTAGCTACTTAGGGCCTCATTCAATTGCAATTTGGCCAATTGAATAGGGGTCTAAATAAGCACATAACATATTTTTTTAAAGAAGTTTTTAGTTAGTAAGCATCTATCCAAAAACAAGGTTTTCACTAACTAAAAACTTATTTAAAAAAAATATGTTATGTGCTTATTTAGAGCACTATTGAATTGGCCAAATCACAATTGAATGAGGGCCTTAGAGAGTTAAGTGGAAGTAATTCAAGTATGTATTATGTTTATGTTTGTGTAAATAAAGGTTGTGGCATCTTTCCTGTTATCTGCTTGCAAGCAGTGGCGACCAGTGGCCACTACGTGGCGCAACGGTTGTTTGCCAAGATTTTCTTCAATGTATTCTTAGTGTAGGTGTTAGATTTAACCATAACCCTAAGCCTAAACCATAACCCTATGAACAAAAGAAATAAAGTCTCCGCGATCCGTCCTTGATCGACCTGCTGGCTGCTTGGCCGCCACTGCTGTCGGGCAAATAACAGGAACGGTCCAAGGCTTTGTTCTTTTATACATTATTTTCCCTTTTAAATGATTCAAACACCCACTCATAGAGACTACAAGAAATAGTTGTGTGCTAAATAAATTAAACGAGGATACGGAAAGTTAAAATGTATAAGTTTTAAGAATATGAGCCTACTATATGATATGAATATTGTCCTATATACAAGATCTTTAGTCAGCTCTGTTTTTCTCTATTACTTACATTTTTGGTTGTTAATAAGAAGCACATCTCCCAGAATTCCCTAGAAGACAGTTTGTAAGCCTAAATCAATATGATTCAGACTGGATGTGAGAAGCAGCTTTATACAGGAGGATAGTGGAAAGAATGAGAATTCACAGACCACCACTAAATAAACTTGTAACTTACAGCCTCCAGAAGCCTTTGATCTGTCACTAAAATTGCAAATCACTATTCAATTGCTCAATTTCCCCAAGCCCGCAAATGTTTTCACACCCGTAAACCGCAAATGAAGGAGAAAATCCAACGAGTGTTAGAGAAGACCCGCAAGGGGGTTAAACACCTATTTGTAGCACTGTAAATGCAAATAAAACATTACTACAACACTGTAAATAACGGGGAAGCGATAAAAGACATTAGAATTAATTGCACAACAGTCTAAACCTCACAAATCGGCAAGATCTTCTATTTTTTGTAATGTTTAATTTTGGGGTTAAATCGATCTCGGGTATCAATGAGTTCATACATATCAGGCCACCCATATGGACCAGAACAGTATTAGCATTAGTTTTCATAATTCTGTAATTTTGGAATTTGAGAGTCTGACTACATATTGGACCCCCAAACCTAATTGATTGACATGTAACCTCCATGTTTTACCGTTGTAATAATGACAGTCTCATTTTCTATTGGCCGATTCGAAATGGGCGGTTACGTGCTTGCTGGATTGATCATGTTCCCGTCCTGATCTGCCACTCGCCCCAGTGCATGGTTTACGGTTTTTGGCTTTGGAACAGTAACTTGCGGCCTTAAGCAATTGAATAGCATCGCAATCAGAAACAAACGGCTTTAAATTGAATATGGCCCATAGTGTTTTGAGGCAGGAGACCTTGGAGCACCTCATATGTAAATCTTTCCCTGTCTATAGCTGTTTAGTGCAATTTTTTTCGACAAATTTCTTCAGGAAAAAATAAACATGCTCTGTAATATGAAAAATATAGTCCATGAAATGCAAGATAAAAAGATTGAAGTTTCACATCTGTTTCACCTCTTTATCTGTGAGGGGTTAATTGAAGCCATAAGCCCCTAGCCTTATTGCCTGTATACACTGCAGACTTTAAGCTGCCTGCAAAGCATCAAATAGAGCATTTCTTCAGTTTTCGCTCCCGCTATAGTCGCCTAGCTGTGATGTGTCTTATCTTGGGTGTGTTTGATGTATAAGAAGGAACACATTAAGCAGAGATACTCTGTGTACTATCTGTGAGCTACGGATAGGGTCCCGAGCTTGGGGAGAGAGAGA
This sequence comes from Discoglossus pictus, assembly GCA_027410445.1. Taxonomy (NCBI): domain Eukaryota; kingdom Metazoa; phylum Chordata; class Amphibia; order Anura; family Alytidae; genus Discoglossus; species Discoglossus pictus. The sequence continues at coordinate 116,819,638 of CM050168.1, read as the reverse complement.
GATGCTGCAGGGTTCATACAGAATGTGTAAGAAAGCAGGAACGTGGATACCCAGCCACAAGGCAGGAGCTGTGCCAGGCATTGATGTGGCAGCTAAGTGACAGAAGTGCAGGATGAGCCGCATCTGCTAGCAGAGATATGGGATGTACAAAGGAGTGAAAGCTAGAGTATTAAAGGGATAGTACCATTAGAATACGTCGAACTCCCTGCTTCAAATGCAAACTCAAAATAACTATATTTAAAGAGGTTCATCACCCATACATTTAACGTGTGGCTTGGGGTTAATTTTCAGTACGTAAAGTGGCAACCCCAAGCCATTTGGAATCACACACTTTCCTCCGTCCCACATCCGTTTTCTGGGTTCCTTGCCCTGCGAGTATAGGCGATGGAGGGGGCGGGACAAGACGGTCTGGCCACGTCAGCACCCCTGAGTGTACCGCTTCAACACTTGGGCGCACTGACACAGCCAGACCGCCAGGGAGGTTAAAAGGCCATGGTAAAATTATATATATATATATACTAGTCATTTGCCTGTCATAAATGACAGTATAATATGTGATGTGTCTCACCTCCCTCCCTCCCCTATGTCTCTTTCTCTCCTCTCCGTCCCCTGTGTTTCTTCCCCCCTCTCCCTCTCCTGTGTCTCTTCCCCCTCTCCCTTCCTGTGTCTCCTTCCCCCTGTATCTCCCACCCTCCTCTTTGTCTATTACCCCCCTGCGTCTCTTTCACCCTCTCTCACTCCCCTGTGTCTCTTCCCCCTCTCTCTTTCCCTCTCCCTCCTCTTTGTCTCTCCCCTGTGTCTCTTTCCCCCCTCTCCCCTGTGTCTCTTTCCTCCCTGTCTCCCCCCCCCCCCCACCTCTCCTTCCCCTCGCTTTGCACGGCTTGTCTCTCTCTCTCTCCTTCCCTCCTTCTGTATCCTTTTCCTCCCTCTTATCCCCTCTCCTTCTCTCTCCTCTCTGCGAGCCTTGCAATGAGCGTATGAGCAACTCGCACCTATGTTTACCTGAATGAGAGCAGGTTAGTGAGGAAACTGCTTATCAGTTAAGGTAGTGCTTCAGTGAAAGCTTTGATCTATTTTGTTTTGTTTCTATTATGTTTTTGGAACACTGGCTAAAAGTTTAGCAAAACTTGGAAAAGTATTACAGCCTCTTGAATTGTGTTCCTCCATAAGGCACAACCCCGGAGGAGACTTTTAACTTGCCAAAATATATATATATATCTATTAGGACTAACTAAAACCTTCATTTTTTACAAGTACACATCCTCCTGAGACAGAAGAATAAGAAACAGTCCAATAAAGAAAATGGAAGCCTGCAGTAAGGAATACATGGATATAATAGTAAAAAATATAAAAGGTTATATTTATTTGTTTTTAGCTCCTTGAAACATTTTGTCTGTTATCAATGTTGCTGTTCAAAGCACCACATAGAAAAAAATGTGACCATGTTGGTTCTTTAAACCTTGCAAACCACTAGCTTATGAAAGCGCAATTTCCTGTTTATCAGAGTTCTGTCTCCCAACACATTTTTGCTATTGTGTGTCATTTTAATGGCATAATGTTTCTGTGTTATAGACATTTTCTTATCAGATTTGTGATTGAGAGTTCATGTATCTGTATCAAATGAGTGATCTGAAGACTAGAAAATGTATGTGTTATACTACAGCAAAAGCAAATTGTCTGACATTATAGATTCATTTGTTCAGCCAGATATTTGTTCCATCTGGCATGACTGAAGGACCACTGTACAATGAAAAAAAAAAAAATATATATATATATATATATATATACGTTTAAAAACGTTGAATCTGACTAAGAGAATAATATATGGAAGCATCTTCTGGGCCCTGGAAGCATCCATGATACATAGGTGGATGCAAACGTCCTGCTTCTGGGCCTATGAGGGGGTAGGAGTGTGGTGTCAATTTCAGCTTGATCCAACACACCCCCCCAACATACACCCCACTGATAGAAAAAATACAGGGGAGGGGGTTGAGGATGGGGGGGGTTGAGGAGGGAGGTTGAGGAGGGGGTTGAGGATGAGGAGGGGGGTTGAGGTTGAGGAGGGGGTTGAGGAGGGAGGTTGAGGATGAGGAGGGGGGTTGAGGTTGAGGATGGGGGGGTTGAGGATGGGGGGGTTGAGGAAGGAGGTTGAGGATGAGGAGGGAGGATGAGGAGGGAGGTTGAGGATGAGGAGGGGGGTTGAGGAGGGGGGTGAGGATGAGGAGGGGGATTGAGGAGGGGGGGTTGAGGAGGGAGGTTGAGGATGAGGAGGGAGGTTGAGGATGAGGAGTGGGGTTGAGAATGAGGAGGGAGGAGGAGGAGGGAGGTTGAGGATGAGGAGTGGGGTTGAGAATGAGGAGGGTGATAAGGGAGGGGGGAAGAGACACGGGAGAAAGAGGAGGGACACAGAGAGCACAAGAGGGATACAGAGGGCAGCACATTTCCCACCCTCGGCTTTTACTCGAGTATTTTGTGGTAAAATAGGTGCCTCTGCTTATACTTGGGTCGGCTTATACTCGAGTATATACGGTAAATGTTTAACTAAGTGATTTAATGAATTGTATGCTCCTCAATATAATTGTCATTAAACATTTACATTTCACTTGATTAATTCTTACCTTCAGGAGGTGCCTTATTTCTTCATGTCCTCTCTCATGTAGGGTGCCATGTTTCAAAGCCATGAGCTAAGGATTACCCTCAAGTGGGGGACTCGGGAGGCAGCCCAGGCTCCCTGGGATTGCCTGCAAAGTCCTTTGACTCGGCGGAGCCTGGGTGCATGCTGATTGGCTGGCTGGCCGCGGGGCAGGACATAGCAGGACGGTTTGGCACGCATCCGCTCCATCTTCTCACTCTGCGGCCATAGGATCGTTTGGACCTATGGATAGTTGGTGCTGCTGGAAGGGGTTTCCAGGCTGTATTCTTGCGCCTTTTTGTGTATTGTGTCTGTGTTTGTCTCTTCATCTTTTTGTATGTCCTGCTGGAAGGTGAACCTCTGTCCTAGCCTCAAATCATGCACAGAGTGGTACAGGTTTTGCTCAAGAATATTCCTGTATTTAGCACCATCCATCTTTCCCTCAACTCAGTTTCCCAGTCCCGGCTGCTGGAAAACATCGCAACACATCCCACATCTTATAAAGTGCATTCATAGAGAAGACTGTTAGTGCTTTATTTAGCACCATCTAACTGAATAATAATTCCTAGCAAGACTGACAGGATGATACACCCTATACCCTATAAAGAGCAATTTGTTAATGCTTCATTCTCACCTAACTTAATAATTCCTAGTAAGACTGGCAGGAGTATACACCCTATACCCTATAAAGTGCATTTGTAGTGAAGAGTGTTAATGTTTTATTTAGCACCATCTAACTTAATAATAATTTCTAGTAAGACTGACAAGATGATACACCCTATACCCTATAAAGAGCATTTATAGTGAAGAGTGTTAATGTTTTATTTAGCACCATCTAACTTAATAATAATTCCTAGTAAGACTGACAAGATGATACACCCTGTATAGTGTAGTCACACTCTACTACCAACAAAATAAATTGAAATGTCTTTATTGTACTAATTAATAAAGTTTGACAATGTCAAAATATGAATAAACAAAGTTAACTGCTTCAATTTGATAAAGTTAGACACTTTCAATCATCTTAGTGACGTCATTACGTCACGTGACGCAGATTATGCAAACCCGGAAGTATTAGCCATTCAACAAGTTTAAATAAAGTTTTTTCATTCAATAGACGCAATGACGTCATTGCGTCATGTGTTAAACCAGAAAGTGCCGGGAGCTTAAATACATGCTCTGAATCAGTGTCAGTTACCCCATGATTACGCCCTGTGTAGGGGTGAAACGGTAGCCGACGGGACTCTGGAGCAGAGGAAGGACTAAGGAAGGCAAGAAGTCGCTGGCAACCCCCTTTTTCTTGAATGAAACAGCAAGTATATAGCAGTAATGTATTGAACACAGACTAGCAGAAATCTGATAAGCATTGGGTTTGCCTGTATCAATTTATTTAAATATAGGGCATATTGTGCTGTGGAACTGCTCATGCAGCAATTAACTATTTATTGTTTTGGTCTCCTTCTTCCTTAAACCTCTCCTTCCATCTCTTTTTTTAAGTTATCTTTACTTTTTTTGTTTTTATTAGTTGAAGTTATGTTTTTTGATACTGATGTGGATTATTTAAAACCACAAACTATATAAACCTATGATTAGCATTTTCTACACATATGAGGATTATCTTTAAAATATGGTCACAGTGTCTGTGAATATGACATTGAAAATCTGGATTTTATGCCATAATGATGCTTTTCTTGTAAGCAGTATAAATGTGAGATAATCTGACATTATAATGTTCGTGCAGCTGATAATTTCAGTATCAAACATATCCTCTATTATCAATTTAAACTCACTGAAGTAGATGCGATTTTAATTTTTTTTTGCATTTTTAATAGTCTCATAATAATAAAAATAAATTAACAATTAAGTGACTCCATGGAGTCAGTATTCATTGTAAAACATCGCCACAGCATGATGCTGCCCCCACCATATTTCACTGTGATGGGGATGGTGTTCTTTGGGTGATGTAATGTGTTGGGTTTGCGCCAGACATAGCGTTTTCTTTGAAGGCTGAAAAGTTCAATTTTAGTCTCATCAGACCAGAGCACCTTCCTCTATACATTTTGGGAGTCTCCCACATACCTTTTTCGCAAAATCAAAACGTGCCATTTTGTTTTTTGCTGAAAGTAATTGCTTTCTTCTGGCCTCTCTGCCATAAAGCCCAACTCTATGGAGCGTACGGCTAATTGTCGTCCTATGTACAGATACTCCAGTCTCTGCTGTGGAACTCTGCAGCTCCTCCAGGGTAACCTTAGGTCTCTGTGCTGCCTCTCTGATTAATGCCCTCCTTGCCCGGTCCATGAGTTTTGGTGGGCAGCCGTCTCTTGGCAGGTTTTCTGTTGTGCCATGTTCTTTCCATTTGGTTATGATAGATTTGATGGTGCTCCTGGGGATCATCAAAGATTTGGATATTTTTTTATAACCTAACCCTGACTTGTACTTCTCAACAACATTGTCCCTTACTTGTTCGGAGAGTTCCTGAGTCTTCGTGTTTAGTGGTGCCTCTTGCTTAAGTGCTGCAGCCTCTGGGCCCTTTCAAAAAAGGTGTGTATATGTAATGACAGATCATGTGACATTTAGATTGCACACAGGTGGACATCATTTCACTAATTAGGTGACTTTGGAAGGTAATTGGTTTCACCAGAGCTTTTTATGGGCTTCATAACAAAGGGGGTGAATACATACACACATGCCAATTTTCTGTTTTCTATTTCGGACCATGACCATGGGGGATCGGGTCTGGATGACTTAGGCAACTTGATGGGTCCAGTGCTTGAGGAGAGTGACTCATCTCTGGACAACGGTCAGATGGTTAGGACCTCATCATGCAGGCATACATGGGCTAGTTATGGTTCGTCTTGCCTTTACAGGAGGTCCATGAATCAGTTGTGGTCCGGAGCCGCCGATCTTGTAATTGCAGCTGCACTTGTTCCAGCTCTGATCGGAAAGTGCAGAGGGATCAGAATCCAAAGACGACCACCAGGCGTTAGGTGCAGATGACAGCCCAGGAACAAGGTGAGATGGCACGGTCACTACTCTCATTGCCAAGGGGTAGAAGTCAGCACACACTTCTTTCTGGGCTACAGGGGCTGTTGTGTACCCATAAGATAGCTTTATCTGACAAGGTGTTGAGTGACTGGGTGTCAGGTTTGGCAGGTAGGGCTTGGACCCACGGGGAGTCATCAGATAGGCCTCAAGACAGTGTGCGGGCAGCGGTTGGCCTCATCCCTTCCGATGGTGGTAGAATCTCCCAGTGGCTCTTTTCCTGTGGTAAGAGTGGGTCTTCGGTACTCTGTCCGGGTATCTGACGGGTGGCTTAGAGCTACGACAGTGTTCTCCTTAGATAACATTGGGGCACACTTGCTGCTGGAAATGAAAGAACGCATATGGAGAAGGGAGTTTGTGGAGATTTTCTCATGCCTTCCCCTATCGTGTTTTGCTGACTAATCGGAAGTCAGTGCACGGAGTGAGGGTGGGGACAAACGCCAGTTCTTTCTGCGAATTCCTTGTACCTTCAATAACTGGCTTCAGGCATTTTCCATCATGGCCTGTGTAATCAGGGAAAAGTTCCCCGATCAGTGCTCCTCCCTCTTCGTGTATTTGAAAGAGTTCAGGAGTGCTTACCGCATATATGGTGGCATGGCATGGTGGAAAAACAACAAGGATTTCCGACAGTGTATGGCTACTAGGCTGGCCATGGCATGGAGGAAGAAAGCTATTGCTTACTGGCTGAATGTCATGACCCTGATGCGTGCCGCGCTGCCCCAGGCGCTCTGAGGATGATCTGCTATGCTTACAATGAAGGGATTTGCAAATGGTCCCCTAATTGTCACTTTCGACAAACCTGTTTCAACTGTGGTGGTGAGCACCCAGTTGCCAGATGCAGCAAGCAGAAGGACGTTAACAGGTCACGTGATCAGCCTGCCAATGGGCAGGACGCCGGTCTTGCTAACCGCAAAGCTACTGTAGGGTGAGAGGCAAGGCAGCAGCCGAAATTTAATTTTGCTTGTCGTATGCCTATAGGCAGGATATTTAGCTGGAGGCTTTCACTAGCCACAAAGTGCATCAGGCGGCCACATCATTTCATTGGTGTCACTGCCCAAATAAGGGATGATGTCAGGGTCTGGTTAGAATTCTTGAGCACTTATAATGGCAGGAACCTTATCCATCCGCAGAAAATATTTACCAGAGAGTTGCAGTTGCATACAGCCGCTAGCGAGGCATGCGGCTTTGGAGCCTACATCAAAGGGAATTGGTGCGGAGAAAGGTGGCTGGCGGACTGGGTAGAACCCGGTTGACTGTGAACATGGCTTTCCTGGAGTTGTTCCCCATAGTCGTAGCTTTTTATGTATGGGGGACAGGTCACCAGGTCGTTTTTGTGTCGTATAATATGGCAGTGGTGTATGCCATCAACAACACCACAGCATCATTACTGCCAGTAATATGCTTGATTAAGTACCTGGTCTTGAGGTGTCTACAGTTGAATATATGGTGTCATGCTTGTCATGTGCCAGGGTCCCAGAGTGGTATTGCTGATGCGCTTTCTTGTTTCCAGTGGGAGCGTTTCGGCAGTTGGCACCTGCCGCAGAGCGGCAGGGCGTCCGTAGCAAGAGTGATGGTTGCTCGAAGGCTGTGGTCGGGCATCAGGTGGCGGCCCTGGCTTTTAAGTTTAAGCTGGCCGGGCAGAAGGATCTGACCAAAGTCTTTGTGGTAAAGTGGGTGGTATGTGGCATGTTTAAAGGCCAGCCCATACGTGACAAGAGGCGACCAATAACGTTTGCTCTACTGCTATGGTTAGCAGGAAAGCTGGAGGAGGTTTGTCATTCCCAGTATGAAACCTTGCTTTTCCAGAGTGTCTATTCCCTTGCATTGTTTTGTGCATTCAGGATCGGGAATTGGTTGCTGCTTGCAGGCAAGGTACAAGGTGAATACAGTTGGTGGATGTCAGCCATCACAGGGATTGTGTGGTGACATGGTGGATTAGGTCCAAGACGAACCAGGAGGGCATGGATTGTTGTCCAGTAGGTTGTGTGCAAAAATACTTACTGCAGCGTCCGGATTGTTCCGGGACACTTTTGGTGCATGAGGACGGCCAAGCCCTTTCCTGGTTTCAATTCTTGAAAGTATTAAAAATTTGCCTAAATTGCCTGCGTTTAGATGGGGCGGATTTTGAAACTCATTCGTTCCCCTTTTGGGACAGCCACAGTGGCATCAGGCCTGGGCTTATCAAAGGAAGTAGTAAGGAGAATTGTGAGGTGGGAATCAAGACGCTTTCATAGCTATGTGAGACCTTTGGCGGCCATGTGCTAATTGTTCCATATTTTTCTCAGGCACCAAGAAGCAGCTCTGGGTTATCGGCCACTCATATGTGTATTGGACACGGCGGTTCGCTTCAGTTTTGCCCAATGGCCTGCAACTGTGAATTCTGGAGGAGGACATGCAGGTGCAATGGGCCGGTATACAGGGTCTGAGATGGCCACAGGTGGGCAAGCTCCTTAAGTCCCATGCCCTGCATTTTGATAGCCCTTCCATTGTCTTGATACATGCTGGGGGCAATGACCTTGGAGTGGTCCCCATAAAGCGACTAGTCAGGGACATGAAAAGCGATATTTCAGGTGGGAATGATAGGTTCCCTGGTGTAATTATCCTTTGGTCTGAGATTATTAGGAGGAGGGTGTGACAGAGCACCAGGGACCTGGTCCGATTGGAGGGTGCATGCCGTAAAGTCAATAAACTAATGACTAGCTTTGTAAAAAAAAAAATGGGTTTCCTGACACTCCGCTATTCGGAATTTGAGGATAAGTCTGAGGATATTTGGTTCCTGCCCAATGGTGTGCACTTGACCGAAATCGGGCTGGAACTAATGATGCTGGAGTTCAAGGAGGGGATTCAGCAGGCCAGAGTTTTAGGTGAGGGGGGGGGGAGGGTTGAAGGGTTAATAAGAACTTTCTTTGTGTTTAGGAACTGGAAAATTAGCTGACATATAGAATATTACCACGTGTTTCTTGCTATCTATGTTACAAGAACATCCTACAATTTGACCTTGTTAGACTAACAAGCTGTTTCTGTTGAAACTGCAATTTCCTCTGATATGCCTTCTTTCTTTTAAGTATATAAGCTTTGCCATCCTACAAATAAATGAGCTAGTACTGAGATTCTTGTGTGTGTGTGTCATTTCCAGTACTGCTCCCAGAGCTCTGTGTGAGGCCCGTGGTCCAAGCCGTCAACGAAGTAAATAAGCCCCAACAAGCTGGTGTCAGAAGTGGGATACAGATCGAAGAACGAGTGATTAGAGTGAATTGTGTCCATTTAAGTACACCTTCCTTTGCTCCCACTCTCATCTACCTCTGTAAACTGTATCTAAGTAAATAAGTTGGGCACAGTCTTAGGTAGACTGTGAACCACTCTCTAAGGTAGGGAGGGTTAAGCCTTTGGAAGGCTAAAATTAGGCCTTTGGAAGGCCAAAATTAAGCCTCTGAAAGGCTATATACAGTGTGTGTGTGTGTATATATATATATATATATATATATATATATATATATATATATATATATATATATATATATATATATATATATATATATATATGTGTGTGTGGTAAGCCTTAATTATTCCTTAGGTGGGAATAGAAAGGATAACATTTAAATATATACTTGACGGCTTGGTTGACAGTGCCCCAAACCACCGCTTTTGCTTGCTTATGAATTTTGCTGTATTGCTGTGCTGTTTAAGATAAGATATTTTGTTATACTGTGTAAAATCAGGAAGTGGGGTCTCTGGAGACAGTAAGACGCACCGTCTCTGTGTCTAGGGGCAACCCGTTGACGCACAGAGTACGAACGCAAAGTGACAGTCAAGAGAGACAGGAATAGGAATTTGGTACCATGTTTTGTTTTAAGTAATTAACTCGAGAATAACTGTTGGAATTGTCGGAGCTCTCCAGCTCAGTACAGCCGCTCTTGTTCTCTGATTAACAATCGTGGTAACAATATAAGGTTACGTTGTCTATTGAGACAACCACCTAAAGTTTTTAGGAATAGAAGGATAGTTGGAAATGGGTACTTCCCAGTCTAAACAATATCCACCTCCCAACCCGGGAGAATCATGCAAAGCTATCATATGTAGTTATATAAACAGCCCCCAACATCAGATCCTGTAAGAGAGCAAGCAGCTGTGAGCAGGAGCTGTGAGCAGCGGCTGCAGCCCCCCTTCCTCCTTCCCCCGCAGACAGCACTACATAGAGAGGGAGAGCAGACAAAAAGAGCAAACGAGGAAAGGGTAATAAAAGAAATAGGAACAAAATTATATAGGACCAGAAAAACCCATAAAAGTACAATGGTACTGAGTCCAGTGACTCAGAGCAGTCAGATGCTGAGGATCTAAACATAAAACCCAAAGGAACTTTTTCTTTACATATATGTATATAATATTCTGATTGCCTTTGTTTATAAAGTAGATGGATAATCTTGTTTCTGCATTTGGGAAGTTGTTTTGCTGCAAATAAATTTGTGAGTGTGATTGCTGTACTTTCTTTCTTTGCAATACAACTGAGAAATGCAGGTAAGAGAATTTTCCTCTGTGTCTTAAAGGGTGTAGAGATCGTGTCCACCACTGAGATATATTTCTAAAGCCGGCATAAATATAAAAAAGGGAAATCTTTTTCCAGAAATATGTAACAGTGGAGGATTTATTGTCTTGTAATGTTTGTAAGTGTAAGACTTGTCTTTTTACTCTGTAGATCGGCTATTTGTACTTTCAAAAATATATTTATATTGTTGTGGTAATTTAAAGACAATGTGTTTTTTTCTATTTTACAGTTTGCCAACACTTATCTCCTTGTCCCGGAGAAAAAACAGTGAGTTTTTGTGACAGGAATTCCCCCTCCCCGCAGAAAATTCTTAAGGTCGTATTTAGTTTGGATGTGTGTATGGATTGTTGTTGTTGAACTTTTTAAGGTGGTTTTCAGTATTTGAAGTAAATGCTTGTGGAGAGGTCTTAGGAAGAGGAGTGTTAGTTGGGAATTATTGTAAGTTAAGTACGGATCTTGAAGGGAAATAGTTCCTAGAAATGTTTTAACAAGTGATTGAAGAAGGACATTTTGCATGTGACTTGATCCACAATGGGATCATCATAGTTTGTTTTTGAATAGATTGCAAATAGTAAATAAGGAAAGAGAAAACATGCAGCCCTTATTATTATAGAGAAATTGTGGTTCATTCCTGTGATTACAATTTAAGTTTGTAGAAAGGAACTTATCCTTTTTTTAACTGTAGGTGACCAACTAGTTATGAAAGCCCTAACCCCCGAATTAATCCTGCATGTATAATGTATCTGAAGCGAATGTGTCAAGGACAGTACTTGACTTCAGATTTGTCCAGGATTTAAGGGCAATTAATTACCTAGAATTCCCAAATGCCCCAATTGTTCCTGATATCACCGCTCTCGTTGCGGCCATTCCTCATGACGCCACTATATTTACTGTTATTGATTTATCAAACGCTTTCTTTTTGGTCCCATTGGAACGTGAGACACAACTACTTATGGCTTTCACTTTTGATGGGCGCCAATTAACATGGACCTGTCTTCCCCAAGGCTACGTGGACTCACCAGCTGCTTACTCGCTGGTGCTCCAACATACCTTGCGGTCATGGACCCCGTGCCATGGTTCTGTCCCACTTCAGTACGTTGATGACTTACTGTTGTGTAGTCCTAACGGGGAAGCCAATAGACAGGATTCACTCAGTTTGATAAAGCATCTAGCAGCTGAAGGTCACAAGGTAGCTAAACACAAAATACAAATGGGGCAACACATGTTGAATACTTAAGTTTTACTCTGTCACATGGCACACGCTCTGTTAGCTCAAAACGCATAGAGGCTATTCAGAGAATACATGAGCCACAGACTAAAAAGGAAATGCTTTCCTTTCTTGGTATGATTAATTATTGCAGGCAATGGATCCCTGAATGCTCACACATGACTCAATTTTACGTGCGGCTGTTAAGGGGGACAGCCCAGAGCATATTCAGTGGACTCCAGACATGACCAAAGCTTACGTGACCTTAAAAGTTAGTATTATGCAGGCCCCCACTTTAGGACTACCTGATTATTGTAAACCATTCCACCTATAAGCGAGGGACAATTGTAAAACCATGCCCGCGGTCTGTGCCCAAGATCACGGAGGTAGTATGCATCCCGTAGCATTATTTTCCAAAGTAGTCCCTACTCTGGTCCAGGGATGCCGGCGTGTCTCCGAGCATTAGCTGCTTCTGCTATGGCCATAGAGACAGCCAATACTATTACCGTAGGACATTCCACCATTCTACATACTAATCACGAAGTGTTACAGTTAAAAACCTAACTACACAACACATGACCGCACAGCGCCTGAGTGGCTATGAGTGCATACTGCTTAACCATACCAACTTAGAGATAAAATACAGCGCCCCTAACTCAGGCCTTATTGCCATCTTAAATGCTATACTTACTAACTATCCTACATCTAACGATGACCACACACAGCCACACGACTGTCTTACTACCATACATGACTCCACCTCCCCACGACCTGATCTTCTTGACATACCTATAGATTATGCTGAGAATGTGTTTGTTGATGGATCATTTTCTAGACCTGCAGATAGCGTCTATAAAACAGGCTTTGCTGTAGTTCAGCTCCCAGATATTGTACTTGAGGCAGGTCCCATCCCTTTTTCTTCAGCCCAAGCTGCTGAACATATCGCCCTTACAAGAGCATGTCACCTTTTTGCAAATAAATCTGTTAATATCTATACTGACTCTTGCAATGCCTTTGGTGTGGTTCATGACTTTGGAAAAATTTGGCAACAACGAAGCTTCGTTACTGCAGATGGCAAATCAATTTCTCATACTACTCTTATTAACTCCTTATTGGAAGCTGTTCAGTTACCTAAAGATATTGCCATCATCCACTGCCGTGTCCACACTAATTGCAATTACTTTGTTTCTAGAGGTAATGCTGACCAGGTAGCAAAGGAAGCTGCAGTTATGCCGCTCTCCCCTACCCCCACTTTCCCTGTGCTTCAGCCCCCATCCTATCCCTTTGACCTTCTTTTTCATGAATTGCAAGGTTTTGCCACACCTGATGATTTATCATACTGGCAAGCACTAGGTTTAGAAAAGGACATACATGGCTTTTTCTCAAAAGAGGGGAAGATAGGGATACCTGAGAGTAGTGCCCCAATATTCATAGGACAGGGACATGGGGTAGGACACAAAGGAATTAAAGCAGCCATGCAGCAGCTGCAACTATCATTTTGCATCAGAAATTTGAAATCACACTGTCAGACATACATACAAAGATGTATACAATGTCTACAGAATAACTCTACAGTACCTAACAAAGCATTACATGATCATTTCCTCCCCACAACCCGATTCACCCATTTACAAATTGATTTTTACTCATATCCCAAAGGTAGGATCAAAGCAATTGTATCTTTTGGTGATAGTGGGACAGTTTTCAGTGGCCTGAGGCCTTTGTAACACAAAGAGAGGATGCTAAGACGGTAGCTAAGATATTAGGTACCGAGATAATACCGAGGAATGGATGCCCACTGCAAATTAATTCTGAAAATGGACCAGCCTTTAGTAGTGCGGTAATTAAGGAACTGGTACAATGGCTACAGATAACCTGGAAGTTCCATATCCCTTACCATCCTCAGAGTTCAGGCATAGTGGAAAGAATGAACCACACTATTAAAGAGAAACTTACAAAGGACACTGCAGGTACATGGGAGAACTGCCAGAAATATTTACCTGCCATACTAGCAGAAAGTAGGATGACTCCTAATAAGTCTACTAAATTGTCCCCTTTTGAGATTCTAATGGGAAGACCATTTCCAACTCCTTGGGTAAAAGGCCCACTTGTAATTATGTCTGGTGATCTTGACCTTAAAGGGGGAACAATATGTGCAACATTTGATTGATAAATTGAATGGCATCTATGGTGATGTGTCTTCTCGCTTTCCTTTACCCTCACAGGAACCAACACATCCGTTCCAGCCAGGTGACCTCGTCTGTGTCCGAAAACTGAACAAAGCAAAGAAGAGAGGCTTCCCATTCGGACCACCGATTACCGTTGTAGCAGTAACCAGGACAGCCATCCTCACTGACTCACAGGACATCTGGATCCACGCATCACGTCTGAAGCTGTGTCCAAAGAGGGGTGAAGCAGGTGACAAAGTCCCCGTGAAAGCGATTGAAGACAGCGATAATAAAAATGTCGAACTTACTCCTTTCTCCTTTTGATGGGCATTATGATCCTGATTTATTTTCCCTTATGAACATTTCTTAATTGTTATTTTGACCCAGAAGAACTGGGACCATTGAAGTCTGTTTGTGGTAAATACAATGACACTCACACCAACACCAGTTCACTTCAAAGAAATATAAGACCATAAATAATGGCAAATTTATAACAATCAAGAGACAATTTCAAGGGCGTGTGTGGGAAGACATGTTTTCGTGGTTAGGACAACTTGGCCAGAAAATACTAATCGCCTGTTTCTGTGTAATTGCATCTCTTGTCTTTCTCTGTATTTTTGTTGCTGTAAGACCTTGTTTCAAAGAATTTTAAGCTAACTGCCACTTGATAATTGAATGTGCAAAGGACTCCCTGTGATACAACACCGCCAGGTTGCAGGAACTTCACGTGTACTGGTTCTTTTAGGGGTCTTGAACCTTTACGAGAACCAGTCCGCTTGCTGTATTTTTTTTTAATGCTTTTATAATGTTTTATATGAAGATCACTTTGTGATCTAAGAGGGGAATGAAGGGTTAATAAGAACTTTCTTTGTCTTTAGGAACTGGAAAATTAGCTGACATATAGAATATTACCACCTGTTTCTTGCTATCTATGTTTCAAGAACATCCTACAATTTGACCTTGTTAGACTAACGAGCTGTTTCTGCTGAAACTGCAATTTCCTCTGATATGCATTCTTTCTTTTAAGTATATAAGCTTTGCCATCCTACAAATAAATGAGCTAGTACTGAGATTCTTGTGTGTGTGTGTCATTTCCAGTACTGCTCCCAGAGCTCTGTGTGAGGCCTGTGGTCCAAGCCGTCAACGAAGTAAATAAGCCCCAACAGGGGGCATCACAGCCCCATGAGGGACCTTGTCTCTGCTCTGTGGCGGGTAGGGGATTTGCCCAAGCCAGTGGTAAAGAAAAAGAAGCTTGACCCTACCTAATGGACTTGTAAGGAGTAGGTAGGCTCCATGGGATCGTGCCCAGGGGCGGAGATTACTGCCGCTGGCCGGGCTCCTCCCATAAGGTTTGGTTACAATGTTTGTAAATAAATATTTCAATAAATGCTGTGGCCCGGTATTACTCCATACTGGTCTCAGGTTTCAGTTATTGTATGCATGTTTGTGCTGTATGGATCCTGCTGAGGTCAAGAGGAGTTTCACACTACTAGCATAATGCAAGCAAACAGTGACAAGATATGAAATGTTATGTGACAATTACAATGAGAAGGAAACAATAAAGTCACCTAGTTAAGACATTTATTGAATATAATTTGACTAAAGAGTCCCTTCAACGGCATATTTAAGTTTCATTGATAATCTGATATATTGATCTGACAAAGGAGAATCAATAGTGTTCGGAAGCATGTGTATGCATGAAAAAATGCCAAGAAACATTATTTAACTTATCCTAAAGATTGCTAAATCTCTTGAGTTTGAAAGCAGATGATTTTGACAATTAATACCCGTTTAAAACCCTGTTAAGATTAGCATAAAATGAATTTGTTTTGGCCAATCAGAGTCAGATACAGCAGCCTCTGCAATAAAGTATCATAGGATTTATAGTAATTTCCTTTGTCTCCTCGCTTGAAAGATGCATCTCACCAGTGCTGTCTGGATCTCTGCATTGTGCTGCTGTGTGATTGAAGGCTAGTATAGGGTTAAAAACCGTACCCAATTGCAGTGTTTCTATTGGTTAGTACGAGTTGCCTATACTTCTTGGGTTGTGGAAAACAAATTTTATTTTTCAGTAACAAAATAAATCTGTATGAGTATAGAATGACTCGATGTAATGGAGAGCATGGAGGCAGCACCAGGCTCCCTGGAGCTCGTGCGGAGTGCATCTTTGACACAGGGGAGCCTGGGAGCCGCCTCACTGGTGGAGATGGCAAGGGGTCGCGCAGGTGCCATTTTCCCCTCACTCACAGCACTACCTAGGTGCTGATAGTCTTGATAGGGAGAAAAGGCAGGAGCTAGGAGCAAGTGCTGTATGGGGAACTTCACAATCAGCACTTCACATGGGTGTTGCGGCTGAGCTTACAGGCGCAACAGGCATAGGCATGGATGGCCAGCCTTCGCCTTGTTTCACACCTCTGAGCCAGCAAATTATAGCTGATATGCCACCCAGCCACACCCTCGCCCTAAGGGCAGGGTAAGCGTAAGGCGAGGAGTCCTGACCAGGCTCGTACAGCCCTTGCTGCAGTACGCAAGAGAGTTCCACAGAGAGCTAAGAAATCATCTTCTCTCTAAGGGACGGCACGCAAACAGCACAGAGCTGGCCGCCAGGAGACCATCGCCAAGACAACCGGATGTGAGAAGTGAGGGTACACACATGGACGGGGCTGCTGCCATGTATCAGGCAGCTACTTCAACGCGGTCCAAGACTGAGGCCCGCCAGGACACAGAGATCCACCGCAGGGTACAGCCCTCTCCTTTTTTTCTGAACCAAGTATAAGACTTAAGACCGCAGCTCCCACCAACAGGGGTGGACTGTGGGTGACATAGTTCAGTCATTGAAAGAAAGCGTGGTCCACGCTGACATCTCACAACGTGGGGGGACAGGTCCTTTAGACTTTCCTCTACCAGATCCTTTGGTGGCAGTGGATAGTGACCTATCTTCTGAAGAGGGTGAACATAGGACCCCCAAGCTCAGGAGTAGGTGGGTGAGTAATAACTCTTCTTGCCTTTCCAGGAGATCTAGAGAGAGATCAAGATCGTGCAGCCGCAGGTGTACAGAATGAGGTCATGTAGGTACGGTGGATCGGAGTCTGAGGCTTGCTGTGGTCACAGGTGAGTGGCCTGTTGGATGCACACGCTCATTGTTGGGGTCATCCAAACTTCATTTTGATACATACCGGCGGTAATGACTTGGGCTCAGTCCCGATGAAGAAGATGATAAAGGACATGAAAAGATGCTTGTTCAGCTGGGTGGGTAAGCTTAGCAGTGTTTTCATTATATGGTCAGAAAAGTTAATAGATTGATGTCCAGCTTTGTTAGAAAGCAGGGTTTCGTGACACTTCGCCACACTGAATTTGAGAATCAGGACTCACACCGCTTTTACTTTCTGATGGAGTGCATTTAACCGACGAAGGTTTAGAAGTTATGATGATGTTTTT
Source organism: Discoglossus pictus (assembly GCA_027410445.1). Lineage (NCBI taxonomy): Eukaryota > Metazoa > Chordata > Amphibia > Anura > Alytidae > Discoglossus > Discoglossus pictus. The sequence continues at coordinate 116,802,608 of CM050168.1, read as the reverse complement.
TTCGGGAGGGCATTCATCGGGCCATAGCTGCTAAAGGGGGGATGGCAGCCGCGTGCGGCATCCCACGGGCGCTCTGTTGCAGGTGGGGGAGGCGTCTGGGCCAGGTTATGAAGTAGGGGGTCCTTTCCCCCCTTGCATCAAGGATGTGGTCAAGGAAGAGCAATAGGGCCCTGAGCACATGCTCAGGGCATGAGGTCACCACGTCTAGTCTGGCTCTTCCTCCTAATTGTTTCCTGTTATGTTTAATATGTGTTAATAAATATACAAGCTGTGGCCTGTTTGAATTCCCAACTCGGTGTCCAGAGTCTTTATTGTTTAACAAAGAAATAGTTTGTTCTTGAAAATGGGTTGATATTTGAGGTAACAGGCTCCATTAGGATCTCCCTGGGCCATATGTGTCTCTGATATAAGCAGCATGTGTTACATTAGAGAGAGTTAAAAACCATGGAGAAAGGAATATGTACTGAGGAATAAAGTGAGAAAATAAAGAGACAACATTGACAGAACATAATAAAATCTGTGGGCAAAATGAGAGGAAGCTGAAGGCCACTGGGAGTGATGTATGAACAGAAAGAGAAAAGCCTCTTGTGTGAGGTCAGGAAGAGAGGGGCTGACTCCTAGAGAGGACATCCAGGTACACAAAGGTAAGGCAATAAAAGACAAAATGTACAATAACGATCTGAATCAGAAGTGAACAATAGCAACATAATGCATGAAATCACATCAATGTCAGGAGTACAGAGAGAAGGAAATATAGAGCTAGACACAGACACCTAGAGACAGATGCCGGAACACACTCCTAATACACACTGGGACATGGATCTCTCACCTCCTCCTAATAAAAAGACATCAGAACAAAGGGCCCCTCACTTCCTCCTTGTACAGAGACACATATCGTAACATGGACCTCTCAGCTCCTCCTAATACACAGACATCAGAATAAGGGGCCTTCACCTCCACCTAGTACACAGAAACCTAGAGACACATACTGGGACACGGATCTCTCACCTCCTCCTAATACACAGACACCTAGAAACAGATACCGGTACATGGACCTCTCACCTCCTTCTAATACACAGATCAAGGGCCCCTCACCTCCTACTAATACACACTGTAACATGGACCTCTCAGCTCCTCCTAATACACAGACATCAGAACAAGGGCCCCTCACCTCCACCTAGTGCACAGAAACCTAGAGACACATACTGGGACACAGATCTCTCAATTCCTCCTAATATACAGATACCAGGACATTGACCTCTCACCTCCTCCTAATACACACTGTAACATGGACCTCTCACCTCCCCCTAATAAACAGACATCAGAACAAGGGCCCCTAACCTCCACCTAGTACACAGAAACCTAGAGACACAGAGACATGGATCTCTCAATTCCTCCTAATATACAGATACCAGGACATTGACCTCTCACCTCCTCCTAATACACACTGTAACATGGACCTCTCATCTCCTCCTAATACACAGACATCAGGACACATACCTCTCACCTCCTCCTAATACACAGACACCAGGACACGGACCTCTCACCTCCTCCTAATACACAGACATCAGGACACATACCTCTCACCTCCTCCTAATAAACAGACACCGGGAGACAGACCTCTCACCTCCTCCTAATACACAGACACCGGGACACACACCTCTCACCTCCTCCTAATACACTGACACCAGAACATGGACCTCTCATCTCCTAATACACAGACACCGGGACACGGGCCTCTAACCTCCCCCTAATACACAGACACCACGACACAGACCTCTCACCTCCTCCTAATGCACAGACACCGGGACACGGACCTCTCACCTCCTCCTAATACACAGACATCAGGACACAGGCCTCTCACCTCCTCCTAATACACAGACATCAGGACACGGGCCTCTCACCTCCTCCTAATGCACAGACACCAGGACATGGACCTCACACCTCCTACTACTACACAGACATCAGGACACAGGCCTCTCACCTCCTCCTAATACACAGACATCAGGACACGGGCCTCTCACTTCCTCCTAATACACAGACATCATGACACGGATCTCACACCTCCTACTACTACACAGATTTCCCATTTCATAGGTTATCTCAGTTCCAAATATAGCCTTTTATCACCTTTAATAAAAGCCTTTTGTGTAGCGAGGAATTTAGAGCACTAAAAGGCAGCCCCCATCCCACCCCACACAGAATCCTCTAGAATTCACCTCTAATGGAAGAAATCATTTAGGATCAATATTGTGACTGTAAAATGTAGCAACACAAGGAGATGTGAAATAAAGTGTGAGATGCAAACCTGGAGGATGACAACTTGTATATCCCTTAGTGACACTTTTCATAAAATCTATTTACTTTCTAGGCCCCAGGGAACTGATGACTGCACTAGGACCTTGCTGTCAGAGAGAGCTCCAGTGATTATGTCTGGGATAGAGAGACATAGATGTACAGGGGGATAGAAACATACACACAATAGGAGATACAGGGTAAAGAAGAGACACACGAGAGAGACACTCAGCGAGAGAGACTGGAAAAGCAAAGGGAGATAGCTACATGGGAAGTAACAAGAAGAGAGAGAGAGACAAAGGGAGTTACAGGGAGAGAGAGAGACATGGAGAGTCACAGGGAGAGAGACAAGGAGAGTCACAGGGAGAGAGACACGGAGAGTCACAAGGAGAGAGACACGGAGAGTCACAGGGAGAGAGACACGGAGAGTCACAGGGAGAGAGACACGGAGAGTCACAGGGAGAGAGACACAGAGAGTCACAGGGAGAGAGAAATACATGGAGAGGGACCGGGTGAGAGAAATACATAAATTAGGCATAGGGAAAAAGAGGGATAATAGGGGAGATATATATGCTAGGGGAGACAGAAGGAGAGACAGACACACTTGGAGAGAAATGGAGAAAGTGATATCTGGGGGAGACACCAAGAGAGATACATGCTGGGAGGGACACAAGGAGAATGCGAGATGCTGGGTGAGGCGAGATTCATTGAAAAAGATACATGGTTGGGGAGACACAGGCAAATAGAGACACACTGAAAGAGACAAAAGGAGAGAGAAACACACTGGGGAATAATGATTGATAGACACAAGAGAGAGAGACATACTTTGGAGAAATAGTGAGAGAGAAGCACGCTCAGTAAGACACAAGGAAAAAGCAAAATGCTAGGGGAGACACAGGAAGAAAGACACAGGGAGATACAGACCCACTGGGGAAGACAGAAGGAGAGAGAGACATGATAGGAGAGAGGCTCAGAGAAAAATGTGCTGGGAAAAAGAAACACACTGTGAGCAAAACATACTGGGGGAGAAACTGAGAGAGTAGGATCCTGGGGGAAACACAAGGAGAGACAGGCACCTGGGGAGACACAGGTTGAGATAGACCCACTAAGGAAGATATGAGGAGAGAGACATGATGCTAGAGAGAAACACATTGTGAGCAAAACATACTGGGGGAGAAACTGAGAGAGTAGGATCCTGGGGGTAACATAGAGAGAGACATGATGGGGGAAACACAAGGAAAGACAGGCACTTGGGGAGACACAGGGAGAAGGAACACAAAGAGAAAGATGGAGAAATTGGGATACTCAGGAAGAGAAAGACGTGGGGAGACGTAGTGAAAAGGAAACACAGAGAGGCATAGGGAAACAGAGAGAGTTCTCAATTTATCTACATGATCCTTCATATTGGTTAGTTGACCTTCCATTGAAACTGTAACTACCCCAGATCTATATTGCTACTTAAAATGTTTACTGATTATAATAATAAAACAGAATGGCAAACATTTGTATACTGTTTGGGAGTATAATGTATAGAAGTTTAAGAGAATCACATATATAGTTGTCGTACTGCGAGTTTGTGTGTAACGCTCGAAATGTAAGCCGAAAATTTGAGTTGCGTATGTGCAATGCACGGTGAAAGCCATGCATGCGCAATGCGTGAAGAGAGTTGGAAATTGTGCATGCACAATGCATGTTAAGAGTCGCACATGCACATTGAGCACCGCAAGGGGGGGGGGAGACAGGGGAGAGAGAGACAGGGGAGAAGGTGGGAGAGAGAGCCAGGGGGAGAGAGACAGAGGAGAGGGCAGAAAGAGACACAGGAGAGGGGGGGAAAGAGACACAGGGGAGGAAGAGGGGAAAGAGAGGGGGAAAGCGACACAGGGGAGATGAGGTAGAAAAATACACAGGGAAGGGAGAGGGGGGAAAGAGACACAAGGGAGGAGAGAGTAGAAGAGACACAGGGGAGGGATGGGGGAGGGTGAACAGACACAGAGCAGGGAGAGAAGAAGAGTCACAGGGCAGGGAAAGGGGCAAAAGAGTCACAGGAGAGGGAGAGGGGGAAAAGAGACACAGGAAGGGGGAAGCGACACAGAGGAGGGAGAGGGGTCAAAGAGACACAGGGGAAGGAGAGGGGTTTAAAGAAACACAGGGGGAGTGAGTGTGGGGAAAGAGACACAGGGAAGAGAGAGGGGTGAGGGGCAAAGAGACACAGGGGAGTAAGTGGAGGGAAAGAGACACAGGCGTGTGAGAGGGGGAGAGGGGGGCAAACAGACACAGGGGATGGAGGGGGAGAGACACAGGGGAGGGAGAGGTGGAAAGAGACACAGGGGAGGGAGTGGGGGAAGAGACACAGGGGAGGGAGAGGGGGGCAAAGAGACACAGGGGATGGAGGGGGAGAGACACAGGGGAGGGAGAGGTGGAAAGAGACACAGGGGAGGGAGAGGGGGAAAGAGACCCAGGGGAGGGAGAGAAGAGACACAGGGGAGGGAGTGGGAAAAGAGACACATGGAGGGAGAGAAAAATCGCGCTCATTGCGAGTCCTGCAATGGGTGCCGAAGGCACTCATTGCGAGGCTTGCAGAGAGGAGAGAGAAGGACAAAAGAGGGAGGGAGAGGACACAGAGGAAGGAAGGAGAGAGAAGCCGCTCATAACAAGGCTCGCATTGCCCGGCTTTGCCGTGCAGGAGAGGCTCGCAATGTGCCGCATAGAAAACAGCATTGCGAAGCTTGCAAATATTATGTAGTAATCTTTGACGGGCAAGTGGCTAGTAACATATAATTAACAAATAATCCACACATTCTAGGAGTGAGACAAGATCTAAAAAGGTTGATCTTGATGGACTAAAAGTATTTTTCCAACCTCAATTACTGTGTAACTTTGTAATTACTAGGAAATTGCCTGTCAAAAATAATTGGAATAAAACGGTAAGGCTGGCAATGCTGTTTACCGCACAATGTGAGGCTTTTGCTCCTCTGAGCACCTTCGGCGCTGATCGCAATCCCCGCGCTGAGGCCCTTTGGTGCTCATTGCAATCCTCTGTCCCTGTGTACTGTCAACTTTCCTGCTTTGCAATGATCACTTTTGGCGCTCATTGCAAGGCTCTCACGCTGCTCATCGCGAGCCCTGCGATGAGCGGCTTCGGCACTCATCACGTGCAGCACAATGAGTGGCTTTGCCGCTCATTGCTGGCCTTAGCCAACTCGCCACTTGTCACTTGTCTTGGCCAACCCGCCCTGTGCCTTTTCCTCACCTCTCCATCCCCTGTGTCTCCTTCCCCCTCCCTCTGGCGCTCATCACGAGCCCTGAAATGAGCGGCTTTGTGCAGTCCCACGGGCCTCGCAGTCAAGTGCCTCAACTGCTCGCCTCGCTTTGCGAGGGACGCAAAAGCGTGACCAACATCACAAACTTAACCAACATTCCCAAAACCAACAACTATTATAGTGATATATGTCAATAAATAAATAACATGTCAGGAGTGAGCGAGGCCGCCATGTACAATGAACTGAGAGCGGGGACATATTATTACTTTAAACACAAAGGACTAACAAGGACATTTTAGAGATAACAAACATATATCTGCTGCTCTGTCTGGGGCTTTCAAGGAGTGTTTTGGAACTGTGATTGAGAGTGAATAAAGGAAATCTGTACACAGGCCCAGGGATAAGGTTGGATTACTAATTTACAGATATTAGATATCCAAGCATGCCTGGAGCAGACAAATGGCAAGCACTATGATTAATTAAATGGCCAATATAATGACCTAACAACAAGATCTAGATGTTTTAGTTACACATTGATCATTAAGAAAAGTTGTATTCATTAATTTAAAAAAAAAAATACTTTCAAAGATCAGATTCCGCTCCTAGTCTCTGGCCATTAGAAAGGCATTTATAGAGAAATGTTATAATTAGACGACTTTGAGAGATTCCATCTTTGACTGCTAGGCTGTCTATAGAATGAGGAAGAGATTAAACTATGGGGCCTTAATCAGGATGACACATTTCAATGTTAGTTTACTATATCAGAATGCCATTTTTTAACAACATTCAGATGATAAGGTATTATTAGTAGACATTGTAAGCTCTTACGAGAGCAGTGCCTCTGCTTCTTATGTACCAGTATGTAACTTATGTCACTTTTGTCTTATGTAGTCACTGTATCCCCCGTATGCAAAGCTACAGAATATGTCACAAATAAATCATAATACATACATTAAGGGGTATTATTGGAGTATAGCAGGGAAACATTTTCTACCAAAAAAAAAAAAAAAATAGAGCCAATACAGTACATGAATTCAAGGCTTCTTGGGTAGATAGAATGGGCAGAATAGATGAATGTGTTTATATGTTGTCTTAATGACTATCTGTGTTTGTGGTGCTTTAGCAGACAGGTACGCTATAGCTGTAAGGTACTAAACTATCTGTACAACCAGCAACTTTGAGAGCATCAATACCTCTAGTTCATTTAACTATTATATCCTGTTATGTAGTGCACTGTGCAACCATTCTAGTTTATTTAACCCTTAAAGATCCTTTACCGATTTAAAAGGGTCACTCTATTCCAAAATATTCAAGAATTCATTTAAAACATTAAAAAAGTATTTTTTATGAGAAATAATGCATCTATTATTGTGGGAAATGACATTAAATGTAGACAGTGTGGGATTGTTTACTTCTAACATGGAGAAGATAGAGGGGCAGTGAATGTATGAGCTGTAACAAAAAGGACAATTAACATGGTGTCCATGAGCCCGTACTTACACTTCCTTTTAACTCACTGGTAAGATAAAAATGGATCAAACATATTGATTCTTTTCTGCCTCTCTGGTGTTGAAGTGTTAATTTTCTTGAAATATTAATTTTATTGTACAAAAGGATAACGTCATTCTAATGCATAAAACCTGCTCATTTAAATGCAAGTTTTTGACTAGGAAAGACCATTAGTCGCTCAGGCCTCCTCCACAGTGTCAAATCAGGTAATCAAAAATACTCTGATGTTGGCTCCTTGGATATAATAATTGCATATATTAGTTAATAAATAAACGGCTGTATTTCCTACAGTCTAAAAAAAATAATTTCACTATAACAATAGAGTATACTAAGTGTTCTTTTGAGGAATATTCTATTTCATGTTACTCTGACATTTATTGGTTGTCTCCAAATATCTATTAGACTTTTAAATGAAACTTTGTATAGATTTTTATGGTTTCTCCAGAGATTTTTTATATGCTTCTATAATACATTATATCTTGTAATTATATCTATTAAAAGTCTTTACACACTTCAGTATATTTTATTTTTTTATGCTCTCCTTTATTATTTCACAGTCTTCAATGTAGGTTTACTGTATGAAAACACATTTTTATAACATTTAATTTGAGAAAATACTTGTTAGTGCCTATAGATTTAAATTATACAATACTGCTGTGCCACTTTCTACAAAGCAGATGTCTTTGTCTATTCCATAATCCCAGGAATATGTATTAAAATATGAATACAAAGTGCATAATGAAGCTGTGCATTAGGTACTATGGGAGTTGTTACATCACAATACAACCTCTCTGCATCTTGCCATTTCAATAAATCTTTTTATATTCAATTTAATGAAATTACACAATAACAAAAATAGCAGAAAATGTACAATTTTTGTAACTGTTTATAGTTATAGAGCTTACACAGTCATTATGTTAATGTTTTTATGCTTTTATGTTGACACAGTAAAACATAACAAGGCTTATAAGAATGTGCTTATTATATTGATTTTTTGTTTGCTTGATAAAGGGACACAGCAAAGGGTCCAGTTATTGCAGAATTATAGGCAGACATAAATAAATACATTATAATTGCAATTGATTTTCATTAGATATGTCAAGTTAGTTTGTAAGCTCTAAAAAGTGGTATGAGGAGTTTTCTTGATTTTACTAAGTATATACAGCCTTATTAAATTGCGATTCGGACAATTGAATAGGGCTCTATATAAGCAAAGAGCATATTTTTTTACAGAAGTTTTTAATTAGTGTACTTCTATACAAAAGCAATGTCTTCACTAACTAAACACTTCTGTAAAAAATATATGCTATGTGCTTATATAGAGCCCTATTCAATTGGCCGAATCGCAATTGAATGAGGTCCCTATGTATCTAATTGATTTTATGTACTTTATTTTATTAAGAAGTGCTTTAAACGTTTTTACTTCCTAAAATGACACACCCTATTCTATTGCCCAATTTGTATACATATACACTCTTAATATTGCTACATATTCTATTAGCTACTTGCAATCTGATTACGAATTACCAGCCCACAATCACTACGGGCCAGCAAAAGCCGTCAAACCGGCCTTAGAACTCCATTGGTTTTAGCATAAGCTCTAAATAATTACACAAAATCCATATTCTATTAGACACGTAGCTCTAGCTCACAAATAAAGTCTAAGCTGACAATGAAAGAAGTATCATGTTTCTGTCAAAAATATTCTAAGTACTAAATAGGACTCACAGGGGCTTTTTTCCATACACTTATTAGAGCTGTAGCAGCAATTAAACACACAATACTGTACTTTTAACGCACGGGAAGGCATGGACATTAGAATTAATTGCAGAACAGTCTCAAACCAACAAATAAGCAATTAAAAAATATAATTTTAAAATTTTATTTCTGAATAATATCGATCCCAGGACTCAAGGGGTTAATACATATCATGAAATCCATGTGATCTAATGCATTGTATAGAGTGTTAGATTGCAAGCACGATTGGCAAATATTACTTTTCGGCACTAATTCATTCTTAGCCTCCGATTGCAGATTATGTATAACTTCCATGTTTTACTGATGTCATGATTACAGTCTCATCTACTATTGGTTGTGTCTAAGAAGTAAATTACGGACTTGCTTAAATATTGTCAGATTATATAATCACGTCCCTTGAAATTCTATTTAAAAAGGCAGGGTTTACATTTTTAGGCTAAAGGATGTAAATTGCGAGCTGGAGTCAATAAAATACATGCTGCCCACTGCAGCGTATGCAGATTCAGAATCTGTAGTACTTGCTGCAATGTTCTGGTATTAGTCAATCTCTCTGCCACATGCTGCTGTGACATGATCCCTAATAGGTTTGGACACTACACTGCGCATCAAACCCTACAGAGTCTGTGTCTGCATACGCTGCAGTGGCCAGACCCATACATGGACTATCTGATTTTCGGCAGTAAAAACAGAGTTTATAACCACTTCTTAATAAAACAAAGTACATAAAACTAATTAGATACAATGATATATTATAAACCCAGTAACATCCAGAAACCTTACATGTCCATTTAAGAGAGTAGGGCCCTCTACATCTTCTTTACTATGTATAAGATATTGTTGTCTTAGCATTTATTATCTGAAGAGATACTCACTCTCTGAAAGTTCCTTAATTTAAGTGAATTAATTAACTATAACCGTGAGGGTGAAAAAAGCAAAACAGCCTTAAATCCCAATGGTGACAGAGACTTTGGCCCCAAGCCCGTAATTACCTTCATACTGACCGTTTGTCTGCGGGTTTGACATTTTTTTACATATATAGATGTATTCAATTGACTCAAGACCATACTTACAGGATCACAGCCCCAACACGCAAACCATGAACCCGTACGTTGCATTTCAGGGCATGATCATGATCAATTAAGCAAGCCCGTAAGTTATAATTTAGACAGAGCCAATAGTAAATGAGACCGTCATCATGACGTCAGTAAAACATGTAGTTTACTACAATCAATTAGGGCCTAATTAAATTAATGGCCTTCAACTGTTCTAGTCCATTACATTTATAAACTCCTTGATTCCCGGAACCTATATAACACGGAAATAAAATGTAAAATAAAATATTTTTTATTGCAGATTTGCAAGCTTGAGACTGTTGTGCAATTGTGCCCTTCATGGCTTTTCCAGTATTTTTAAGTACAGTAGTGTGTGTTTATTTGCTTTTGCAGTGTTACAAACAGGGGTTTAACCCCCTTGTGAGTCAAAAATGACGGCAAGAAAATTGTAAGCCTGGAAATACTGTTTGCCACACAATGCAAGGCTATGGCCCCTCTGAGCACCTTCGGTGCTCATTGTGACCTGCAGCTTTCCTGCTTTGCAATGATACCTTCGGCACTCATCTCGAGCCCAACGATGAGCTCCTTCGGCGCTTATCGCAAGCCTCTCCCCCTGTGTACTTTATAGGCCTTGCGCTTGAGTGTTACTGCCTTGGGTTGTTTTTACATCCTTCTTCCTCGTTTTACGTCCTTCGGCCTTATTTTCGTTGTGTTATGTTTTTTCGGCAGACATTTTTTTTCTTGCTTAGTCGATTTTCGATTGTGAAAAAAAAAACAAATATGCCTCAAATTAACTTTCAACCTCACTCAGAGGCTCCCTGGCTCTCCCACTGTGCTGCGTTTGAGTGTGTAAGTTAATTGGAGGCATATTTGATATTTTTTTGGTAGTCTTGTCAGTTCGGTGGTTCAGCTTTTAAAGTCGTAATTTTTCGGAGGTCCGCAATTTTTTCGTGGTCCACGATCTTAAGTCCTGTGCCGCTGGCGAGTCAAAGGCTCATTGCGAGGGGCCGCATTTGCAAAGGTGGAGGCTCTTCGGCGCCTCACTCGCGCAGGACCACGCCGCAGGACTTAGAAAAAAACAATAACGCGTAAAGAGGAAATACGGTCTTAGACCAAAAAAAAAAGACCCGCGGGACTTATAAAAAAAAAAACAGTACAAGGTCACAAAAATACAAACTTAACGGCCGAAACGTATACATCAAAAAACACCAAAACTTTTGAGAAGAAAAAAAATGTCGTCCGAAAAAATGAAAACGAGGCTACACGACCCCAAAGGGCAGAAAACACTGACAAGGACGCACGACATCTGCCAGTGAGGTTGCACGCTAATTAAAGTTGAATTTAAGGAATTTCGGAAATTGATAATAGGCTAAGTGAGAAAAAAAATGGCAACGAGGTTACATGACCACGAAATGCACAAAACACCGCCAGGCACGTACGACTTTTGCCAGGGACGTACGAGGTACAAAAATACACAGTTAGGAAGCACGGAAAATACTCGCAAGCCACATAGCACATAGACAAACGATGCCATTTTACAACACTAACTTGCAAATAATAACATTACAAATCTAAAATGGCGCTTTACACAACTAAACCAACGGTTTGCCCACCCGCACGCAGCCTATTTCGAATGCACAGTTGGGACAATGATGACACTTTCTCCTCAGGGCAGCAAAACTACAACTGTACATTGTATGCTACAGGAAAATAAAAATAGATACTTAGCTCTTCAGGCTATTCATTGCTGGATATATCAATTACAAATAGGTAAAGTATATGAATTTATTAAGTAAATAATTTATTAATTATTATTGAAAAAAATAGACATATATATCTGTTTTTGTGATGAGAGCCAAAGGCGCTCAGAGGAGCAAAAGTAAACGAGAGGAGAGGCTCGCTATGAGCGCCAAAGGCCTTCAGAGTACAAAAAGCTTTACATTGTGTGTCAAACAGCATTGCCATCGCTTAAAATATTATTGCACCGTAATTTTTGACGGGCAAGTCGCTAGTCATATATATAGGTGTGGACCAAGAACGTTGTCTGTAACGTTTGCGATATTGGTCATGTAGTTGCGACCTCGCAAAGCGCAGCGAACCGGGTATAGAGCGCGACTTAGGCTGGATGAGCTCCGAAGCCTCTCATCTGCGAAACCTCGCAAAACGAGGCGAGCCATGTACGGCGCAGGACATAGGCCCATGGTTAAAATTCGTAAAGAGTGTCGGAACTGCGAGCCAAGTGCGTAACTCTAAAAACCCTAAAAAATAAATTGAAGAAATATAATAACACACACAGGGGGAGAGCCAAGAAGTGTGTGAGTGAGGTTGC